>WOXC01011115.1:0-67286 GCA_011680675.1 Gymnobelideus leadbeateri | reverse complement strand
TGCCTTGGCTGTCACCCATGCCTGAAATGTTCTCAATTTGAACTTCTGCCTCCAAAGATCTGCAACTCCCTGCCTATCACAATTGAAACACTTTGAATTAAACATTTCCATGATTCATGTAGTTATTAGGAATCTCCTCCTATCCCTGAAAAATTATTATATATCTATATCATCTATATATCTACCTACCTACCTATCTATGTATAGTATGGCAAGAGGCAACATGGCATAGTTAGCTTCAAAACCAGAAAGGCCTATGTTTAACCACACTTCTGACACTGGATTAGGACCTGGGAAAAGTCATTTAACCTCTCAATTTTTTAAGATTATAAATTACAGTTCACTGGATCATGAAGAGTCAACACAACTGAACAACAACAACCAATGTGCCAAGTGCTTTACTACCATAATAAATATACATTTCAGAAAAATAAAACTAATCAAGTCTGAATAATCAAATGATATCAACCAATAATCACTGTATGAGTACAATGGTAGCTGCTGAGCCAAAGCATTAGAAAGTCCCATGCCTATTCCAAAAGGGCTACTCCAAGAACCATGACAACAGATGTAGCTGTTAAGCACTTGTGACCTTTTAGTGAAACTGAATATTGGGAGAATTATTCTATGCAATACACAGAAAAGGTGTAAACTCATAGGAGAAACTTGCAAATCATTTGGGAGTTTCCTTCACCAATAATATCATAAGTCTAATTCCTATCCCTATATTCTTATGTACTTATCCATGTAATGTTCTCTCTCTCTCTCTCTCTCTCTCTCTCTCTCTCTCTCTCTCTCTCTCTCTCTCTCTCTTTCTCTCTCTCTTTCTCTTTCACACACACACACACACACACACACACACACACACACACCTCCACACTAAGGCATACTGTGAATTTCTTGAGGGGAAGGACTATCTAATTTTTTGTCTTTGTATTTCTAGTGCCTAGCATAGTGCCATGCATGTAGTAGATGCTAAATAAATGATTTTTAAATTAAATTTGAATCTATTGGCTTGGCACTATAAGAACAAACAAGGCTTGGTAAAATGATCATGGATGTTTTCAAAGGAAAGTACATCTAGGTTAAACCTTATGTTGTCCAAGAGCTATGAAGCTGCCATTTAAATGTACTTACTTTCTATTTCCTTTATCAATGTGTTAAACACTAACCCAAAGTGTATTGCCAAATATAAAACCTCAGTGCTCCTATAGCACTCCTGGGAGCAATGATATGTCTTCATTTCATTGACTCCTATAACTGAGAAGTGGGAATGGGTATTGTGGACATGCCAGAATGAAAAGTTCGGTAGGCTTAGCCCATCTTGTGAAAATAGAAAAAAAAATCATCTTTCATTTATTTTGTTTTGTTCATTTCCACAAACAAAACTCTTTTGCACTTAGAAATAATGAAATGTATGTATTAGAGCAGATGGAAAAGTCAAAGGTCAAAAGGCAAATCTCACTTTCTGTTTCACATTTTTACAGCTGGAATCTTACAGTACAGGCAGCAGCACTCACCCAGAGAATACTATTCATGCCTGAAATGGAGGATGGATGAAAATGAAGAAAGTTGAAAAGGAAATGTGGTGATCAAAATGTGTCAAGTTGAAAGATCTTCACTATCACCTGCTTTCTCATTCTTTTGGATTGGCATTCTTCTCAAACTCCACTGTTATGTCTGAAGTTAGGAAAAATTTAGAATGGCAATAACTGGGTGAAACTTCTGAGAAGAGAAAAGTGGACTAAAAAAAGGAAAGGATATTTTATTTTTCCTACTCAATTTTTAATTGCACATCAGTTAGTATAACAGCGTTTAAAATGCATGGACAAAAAAAAATACTCTCGGTTCCAGTAAAGGAAAGGGCATTGTATTCAATAGCATGTATTTTTAGAATTCCTACTTGAGAATAAATCATAATAGTCTGAGTCTTTGGACAGGCACCAATTTTTTATGGGGTGGCACAAATGGTTAAATTCATTCAACCATCTGATATTTTATCAGCTTAGTGACCTACTTTTCTCTTAGAAACATATTCTGATACTCCAATGAACCTATGATTTCATGGATGTGAGCCTTCCCTCTAGAACTCTTCTGCACTTCCCCTTCCTGTGTGACATGTGCTTTTCCTCCCAAAAGATTGCCACAGATCTACCAAAATTTCAGATAAATTTCCCTGTTGACATCTTGTAGATGCTGATAGAGCACATCAGCTGCCCTCACTTTTGCTGGTTGACAATTCTATCTTCTTTTCTGACAATACATTTGAACATATATATATGCAATCTATACTTCTTAATTTTTTATTTGTGATGTGTTGACAGTAGTTTGTCCCTTTTTTGTGTTAAATCATCCACAAGTACAATTCTTTACAAACCATTATTCCAAGGCTCACAACCACAAAGCATCACAAAAAATAGACTTCTTTGATCTAATAACTGGTTCTAAACTTTAATGTAACCATTGGCTTATTTTCACAGTGATTTAGGGTTCTGTCTGTCAGTCCAATCACAGGGTTTCATTGAACTTTTTACAATTATTCAAGGAAACTGCAGTGTTATAGCCTGAAAGATTTCATACATTTTTGTCATCATCCTAGCTATCTATCCAGGTGGCATAGGCTTGCCTCCAACACATCTGATAGATTAACCAATATGGAGAAGTTAAGATAAACTACCTAGTTCTACTATAAAACATGGGGTTCTTCCTGCCAACTTAAAAAAAAAACACTTTCAGGGTTAAGAAATAATTTGAACATTCTTTGATATGCGAGGTTCATACATACACACTCAACAGAGTTTTCATTAATAATTCACTGAGGCAAAATTCACAAACTAGCTGTAGGATGACTATGGCCTAGATTATGACATTCAGTTGAAAGGCCAAACCACTCAGTTGACTCATCAGTACCATAGGCATGCATAGAATATGGGTTGTCTATATTTGAGAGTGTCAGCTTACCCAAAACTAGCATTGGCCCTTCTCCTTCTCTCTAAGGGAAAACACATGTAGGGATAATGATGCAGGGAAAGGGCCAATGGTAATATTCATCCCATGGTGTGTAGCATACCCTTCTTAGCTACTATGTATGCCTTTGATCAGTACATATATTTTGAAAAGATGCTTCCAGATGTACTATGAGCCAACTTGAAATTGAATGGGTGAAAGAGAACAGGTTGTATCACTTTGAAAATGATCCAATTTTTTCAATGCTTCCAAGCTAGTTCCTAAAACAAACATCTTTTCAGTATTGAAATAATTCTAATGTTGCTTTATGTCTATATATAATCTCCACTTGAAAAAGTACTCACACTAGTTATTCAAAATTATAATCTGGCTCATTTCATGACTTTCAAGACTGTATCTCTACCTTTAACCCAATGGCCCTCTCATGCTGGCAATGCCTCCATCTCTACAGACACCTCCACCAATCGGTGAGTTTATCACTAGAATTTCCATCTGAGAAATTAACACCAGTCATTCTCACTTCATACTCAGCTTAGACCATGACCTCCTGTACAATATTTCTACCTTATTCCTATGTATGGTATTTTCTGTCTCCTTGCTTTTTAGCTCCTTCTTATGTGTGGTTTTCATCAAATTAGAGTTCCTTGAGGGAAATGGCTTTCATTTTTTGCATATATTTGCCTTTCATATGCTAAGCACAGTGCTGAACATATAGTGAGTGCTCAATTAGTGTTCTATCTATCTTACTGTCAATCAATTAGCAGGTAGTTATTAAGGACCTACTATGTACCAGGCATTTTGCTAAGTGCTCAGAATATTTTTTTAAGTCAAGTACTTATGTTTTATTATGGAAAAATATGAACAAATAACGAAGAAAAATATAAACAAAACTAATATAAGGTGGTTATGGGAAGGAAGACGCTAGCTACTGGGGGAGAATAAGAAAAAGTTTTCATCCAGCATATAACATTTGAGTTGAATCTTTAAGGAAATTAGATATTTCAAGAGGTAGATATGACATAGGAGATAGTCAGTATAAATGCAAGATGACAGAACATCATTTGTGCAGAATGCTATAGACCAGCATAACTCAATTACAGAACATTTAGAGGTAAGTGACATAAGAATACTGGAAGAGAAAAAAAGATTTAGGTTATGGAAAGATTTAAATGTTAAGCAGAGCAGTTAATATTTTATGATAGAAGTAATAAGAAGTTACTGGAGTTTATTGAGTATGGAGAAGATATGGTCAGACATGTAATTAAAACAATTGCTTTGGTAGATATATGGAAGATTGATTGGAGTAGGGATAGAAAAGGCAAGAAAAAATTAGGAAGATTTTACGATAGTGCAGGTGATAAGCAAAGAGAGCCTGGACTGGACTGGTGACAGCCTGAGTGGAAAAGCAAGTTTTGTACAGGAAAATTATTATGAAGATATAAATGGAAAGATCTGCAACTGATTGGATATGTGGAATGATTGAATAAGGAGTTAAGGATGTTAGTTGTGAACCTGAGAAACTGAGGGTAGAGTTATGGTGCTCTTAACAGTATATGGAAAGTTTGGGGGAAAAGGTGGGTTTGGGGAAAAGATAGTTTTGTGTTAGTCATGTTGCATTTTAGGTGCCTATGGTATATCCAGCTTGAAATGTCCAATAAGTAGGTAATGATTTAGGGCAGGAGCTCAGGAGAGTGACTAGAACTGGAAAGACAGTTCTGAATACAATCTGAATAAAAGTGACATTTAAACTGAGTAGACAGAGTCCTGTGTTTAACCTAAAGTTAATAATCATGGCAGGAGATGGGTAAAGATCAATGAGACAGATAGGAGGAGCTCTAGGAAAGAACAATTTCACAAAACCTCAGACAGGAGAGAGTATTCAGAAGCAGAAAGTGATCAACCATGAAAAAAATGCTACAGCAAGATCAATAATGATGAGGACTGAGGAGGGATCTTAGATTTAGTAATTAAGAGGACACAGAAAACTTTGGAGCGAGTGGTTTCAGTAGAGTAATGACCTCAAAATCCAGACTACAGAAGATTTAGAAGAGAGTAAGAAGAAAGGGAATGGAGGCACATCTTGGAACATCATAAATTCTAAAGAATCAAAATCAAATGTGATTATGACCTACAGGGCTACGAATAGACATAGATTGAATTATGAGTAAGATCTAATATGCTACCAACTCTGACTTACCTATGGGAGGTGGCAAAATACTATATATCATTAGAAAGGGAGGTTGATTGACCATGTAGCAAATGAATGATAATAGATAACCCACATGTTGCACTAGTATCCATATAATGTTATAAGATCCAGAAGAAAGTCTTCAGCATGTTGGGAAGCACTTCTTTGGAGGACTTATGAAAGGACATGAAAAAAATCATATAGAGTCAAAAGGCATGGGTTTTCTGTGATCAGCATCATGGAAAAGACAAACCTAGACTGATGAGTTCATGCAACCATTAATGTATATTCATGAGGGAATTAAAAAAATAAAAAGATAACTCTGATCTTCAGATGGGCAGGATTAATTGTCTATAACAACTGCCTTGAGTCACTAAAGAGATCACAATAAAGATTCATGATCCTGGGACAAGATAAGAGCAGGATCTTGCCTCCATCCTTCCCATTTTGTAAGATTGTCCATAGTCATGATGGAGGTGTGAGTTGTCAAAATAATTTTCTTCAGTATTTTCAGTATGCTTCTACAAAATGAATAACAGAATTTATTCTAAGATCACCTTATTCCAATACCCTTATTCTACAGATGAGGGAATGAAGGTCCAGAGATGTAATATATCTTGTTCAAAATCGCACAAAAGAGAATGAAAGAAGGAGGAAAAAGAAAACATTTATTAAGTACTTACTGTATTGCAGGAACTGTGGTAAGTGCTTTACAAATATAGTTTCACTTGATCTTTACTACATTCCTGGGATTATTATCCTTATTTTACTTCTGAGTAAACTGAGAAACACAGAAGTTAAATAACTTGCCCAGGGTATTATAGCTAGTAGTTGTTTGAAGTTAGATTTGAGTCAAGGTCCTCTGAATTCCAGGACCAGTAATTTTGCCCCCACCTCAATTTAACTTGAATGTATAGTTCACTGAAGACAGCAACTGGTTCATTTTTGTCTTCATATTTTCCAGTGCTTCTCACAGTGTCTGGAATATAGTAGGTGCTTATTACAGACATATTGACTAATTAATGCTTAACATAATACATCTGATAGGCAACATATTTGCATTTTAACAGTGACCCTCTGAAAAAGTGCTTGATATTACTGGAAAGACTTTGGTAGTATAAATCTCAGGTACAATGGAAGACCAGTAGAAGAGATAGGTCTTTTGTGACCAGCAGACTTTCTGAGAACCCTCAAGGCATACCATGGAATTGGTTGCCTACTTTAGAAAGGACCAGTCCTATTTATACATCTACAGAGATTTGACAGTTAGGTCAACTGGGGCTTTCAGTCAAATATTTAGATAATCATGAGTATGCTTATGCATGTGTACAAATGAGTCTCTCCCAACCTCCACATGTGATCACAAATTATCTGGTTATTTACTCTCCCATTATGGTAGACATGTCCCTGACTCATGTAAGTTTAACAGAGATATCATCACAAACTTTCTAGCCCCAATTTAGATGTTTTTAATAAATGAGTTCAATGAGTTTGAACTAATACTTTACTTAGCTTAACAAAAATTTTTAGAAGAATTATGAAACAGTAATTTACTAAATGGCACTCTAGTAACCTAGAGTAGTTAATTCAGATTTAAAATTGGGGAGATTTTGTTGATTTAGACATGGATTAGTATAGGGGGCTCACTTTGAGAAGTGTTGTGTGATTTGACCAGATGAGACTCTGGGCAGCCATTGAGAGCCCCCTGGCTTTGAAAACCCAGATGTTGATGCTTCCCTCTCTGATAACTGTGATTTGGTATGGATGTAATTGTTGGACAGTTAGGAAGCCTGTCTGCTTGATCTGTTTATCTTGTAACTTCTGTCTGTATACTCTGAAGTTCAGGGTGCTGACTTTTTTTCCCCTGAACTATGTAAATGATATATGTTTGATTGATTAAAGTAAGCTTGTTAACCCATTTTGAGTTGCTTTCCTTTAGAAAAGCAGATCTAAGAACCTGTGTTGGCAGCCACTCTGGGGATGCTGGGGTGCTTGAAGCTACAAATGGTGATAAGGATGGGATCTACAGAGTAAAAGGAAAGTATGGGGGCTGGGATAATTGTTTGTTTCCCAGTTGTGGTAGCTGTGACTCTGTGGAGCCATGGACCAGGAGAGAAGAATGGCCTGCATGCTGACTTCACTGAGCTGAGAGCAGGAATGGTGAGCTACCTGCATCGGGACCTGGGCAGAAGCCAGGAGTGGCTGCCTACTGTGGGAAGAGAAGCAACCCAGGAGTTTGGAATTCAGCCACCTGACTAGTAAGGACTGTGCTGCAAAGCAGGGGCACTGAATGTATTTCCTTGATGCATCCCACAGTTTGGGACCCAGGGGGAGGATGGGACTTGTGACTATGGTGGGTGGGGTGAAGTGCCATGGACCCCCAAGGACCCCACCCTGTTGGTTTTGTTGCCTATCCCCCTCTCTGGACTTGGAAGCAGGGGATGGAGCAGTGTGAGGGGAAGGACACCCCCCTCAACCCAAGAGAACTTCATTTGGACTCTTGTTTTGAATTGATGTGAATTTAATGCAATATTCTTTGTGTTTATTTAAGGCCTTGTGGCCACTTTGGTAACTTTAGTTATGTATCTTGAAAATGTGACCTAAGAGATGTTTAATGCTAATTCAAATTTAAATTGTCTTTGCTGTGGGCATGAAAGATCTTGGGGCCCAAATGTAATGGAAATACAAATGTAAAGATCTTCCCTGGCCCTAGGCCCTTTGATAGGCTTAAGAGACTCTGAGAACCTTCCTTGATTTAAAAATATACTCTGCCCCCTAATAGGCTGAATGTGGTCACGTGGAGCCTGTGGCAGGAGGGTTGGTTTTCAGGAATGTCCACACCTTGATGCTGTGTGATTGGGCAGTGGGTCAAGAGGGTGGTTACATTCTCTGAGCCAGGAGAAGGCTATATAATCCCTGAAGTGAGGCTTTGTTTTGGGGCTCACTTTGAGAAGTGTTCTGAGCAGACATTGAGAGCACTCCAGCTTTGAAAACCCAGATGTTGATGCTTCCTCTCTGGTAACTGTGATTTGGTATGGATGTAATGGTTGGAAGCCTGTCTGCTTGATCTGTTTCTCTGTCTTGTAACTTCTGCCTGTATACTCTGAAGTTCAGGGTACTGACCTTTTTCCCCTGAACTAGGTAAATGATATATATTTGATTGTTTAAAGTAAACTTGTTAAACTCCCCCACCAAAAAAATGGATTAGTATAGCCATGGAATAGCCACTATGACCTGAGTCAGAATCAGGCTATAA
Organism: Gymnobelideus leadbeateri; assembly: GCA_011680675.1. Classification (NCBI taxonomy): domain Eukaryota; kingdom Metazoa; phylum Chordata; class Mammalia; order Diprotodontia; family Petauridae; genus Gymnobelideus; species Gymnobelideus leadbeateri. Next base: position 58,875 of record WOXC01011115.1, on the reverse strand, counting down.
ATAACTGAAATAAAACAAACGTTAATGACACATTTCTTTGAGAAGTGGTATAAAATCATGTGCACATTTTTCATATTGTTTATTGTTTTATCTACAGGGAAAAGAGATTGGTATGTGTATTTGTGGGTATATGTGTAAGTATTTAAGTCATATTTATGTGATAAAGTTATCATGAAACACCCTAAGGCAAAACCAATAGACCATGAAGAAGACAATATGTAGAATCTGATGAGCTTCTAGAATATCTACTGACTTATACAGATTTTGTTATTATAGCATCCAGGTCTTATCACATTTATCTGGCTTATCCATATTTTTCAAGATAGTGTCTTTAGGAGCCTATAGTAAAATCTAAAAGGGTTAAAAGCCAAAAAGCAGAATGTAATTGCATCACTATTGGGATTATTCAGCTTTGAAAAATTCTTTTCACACTGAAGGTTTTGTACTCTTCTTAAAAAGCAATGAGAACATCTTATTTTAAGTTTTCCTCAAATAAGGAGATATAAGTATATAATAGTCATGAATTGGCTCTGATATATTGCCATTGAACAATTTCAGATGATTTGATTGAGAGAAGTGTTTTACAGGATGTCTTCAGAGAAAAAAGATGTGATCAGAAAAGGAAGTAGACTGGTCCTGTAGTGACAACCATGAAAAGTCAGTCAACAATCCATGAGTTCTGTTGGTAACCATGAAATATCAGCAGAATTAAACAAAAACTTCACACATTTTGGAATGACCTGCTGTAGAGGATTGATAAGAAAATCTGAACAAGAGTTGCACAGGATAAAAAGCAGTCAGTAGAATGCGATTTGCATTTCTGAAAAGTAATAATAGGAGATAGTGTGTTTGACTATCCTCACTCCTCAGTCCATGATGGAGACAGTTCAGGGCACTGAATCCAACAGTCTTGGGAATAACAATGCTTCCCACCCAGAGCCTGCAGACATCACCCTGTGGAGATATTCCTGTGGAGAAATAGCCTGGCAACCAAACCTACAGGTTCCAAAGCCATGGCTACTGAAGAATTTTGCTACCCAAGTATTCAACACTTAAAAATGGGTCAACACCAGAATGTGATAGAATTTTATCAATGGAAATAGCATTTAAGAAGAGGTATTACCATTTGCTTTACTACTAACTCTAAGGGCCTTAGGACCTTTTTATCTGACTTACTGCTGAAACCTTCTACACCATATTTTCTCCTTGAGAATAGAAACTCTTTTATTTTTGCATCCTCAGCACTAAGCACATTGGTAAGTATTTAATAATTCTTTTTTCATTCACTCATACATACACTGATGAGATCATAGATTTATCACAATATAAAAATGTAATCAAATAGCTATACTTTTGAGTTATTAAATTATTGACTATGAAGTTATGACAGATCCTTTCAACATATGCTAGAATTCCTACATACAAGATGATTTGACCATACACCTTCCAAATCATTCCTTGAGAAACTATGATCTTCTAGAAGATTTTAGAATTGCTTTTAGTCTTGTGTCTCATTTTTTTGTATATATTGACTAATGGTAAATTTTCACCATTTAAAAGTGTATTTTTTTCTTCTTTTGGGGTTAGAGAGTGTAGGAACATATAAAAAGTAATTTAGTGTCCAACCTGATAAATAAAATGGTTGATCAAATTTGATCATATTGTTTCATGTCAAAATACAGCATAGTTAATTATAAAGTAGCAAAACCGAAGGTCTTGGATGACTCCTGAACTAATTCTGAAGACAGATCCTAGAGAAGAATTTTATTTTATTTTAAATATGTTTTAGATTTTCCCCAATTATCAAGAAAATTTTTAGCATTCATTTTTACAGGACTGAGTTCTAATTTTTCTCCCTATCTCCCCTCTTCTGAAAATGGTAAGCAGTTTGATATAGTTTATACATTTCCTATCATGTAAGGCATATTTCCATATTTGTCACAGTTATGGAAAAAGAAACAGATCAGAAGAAAAAACACAGAAAAGAATAACATAAGTGAAAAAATATGCTTCCATCAGCGTTTAGAGTCCATCAGTTCTTTATCTGGACATTGATAGCATTTTCCTTTGTCCTCCAACATAATGTGATGTTGTTAATACTATGTCCAAAGTTTCCTGGTTCTGCTCAGTTCACTTTGCCCAGTTCAGTTTGTGCAAGTCTTTCTAGGTTTTTCTGAAATCTGCCTGTTCATCATTTCCTATTGCACAACAATATTCCATTCCCCAATTGCTGGGCATCCTCACAATTTCCAATATTTTGCCACAATGAATTGGATTGCTATAAATATTTTTGGACATGTAGGTCCCTTTCCATTTTTTATGAACACTTTGTGCCGTAAACCTTGTAAATTAATTAATTAAGGATATACAGAGCTTGGTTGCCCTTTGGGCATAGTTCCAAATTGCTCTCCAGAATGGTTAGATGAGTCCACAATTTCAACAATAGTACATTAGTGTCCCAGTTTCCCCACATCCTCTCCAACGTTTTATCATTTTCCTGTTTTTTGGTCATATTTGCCAATCTGGTATGAGAGGGTTATTTCAGAGTTGTATTAACTTGCATTATCTCTAATCAAAAGTGATTTAGAGCACTTCTTCATATGCCTATAGATATCTCTGATTTCTTCATTTGAAAACTTCTTGTTCATATCCTTTGACCATTTATCGATTGGGGAATGGCTTATATTCTCATAAATTTGACTCAGTTCACCATATATTTGAGGAATGAGGCCTTTATCAGAGACACTTACTGTAAAGATTGTTTCCCAACTATTTGCTTTCCTTCTAATCTTGCCTTGGCTTCATTTTTACAAAAACTTTTCAGTTTAGTATTATCAAAATTATCTCTTCTACATTTTGTAATGCTCTCTATCTCTTGTTTGGTCATGAATTCTTCCCCTTCCCATAGATCTGACAAGTAGACTATTCCTTGATCTAATCTGATTGTTTCACTGCCTATGGTGCCTTTTAGGAAGACATTGTTTCCTTCTTTATCTCTTTTAATTAGGCCTATTTTTGCTTTTATTTTGTCAAAGATCAGGATTGCTACCCCTGCTGTTATTTTTTACTTCAGCTGAGATATAATAGAGTCTGTTCCAGGCCCTTACCTTTACTCTGTGTGTGTGTCTCAGCTTCAAATATGTTTCTTGAAAGCAACATATTGTAGGATTCTGATTTTTCATTCACTCTCCTTTCTGCTTCCATTTTATGGGAAAGCTCATCCCATTCACATTGACAGTTATGATTACTACCGTGTAGTACATCCTATTTTCCCTCCTGTTTGTCCTCATGCTCCATTCATCATATTCCTCCTCACCAGTGTTTTGCTTCTGTCTACCACCTCCCCTGATCTGCCATGCCTTCTGTCAGTCTTCACCTTCCTTTTCCTTAATCTCCTCACCTCTTACTTCCCTTTCAGGTAAAATATATTTCTCAATTCAACTGATGGTGTATATTATTCCTGCTATGATACAATACTGATGAGAGTAAAGTTCAAACAATGCCCAGCACCCACTCTTCCATCTTCACCTACTGGAATAGGTCTTTCTTACCTCTTCATGTGAGATAATTTGCCCCATTCTACCTCTCCCTTCCTTCTCCACCTATTGTACTTCCCCTTCTCAACCCCCTTTTAATGTAATAATGTTAAATTCATTTTATAACCATACCCTAAATATATTCCTTCTGTCTGCAGTGTTAGTGACACAATTTTTAAGAGTTACAAGTGTCATCTTCCCATGCAGGGATGTAAACAATTTAGTTTTAATTGTACCTGTTTTTGCTTCTCCTGGGTCTTGATATTGTAGGTCAAATTTTGGGGTTAGTTCTATTGTCCTTATGAAAGCCTAGAGTTATTTTTAAGGATTTTTTTTTGAGAAGGGAAAGTAGAATGATTGGGATTAAGTGACTTGCCCAATGTCACATGGCTAGTTTTTTTGTGTGTATGTTAAGTGTCTGAGGCCAGATTTGAACTCAGGTCCTCCTGACTCCAGAGCTAGTGCTCTATTCACTGTGTCATGTAGCTGCCCCCTTTTTACACTTTTAAGTAATGTGGTAACATAAGTATGTAGTCTTTTAGAATGATTAATTTGTAGGATAACACTCATTTGCAAGTATAGGCTCTAAAATAATTTTTCAACATTACTCTTTTACTTCAATTTACCATTAATATAACCTGAGTGGAGAAGAAAGGGATAGAATCAAATTAATCAATAAGTTAAGTAGAGCTCTGAAAACTCTTTTGAGGTAGTAGGTCAGATGTATGATAGTTTATAAACTAGCTCTCTGAAAAAAAATATGGGACTCAACTCACTTTTGGATTTTATATGCATTATTAGTGTTTTCTCCATAATTTTCTTAAGTCTAGAAAATCAACAAAATTATAAGATGATTTGAATTGACTCTAGCACACCTCTCTATGGGTCCTGCTACATTATATTTTATAGGCATTTGATTTGTTTTAATTGATCAGATTGGCCACATTCTATTGGTCGGATCCAATTCAATTAAGTATTTATTGACAACCTACTATGTAGATGGTAATATGTTAGGGACCAGATATACAAAGGCAAAAATAAAATAATTTCTACCCCCACAGAACTCACATTCCACTAGGCTGAATGTAATATACACAAAGATGAGTAGATACAAGATAATTTGAGAAAAGAGATAAGTACACAAATAGTCATATGTGTTTCAACCCATCCATTAAAGGACCAAATACAAGCTTCTGTATTTGACATTAAATTTCTCAATCTACTTCCAACCTACTTTTCCAGACTTAACAAGTGTAACTCTCCTTCATGCAAACTATCACCCAATCAAACTGCTCATCATCTGTCTTTCTCACATGACCTTTCATCTCCCACCTCTGTATCTTTGCATATGCTATTCCCGATGCCTAGAATGTACTTTTTCCTTACCTCATCCTTTTAGTATTTCTACCCCTTCTTGAAAGCTCAGTTCAAGCAATCATGAAGCACTTCTTGATTCTCCTTTCATTGCTCATTCTTCCCATGAACTGAGAATAACTTGTATTTATATAAATTTATCTTGTATACATTCATACATGATATATTTTCCCCAGGTAGACATGTAAGCCTACTGAGGGCAAAGAGAATTTTATTTTATCTTTCTGTCCCCACCTCCTGTCACAGTGCCTGACACATAGCAGGCACTCAGCAAATTCAGATTGATAAATATGGTGAAAACTCTATAGAAATAAATAAACTGGATGGCTAGGTGGTGCAGTGAGTAGAGCGCTGGCCCTGGAGTCAGAAGGACCTGAGTTCAGATCCGGTCTCAGACACTTAACACACACAAAAACAAAATTCTAGCCGTGTGATCTTGGGCAAGTTACTTAACCCCAATTGCCATCTAAAAAATAAATAAATAAATAAACGAATGAATGAATGAATGAATTGATATATTTAAAGGACAAAAATAAATTAATAGCAGATATGTATACTAATAAATAATTTCCATCTGTTAAAAAAGGCTTATTATACTTTAAGAAATGTCTACAAAAAGATGATAAACAAAGATCATGCTTTACATGAGACCTTGGTTTCTGTTTCTTTCAGCTTCAGCTTCATAAAATGACAAGATAGGACCAGATGATTTCTTAATATTTACTTAATATTTAATATCCCTATATGATAAGCCCAGGTTTGCCGGGGCGGGGTGGGGGGGAGGCATGGGAAAAAAAAGGCATTCTGGTGGAGTTCAAGCTTTGTTAGCTTTTACCTAGCTGAAAAAGGCTTTGAATATTGGTTAAAGAAAAAAATGCTGTGTTAGAGGACACACAGGAGCATCAACCAAAGCAGGACTACTAATTGATTTTATTTTGCTTACAATAACCCACAAAACAGAGGCCTTTCCTGATTCTTCCAAGCCTCTAGTTTCTTACTAAGGTTACTTTAAATCTATGTAAGGTGTGTATTGCCCACGTAGGTATGTGCATGACCACATTGGGTTTATCTGAATTAATTTCACAGGGAGGAATGAATAGATTTCTCTAGAGTCTCATCCACTCCTCTCCAAGGGAGACTTTGATTCCTTCCTGTGGGAGAGCAGAAGGTGCTTTGCTTTCCTTAGAGAGAGATTACTGGACTAAAATTACATGTTTTCCCTCTCTACTGCCTGTACCCACCTTCATTCCTCCCAGCCCCAGGTAGATAAGGGGAAATGTTTTTGTTGTTAGATTCTTAGATTTAAACTGTTTTCCTGGACACTATTCTTTAAAGAAGAAGGAATATTCTCAGGCTTATATCGGAAAGCTTTACTCCATTCCCATAAAAGACCAACACAATGAGTAAACCCATTTATCTGGGCAGATATCAAACAAAAATCATAAAATAGGAATTTTAAATAAATAAAATTAAAACATTTTAATATAGATTAGAATTTATTAGACAATACACAGAGTAAATTAATTTTCCTAGTAGGAGTGAAATATCTCACTTCAACCAAGAGGGTCCCCAATCTTACCCAAGGCAAAATTTCTCAAATTCTAGGGAAGAAACCCAGAAAAGAAGGATATATCAAAGTATTAGCTCCTTAAATATCCATTTGTTATAAAGATTTTTCTGCCTCAATCAAGGATATCTACTTGAAGGGAGTTTTCAGTCTGGAAATATATGTGTCCTCTCTTAAAAAGTCTTTCCTTGTCCCAAGCACTAGTATTGCCCTTCATGCAGACATGCAAGGCTAAATAATCATTTGTTTCACCAATGATGAATCTTGTGCAAATGTATTAAGCTTCAACCCTGGATGTCATTTTTTATAGTAGAAATATATCAGGTAGCACTTGGGTTTTAAGAACTCACATGGAACCTGCATACTCAAACAGCCCAGAGTTAATGTTAGTGTTTGTTTTTTAATTTGTATTTTTTTAATTTACATTGTATTTTGAAGAATTCTGGGAGAGGAAAATTGAAAGAGGGCAGTGAGCTTCCTTATTAAAGTATGTGTTAATAAAAGACAAAGTGGTATTTTTCAAAGACTTTTTTATTATCGAATGGAGAAACCAAGCTAGTGAGGGGCCAGAGAGAGTGCTCAGATTCAAAAGAAAGAGTTGGTGGGATGGCATAAGTATCTCCTTTCCCTCCATGATTGTGCTGGATGAGAAAGCAACTCCCCATTATTAGCTGATATGTAGAAGTTTTTATTGTTCCTTCATCTCTGTAAGGAGAAAGAATTAGAGGGAGGAGAAGCTGACTCTGCCACTGTAGCCAGCAGTGCAAACCACCAATTTATTTTCTTTACAAATGAATGATTCCTTACTTTGCTCACCCTCCTTTCATTGCTATCATTTTGTTTCATCCCACTTTGATATAAAAGAAAATCTAGCAGCCAATAATCATTGTCTGTTATTATTAATGCTGGTGCAAATGGATATTTGGTGACATAGTCTGAATTTCAGTAATAGTAAGGGATACTCATCCCACCTTCAGCTTAGCTGAGTCCAGAGTGGAGAAATATAATGTCTTTAGAAAGGTAGTGGAGATACTTCAAATTGTACCCTTAGGAAAGTACACATTTCCATAAACAGAAAACCCTACAAGTAGTAGAGGATAATAGCACATATATGTGTATAGATATATATGTGTGTATATCATATATGTGATATACATAGCACCAAATATTTCCCATAACATACTAAATATATCATATGGTTTATATGACATGCTATATAATATGTGATATATAATGGCATATCAATGTTATCATGTATATAACATATGTATTACATAATACAGCCTTCTTGTATGCTCTCCATTTATGGAGATATATGGTATAAGTGTGTATAAAAACAATGTGCAGATATGTATGCGTGTATGTATAAATAACATGTGTATATGTAAACATATACATACATGCATGTGTTTATGCATGAGGAAAATAGTGTTCCCTTGTATTCCATTTGTATGGGAGCTTCCCCATTAAAACGTTACATATAGTGGCCCCATACAGATGTTAGAAGTGGCTCTGTTGGGGGCGGAGCCAAGATGGCAGAGTAGAAACAGCTCGTCCAAGCCTCTCTGCCCCCAGATTCTCCACAAACTATGTAAAAAAGGACTCTGAAAATCTTCTGGAGCCCTAGCACCCACAGAACGACACAGAGAAGCTAACCTCCCGCTGAGGACAGCCCAGCACCCTGCAGGAAGGACCAGCGCAGTGGTCTGGGAGCCGGCAGCGCGCAGAGCGCAGGAGCGGTGCGAGCCGAGCCCAGGTCCATGTGAGCAGAGGTTTTAGCCCCAGGGCGGCAGGGCCAGCAGCCAGCTGGAGGAACCCCAGAACACCAGGAACTGTGGAGACTCCAGAATTATCAACACAGACTTGCCTAGGACAAAGTAAGAGGTTAGTGTCCTATGGACTTTGGGACCTGTATTTGGGGAATGCGTCAGCTCCCTCCCCTGGGGGCTAGAAGCCATTGAGGAGACACGCCATTTTGTAGTTTTCATAGGCATTTCCGGCTCCCAGCCTACAAATCGTGGGGAGATCCAGCGATCAGGCTTGGGGGGTAATCGCTCTTGCTTTAACCTCCCTGGATCTGGATTGTGATCTAGAGTGGAAGTTGTGGGTGGGTTTACAGCTTGCCAGAAACGGAAGTTGCCCCCCACAGGTTTGGAACAAAAATTCCTCTAGCTGGCCTTAAAGCCATAGTGTGGCAACAAGCCCAAAAGTCAAGCAATTAAGTGGCAACATGCCAAGGCAAAGGAAACAGAAAAATGCAACCCTAGACTCCTATTTTGGGGGCATAGAGCGGGAAAAGGAGTGTGAGGTCAGAAGTCCTGCTCCAAAAGCCCCAGGGGAAAACATGAGTGGGTTGCAGGCCATAGAGAACCTTAAGAAGGACTTTAAAAATCAAATAAGAGAAGTGGAGGAAAAATTAGAAAGAGAAATGAGGGATGCAGGAAAAGTATGAAATGAGGGTCAACAGCCTGACTGAGGAAAACAGCACCTTAAAAAATAGACTAGCTCAAATGGCAAAGGAGGCCCAAAGGGGCATTGAGGAGAAGAATGCCTTAAAAAGTCGAATTTGCCAGATGGAAAAAGAATCTCAAAAGTTCACTGAGGAGATTCATTCCTTCAGAGTTAGACTGGAGCAAATGGAAGCTAGTGACTTTATGAGAAATCAAGATGCTGTTAAGCAGATCCAAACAAATGAAAGATTAGAAGGCAATGTGAAATATCTCATGGGAAAAACCACTGACATGGAGAATAGATCCAGGGGAGATAATTTAAAAATTATTGGACTACCTGAAATCCATGATCAAGGAAAGAGTCTAGAAATCACCCTTCAAGGAATTCTCGAGGAAAACTGCCCTGATGTTTTAGATCCAGAGGGCAAAATAGAGGTTGAAAGAATTCACCGATCACCTTGAAAAAGATCCCAAAAAGAAAACTCCCAGAAATATTATAGCCAGGTTCCAGAATCCCCAGATCAAGGAGAAAATACTACAAGCGGCCAGGAAGAAACAATTTCTATATTGTGGAAACACAATCAGAATAGCCCAGGACCTGGCAGCTTCTACACTGAGGGATCGAAGGGCATGGAATATGATATTCCAGAGGGCAAAAGAACTGAGAATGAACCCAAGGGTCACCTACCCAGCAAAACTGAGTATTTTGTTTCAGGGGAAAATATGGTCATTCAGTGGAATAGAGGACTTTCAAGCATTCTTGAGAAAAAACCAGAGTTTAATAGAAAATTTGACATCAGACGCAAGAAGGAAGAGATGCCTGAGAAGGTAATCAGGGAAAAGAAATCAAAAGGAACTTATCAAAGTTGAACTATTTACATTCCTATATGGAAAAGCAATATTGTGACTGATGATATCTTTCTCACTATGAAAATAATGGAAGAAGGGGTGTGGTCATATGAATACATATGTGAATGTGTGTGTATATGGTTACAGTCATACATGGATAGAGGGCATAGGTTGAATTTGTTGGGAAGGGAGAATACTCAAGGGATGAAATTATGAGGTGAGAGAGGAAAGTGGCAAGAGGAGATGGGGAGAGACAGGGTAGGGTAAACTATCTCATGTAGAAGAAGCAAGGGGAAGTGGGTGCAAGGGAGGGGAAGAATAGGAAGGCAAAAAGGCAAAACCACATTCTCATTGAATTTGGTTCAGGGAGAGAATGACATACATACTAAATGGGATATCTCAACTTGCAGCAGGATAGGGGGAAGGGGGATGAGAGGAGGGATGATGGATGGGAGGGCATCCTTGGGGGGAGGGGAGGTTGGAAGTATCCACTATAGAAGAGGGACAGGATCATGTAGGGAATGGACCAGGTGGGGGGGTGGGATGAGTGGGAGGGAATTATAAGCAGCCTTGTACAATATATCTACTATGATAATGTTTTGCATAGCTAGACATGTACAACATATACTGAATTACTTATCTCCCAAGAAGGAATGGGTGACTAGGGAGGAAGGAAATGGATCTGAAATTCGAGGTCATAACATTAAATGTTTCAAATATATATATAAATAAAAGAAGTGGCTCTGTTAAAACCTTAAACACATATACCTAACTATGTAGATTTTGTCATTTTCCTTATTATGTAAAATCCATGAGAAGAGGGATTCCACTTTTTTTTTCTTTTTGTATGAGCTCTTACCTTTCTGTGTGAATACTTACTTGGGACATACTACGTGCTAAATAAATGCTTGTTGATTGATTGAAAAAAGAGGATGTGACCCAATAAGGCTAAATGGAATAGATGAGAATATGGGTAGAAATATGATGGGAAGGGGCATAATATAGTATCATTTGGAGATAGGAACATTTGGAGAAGCTTATCTCTATTAGGGAAGCCTTCTTCCATTTGGATTCTATGCAGGGTATCTATGATACCTTTGTACTCTGCAGGTGAGCATATGTCTCCCTGTTTTATTACTTGCTTGATGTTGATACTCAGTGGATGGTGGAACACAGTTATCTCCATGGTTCCATCTGTCATCAAATCTCATATAATTTTAACATATGTGGGGAAGACACCTTGCTTTAGGAGAGCTTTAAAGATACATTTTGCTCAACTGAACAAAACGATTGAAAAAAACCGTAATAGACACATGGGGAATCACATATTCTCCACATCTTTCACTTACTTGTGTCATCATAAATCAAAATTGACATTTATATTGTGCTTTAAGATTTGCAAAGTGTTTTACACACATTATCTCATTTGATCTTAAAACAATCCTATGAGATAAATACAAGAGGTAATATTATCCCTATTTTTATAGCTTCTCCTCCTTCCCCTCAAAGAAAGGGAGACAAAAATAAAACAACAGAAAACAGTTGAATTGGGCTGTTAATTGTGATCTCCTTTCTCACCTGGGATGAAAGTGAGAAATTCAAGCAAGGTGCTTATGTTATTTCATCAACCAGAATTCTTGGCTCTCAAGAGTATCTCTAGCATGTCACCACTCTGATTTCTTTATCCAGGATCAGTAATCCACCAAAGTCTTATGAGAATGAGCCAGGGGACAAGACATCCAGAAATTGGGCACAACACTTGATCTTGCATGCTTCTCTTCTTTCAATGTCCCTTTCCCAGAATTGTTCAAAACATTGTCAGAGAAATCCAAGTTTACAAATATATCATCAACTATTAAGCTCCAGGATAGCATTTGCTTGAGTCTCCTTTGTCTCCATATTAACTCTTTCAATATAGGGGCTATGCAAGATACCCAAAAAATATATTTACAAGGCAAGGTAACCATAGATCAGAAATCTCTTAACACCTGGGGGAATCTTGAAATGTTTCTACTTCTCTGCCCTCCTTTTCCATTTTCTTTCCATGAACACTTTCTTCCTCCATCAACCTAAATTTCTTCTTTCTTGCACTCTATTCTTCTTGTGTTCTTTTCCTTCTATACTACTCCACCTGATGATTTAATCAACTCCCATAGATTTATTATCTCTATGTTGATGATATTCACATCTACCCTATCTCAACTTCACTTCTGATCTCCAATCTTGTATCTTCAACAGCCTTTCAGACATCTTGAAGTAGTTTTCTAGTAAATATCTTAAACTCAGCTTGTCCAATATGGAACTCATTATCTTCCCCTCCCCACCCTCCCCTGAGAGTGGGGAACCTGAGGCCTTGAAGCCATATGTGGTCTTCTAGATCTTTGGGTACAGCCTTTTGACTGAGTCCAAGTTTTATAGAACAGGTCCTTTTATTAAGGGGATTTATTCTGTGAAGTATAGATACAGTCAAAGCCCACACTTTGAAGACATAGATGGTCACATGTGGCCATGAGGCTTCAGCTTTCCCACACCTTCAAACTTTCTCAGCCTCCTCCCTTCGCTATTACCACATAGGATAACAGCATTTTATCAGTCCCTCAGTCTTGCAACATAGGAGTCATTCTGTACTTTTCACTATCCTTAACCTGTTATCAAAGCTTCTCAATTTTACCTTTGCAATATCACTTATATAAGGAAGCCTCCTTCTGTCTTCTGACACAGTCATCACTCTGGTATAGGTCCTTGTCACCTCATATCTGAACTTTTGCTATAGTTTACTGGCTATTCTCCCTGTCTCACTTCTCTCTCCACTCCAATCTATCCTCTATTCAGCCACTAAAGTGATTTTCCTAAAGTGCAGGTTCCACCATATTCCCTGCTCCTCTAAATCTCCCAATCCCTTGATACTCAACAAACTACAGTGGTTCCCTATCACTTTCAGGATTGAATACAAAATGCTCTATTTGGCATTCAAAATCCTTCATAACATGGGGGTGGAGCTAAAATGGCAGCATAAAAGCAGGAAAACTCCATGAGTTCCCCCCATAACCACCTCAAATACCTATAAAATATGACTCTAAACAAAATCCTTCATAGCAGAGCTATATCTTGCCAGTCTTTTTGTACCTTATTCCTGTTACATCTTTGATCCAGTGGCACAGGCCTCCTTGTTGTTTCATGGAAAAAAACTCTGTATCTTTCGGCTCTGGACATTTTCTCTTGCTTTCCCCTCACACCTGGAACACCCTCCCTCCTTAATTTCTAAGTAAAATCTTATCTTCTAAAGGAAACCTTTCTCAACCCTTCTTAATTCTAGTGCCTTCCCTCTGTTAATTATTTCCTATTTATCTTGTGTATCACTTGTTTGTATATATTTGTTTGTCGTTTCCCCCCTACGCTGTGAGCTCCTTGAAGGCAGGAACTATTTTTTACCTCTTTTTTATCCCTATGGCTTAGAATAGTATATAGCACGTAGTAGGGACTTAATTCTTTATTGACTGATTGATTGATCAGTTGATTAACACAGGGAAACTGAGTCAGGAGGGAGGACTCAGTTTCATAAATAAGATAATAATAATAATAGATAATCTTTATATACTGCTTGCTATGTTCCAGATAGTGTGCTAACAACTCTAGGAGGTAGGTGCTATTATTATCTCCATCTTACAGTTGTGGAAATTGAGGCAAACAAGAAATTGTGAGTTGCCTGAAGTCACATAGATAAAAGTAGATTTTAACTTAGGTCTTTCTGACTCTACACCCAGCTCTGTCCACTGTGCCACCCAGCTCCCTTGAAGCATTTTACAAACCTTAAATAACTATATACACAGTGTCCAGTCTCAGACACTTATTCCTTAGCTGTGTGACCCTGGGCAAGTCACTTGTTTAACTCAATTTTCTCATCTGTAAAAAGGCTGAAGAAGGCAATGGCAAACCACTCCAATATCTTAGCTAAGAAAACCCAAAATGGGGTTGTGAAGAGTCAGACATGACTCGGAAACATAGAAACTAGCTTATTGTTGCTGTTATGTAAAGGAGGTTCCATTATATCTGATCTTCAAAGGAAGAGATTGCCAAATGTAGAAATGAGGAAGCAGTACATTCCAGATATGGAGGGTGGCTTGTGTCAGAAGGAATTTAAGATGAGAAAGAGCAGAGAAGGGAAGGCTCTCTATTAATGACCTTATTTTTCCAGTAAAATATGAGGCGCAGCTCTCATCTGAAAGAGGAGTGGGAGATGGGCAATGGCAGGGGCATGATGGGAGGTTTGAGGAGCAAAAGTGGGATAGAATTTGATAAGGCAGGACTGGCTAAAAGGACCTAGTTGAGGCAATGTAGCATGAATTTCTTGTGGACCCAGTCAGAATAATTATCTAACTTTCTCTACCTTCATTAAGCAGAACATGTATAGGAATACGAACTAAGGTGATAGTGGTGAGAGGGATCCAAGACTGAGGTGTAATGCATGTTACATAAAAGATCTCATACTTAGAATAGCTACAGTTAAATTCATGTTAATAGAAGATCTAAAAACTTTGTTGTCTTCTCCTTAACTATTATTTTGGACGTAGACAGAGATTAGAGATTATACAAACATAAAGACCATACTATATTTTTCTTCCTTATATGGTTTACCCAATAATTTCTCACCTAGTAGTTAATATGATAGAAGTTAGTGGGTCTAAACCAGTAGTGGAGAACCTAGAGTCTTGAAGTCACATGTGGTCTTCTAGGTCTTTGGGTGTGACCTTTGGACTGTATCTAAGTTTTATGGAACAAATCCTTTTATTAAGGGGATTTTTCTGTGAAGTTTGCATTCAGTCAAAGGGCCACACTTGAGGACCTAGAGGGCCACATGTGACTTCAAGGCCACAGGTTCACCACTTCTGGTCTAAATTAGCTATGATGGTCCTAGACCAGTATTCCTAGATTGTCCTCGGGATCATACTAGATTAGAACATGTCATTTCTTACATTTTCAGTATGAGCATTTTCACCTCAGAAATCATTGATGGCTACATAATCATATTTCATTGAGTGACTGATTGATTTGTTCATTGATAATAAAGTTATAGAGAACATGTTAAAAACACAGATTAATGTTAAAAGTATCTTCTGCATATTTTTTCACAAAGACAAATTACATATTCTTTGAGGTATCAAAGTACTAAGACAGAAGAAGCCATATTTATGACGATAAAAATATTTTGAACAAAAGGAAGTGTTAACTGTTCATAAAAAAGGCAGCTTTCAGACTTTTTTTAAAAAGCAAAACTGATCTTTACTTACAAGAAAGCCTTTATTCAATCATGAACAAGATGATTTGACTTAAACCAAAATTCTAGCTTTCTAATTTTTCAGAATTTTCAATTACTCTAAATAACTAATTTTTAAATCACCTTGGAGCTTCTACTTCACACCTATCAAAATTGCAAGGAAGATGAAAGAGGAAAAATAACACATTTTGGTAAGATTCTGGGAAAGAGAGTTACACTGGTGCACTTCTGGTGGAATTGTTCATTAGTTCAGCCATTTTGGAAAGCAATTTCTAACTATGCCCAGAAAAGTATCAAACTGCAGATCCTTTGACACAGCTCTATGACAACTACACCTACACATTGAGAAAAGAGAAAAAGGATCCATGTGTATGATAATGTTTGTAACAGCTCTTTTCATGGTAGCCAAAAATTGGAAATTAAAGCACTATCCCCCTATTGAAGAGCAGTAAACTAAAGTGTGGCACAAGAAATAAAATGGACAATATCAGAGGAAAGTGGAAAATTCTTTATGAACTTAAACAGAGAAAAGTGAATAAAACTGGAAGAACAGTTTATATAATAATTTGAAAAAATCATTATAGAGGAAAGCAACTTAGAAAGAATTTAGAACTTTGATCAAAATAATGATAAAACACATTTCTAAAGAATGAAACATCATTTCCCAACACAGAGGTGAAGTTGAAATTTACAGAGACAGATTTCCCAAAACAACTGTTGTTGGGATTTCTTTTATTGGACTATGTAACTATGATTTATTTTTTCATGGATTTGTTCTTATTTTTATTTGCTCAATAAGAGGAGAGAACAAATAGGAGGGAAAGATTAATAAAATAAAACTTATTACTTGAAAGAAAAAATATATATATGTGTGTGTGTGTGTATGTATATGATAAAGACTACAAAATCAAAAGGCCAAAAACAACATCCTTCTCCAAATGTTGTTAACTATAGTCACATTCTTTGGTCTAAAAATAAATTTCTTGAGGGAACAAAATATGTTTCTGGGATATTATTTATAATAGTACAGAGTATTCCAGTGTTACATAAAATGCTAAAAAATACATTAGAAAACATTTGACATAGATTAGTTGATGAAAAGGAGAAAACATTCTGACAAACAAGAAATTGAATAGTTTTCTTGAATCCTTGACCAATTTTGCTTTGTTTGGATAGAAACAAAAATATTAACATTTTAGTTATTTTGATATATGGACTTGAGCTTCATAATTTAATTATTCAATTCCTCTTTAAAAACATTTAAATATATCATATTTCTTTGTCTATCTGGAAATATCCAGAATGAAATTTTCACTTTTCATCTGCATATTCAAAGCAATATAGTCCCACATATAATCCATAACAATTTGGTGTCATGAAAATCTTGGCAATCTGATTAAATTATGGACTCCTTGTGAGAATAATTTTCTCTAAATGAACTTGAAAAATGCATAGGATTAAAAAAGAAAATAACAATATTAGGAAATATTGATCAATAATTTTAAAAATCAAGATCATGGACCCCCAAAGTGGGAACCACGCTATAATACATTTAATAACTAATCTTGGTCCTTTAAAAAAGAAGAAAATGCTTCACTTTATACATAACTTGATCTAGCATTAAACTCTTGGATTTTTTTTTATAGGACCTCAACCATCATGACTGAATTGACCAATCACAGCAGTTAAAATGCCAATTACTTGATCTGCTCAATGAACCTGAATTTTTCACTGAGGTGACTAGTTTTTCAACGAATTGACATAAATATGTTGTGGTTTTATTTTAAGGACATGCCTCATAAATATATTGCTAACATAGCTCTGAGAGATTAAAGTCTTTGCTTTTGTATTCTGGATAGAAAAAAATATGCACATAAAAATATCACAATACTGGAACACATGAGCCAGAAAACATCAAGGTGTCAACAAGTCTAGTTTCACCTTCAAGTTACATCCCTTCCTGCCACTCATTCATACACTTTCATTTCCTACCTTCTCCATACCTTCAATTATTGTAATGACCACTAGAAATGTTAACTTATGGCAAGGTATGTTATTTACTTTCCATTACGGAAGTGATAACAAATTTGCTTCTCAAGTATAGCGAGAAACATATCAACTTATAAAAAAAAAAACCCAAAAACCAAACCAAAACAAACAAACAACAAAAAAACCCAAGCATTGACCCAATCCTTCATGAATAAAAATATGCCCTAGGAATAGTTTGCCAAAAGTTGAACTATATTTTCTTGGTATTAGAGGCCAAATTTCATTTTTGATAATGTACTTAGAAGATAAAATGCCCCAGAAAAACTCTACTCACTAAATTGATCATTCTCACTGTCAGCCTAGCATATTTAGTGATATAATTCATAGGCTGATTATGTGCAAAGTGAATGAATCATGCAGCTAAATATTTTCCAGTCACTGTATGAATGATAGATTTAATCAATAATGTGCTCTAACAGAGTTTATTTGTTAATAACACTGGTAAGTGTTATTTACCTTTGCAGCTCTTTGGAAATTCATATTTTGGTACTAGACTCACATATTTGCCTATTGGTCAGACTCTGCCCCCAACATAGCACATCATCATCATCATCATCATCACCATCACCATCAACACCACGATCATCATAGATAGCCATCATTTATGTAACACTTTAAGTTTTGTTCTTCACAAAATCTTATAGGGCATTTTTAAAATTTAATGTAATTTTTATTTTTTAATTTAATTTTAATTTTCAGATTCACCCTCTCTCTCTTGTACTTCCCCCCTCCAATAGAGAAGCTAAATAATATGAGAACCATTACACATATGAAGTTATTCAAATCATATTTCTATATAGGCAATGTTCTGGTAAGAAGCAAGCAAGCAAGCAAGAAAGAAAGAAAGAAGGAAAGAAAGAAAGGAAGGAAGGAAGGAAGAGAAAGAAAGAAAGGAAGGAAGGAAGAAAGGAGGAAAGGAAGCAAAAGGAAAGAAGGAAGGAAGGAAGGAAGGAAGGAAGGAAGGAAGGAAGGAAGGAAGGAAGGAAGGAAGGAAGGAAGAAAGGAAAGGGAGAAAAGAAGAAAGCAAGGAAAGAAGGAAGGAAGAGAGAGAGAGAGAGAGAGAGAGAGAGAGAGAGAGAGAGAGAGAGAGAAGAAAAAGAAACATGCTTCTGTCTGTCCTCTGAGTTCACTAGGTAGTTTTAGGAGGACAGCATTTTATATTATGAATTCTTTGGAGTTGTAATAGATCATTGTGCTGATTAATAACTATGTCTTTCAAGGTTGATTTTCTTTATAATTTTGTGTTACTGTGTAGATTGTTCTCCTGGTTCTACTCTCTTTATTTTGTATCACTTCACATAATTCTTCCAGATTTTTTTCTTTATGGAACCATCCCTTCTATCATTTCTTATAACATAAAAGTTTTCCATCACATTCATATACTATAACTAGTTTTGGTATTTCCCAGTTGATACAGATATCCCTTCAGTTTCAAATTCTTTACCACCACAAAATGACCATATGGATGAACTAATTTATAGCAATACCAACAGTATTTTAGTGTACCTATTTTCCCACATCCCCTCCAGCATTTGTCATTTTTGTTTTCTGTTTTCTTAGCCAATCT
Source organism: Gymnobelideus leadbeateri (assembly GCA_011680675.1). NCBI lineage: Eukaryota > Metazoa > Chordata > Mammalia > Diprotodontia > Petauridae > Gymnobelideus > Gymnobelideus leadbeateri. Next base: position 40,208 of record WOXC01011115.1, on the reverse strand, counting down.
GATGAATGTGGAGTGGTACCTCAATGTTATTTCAATTTATATTTATCTAGTTATTAGGAATTTGGAGAATGTTTTCATGTGACTATATTCACTTAGCCACCTAGCAGTCTGGTTATTGTTTGGGTTCTCATGGCTCAGAGTGAGTGTAAATAGCAAGTGTTTCTGGGTTTTTTCCCCTAGAAACCCTGAAGATTTTCCCCTGCCAGCTTGATTTTTTTTTTTTATTAAGTGTAATGGAAATGCATATTTGAAGATCTTCCCTGCCCCTAGACCCTTTGATTGGCTTAAGGCCCTTTGATTGGCTTAAGTGACTCTAAGAACTTTCTTTAATTTGAAAATATATTCTGCCCCCTAATAGGCTAAATGTGGTCACATGGAGCCTGTGGTAGGAGGCTTGGTTTTCAGGAATGACCACACCTTGATGCTGTGTGATTAGGTAGTGGGTCAAGAAGGTGGTTACATTCTCTGACCTAGGAGAAGGCTATATAATTCCTGATGTGAGGCTTTGCTTTGGGGCTCACTTTGAGAAGTGTTGTGTGATTTGGCCAGATGAGACTCTGGGAAGCCGTTGTTGAGAGCCCCCTGGCTTTGAAAACCCAGATGTAGATTCTTCCCTCTCTGGTAACTGTGATTTGGTATTGATATAATGGTTGGACAGTTTGGAGGCCTGTCTGTTTGATCTGTCTGTATACTCTGAAGTTTGGGGTGCTGACCTTTCCCCCCCTGAACTAGGTAATATATGTTTGATTGATTAAAGTGAGCTTGTTAACAGATTTTGAGTTGCTTTCCTTTTGAAAATCACATCTAAGAACCTGTGTTGGCAGCCACCCTGGGGATGTTGGGGTGCTTGCTGCTACACTAAGTAAGAGACAATTCTCTGGTTCATTTTTTACCTTGCTTTAATCACCAAAATGGGTGTTGCCTCAGACAAATTGAGACCTGAGAAAGACCTTAGTTTAAAAAAGCCAAAGATATCCCACTGCATCTGGGGACATCTCCAGTAGTCCTGATCTATATTTTGTCATTGGACCCAGATCATTCTGGAGGAAAGGGTGAGGGTGGTGACTTTGCCCAGCCCCACCTCACTGAAATTCAATTCACTTGCAAGTCCTAATATCTCCTTCCTGATATCATTGGTCCTCTTTGAGAACAAAGGACAAACAACAATGACAACATCTGTCTGACTAGGCTACTGTGTCTGGCATAGAGTAGGAACATAATTAATACTTATTCATTCATTTGACCAGCACAACTAATTCACCCTATCTCTCTGACATTTCTCCACTTTACTCCATTTTGATTATAGATAAAATGACTTGGAATTACAAGGGATTGTAGAAATCATCTAGGCTAATACTTTTATTTTACAAAATCAGAATCTGAGACCCTGGGAGTGACTTGCCTAGGGTCACATAATAGCAGAAATATGTTACAAACCCAGGAAATAAGAACATGCTGAGAGCCATTAGGGTCCCTAACTTTCCATTTTCCCCATAGATGTGTCCCCACAAACACATCCAATACTCTTTCCAAAGTCCCTAAAGTGTCCTCCTTTCTCTTCTCCCCTCTAAGAATTGTTCTTTTTCAAGCTCAAATGCCATCTGCTATATGAATCTTTCCCTGATTATAATCTCCCAAACCATTAACATTATTTCCAAATCTTCCAGTTACTATATTTCCACTTATATGTGAATGTGTGGTGTTCCCTATATCACTAACTCTCATTTTGTTTTCCTGCTTGTATCTTCATTATCAAGCACAGTGCCCTGAACTCAACATATGAAATATCTGTAAAACTGTTGAAGTGAAAGCAAAATGCTTTGCTTACTGTATAACCTGACTCCACATGTATATTCTTCATAGTAGATAATGATCTGAACTTAAATTACAGTTTTTCAACATTTTTGAGATGACATTCAGTTCTTTCTCATCCTACAATCCAGCTCATCAAGGGAATGCTTCCTACAGAATGCTTTCTTAAAAAATAAATCAGTGATGGTTCATTCCTAAGGACAATCTGTTAAAGCAGAAGAGAATTTGGAAAACCCAGCAAATGTAAAGACTTTGTGTGGTAAACTATCTATAACTTACCTTAATAAGGAACTCAATCAAAAATATTTTGGGGAGGTAGAGCCAAGATCGCGGAGTAGAAACAGGACTAGCATAGGGTTCTGGGTTCCATCTCCTCCAATACATTTGAAAAATGACTCTAAACAAACTTTAGAGATATAGAACCCACAAAGTTACAGAGAAAAACAAATCTTCTACTGAAGGAAGCCCAGCAGGCCAGCAGGAAGGGTCCATCACAGAATGCTGGGAGTCCAGGCCAGTCCCACCTGAGCTGAGGTTTCAGCCAAAGGGTGACCTGAACTGCAGCAGCTGGAGGAGACTTCTTGAGAGTAAATCACCAGTAGCTATAGCAGTTTCCAGATTTCTCAGTCCACAAATGCCAAAGACAAAGTAAAAGGTTAGTGTGGAACATTTTTGGGAAAGGGGGCGTGTGGTCCAGCAGCTAGAGGTCCAAGGAACTAGGACTAAAACCAAGAATCACCTACCCAGCAAAACTGAGTATAATGCTTCAGGGGAAAATATGGTCATTCAGTGATATAGAGGATTTTCAAGCATTCTTGATGAAAAAAAACAGAGTAGAATAGAAAATTTGACTTTCAAATATGAGAAGCATGAGAAAATAAACAGGAAAAAAGAAAATATAAGTTTAAAGTTGAACTATTTTCCTACATGGAAAAATGACAATTGTAACTCATAAGACTTTTCTCAGTATGAGGATAGCTGAAGAGAATATATATGTATATATAAATATATGTATACATATATGTATGTATAGAAGGATGTATGTGTATATAAATATATATGTGAATGTGGGCATTTGTATGTTCATGAATACATAGACAGAGGACACAGAATGAGTTGAAAATGAAGGGATGATATATAAAAAAAACTAAATTAAGAGATGAGAGAGGAATTTATTGGGAGGAGAAAAGGAGAGATAGATTAGGGTAAATTATCTCATATAAAAGAGGCAAGAGAAAACTGTTACAATAGAGGGGAAGAGCAGGAAGGTGAAAGGGAATGGGACAACCTGATTCTCATAGAATTTGGCCTAAGGAGGGAATAATATACATACTCAATTGCGTATCTTACCCTATAGGAAAATAGGGGGGAGGTGATAAGGAGGATGATAGAAAGGAGGGCAGATTGGGGAGGAGGGTAGTTAGAAGCACACACTTTTGAAAAGGGATAGGGTCAAAGGAGAAAATAGTATAAGTGGGGGGGTAGGACAGGATGGAGGGAAATATAGTCTTTTACAATATAACTACTATGAAAATGATTTGGGTGACTACACATGTACAATCTATATTGAATTGCTTATCTTCCCAGTGAGTGAGGAGGGGAAAAGAATCTGGAACTCATAGTTTTAAAAACTAATGTTTAAAAATTTATTTTTACATGCACCTTGGAAATAAGATATATAGGTACTGGGGTATAGAAACCCATTTTGCCCTACTAGAATGTTAGGAGGGTCAAGGGGGAGGATATAAGAGAGAACAGATTGGGGGAAGGGATATTCAGTAGGCTTGATCTTTTGTGGTGGGGGGCAGGGGAAAGATGGGAGAGAAGAAAATGTAAATTAAAATCTTGTGGAAATGAATGTTGAAAATGAAAAATAAATAAATTTTAAAATAAAAAAGAATATTTTGAAGATTAGCATTTTTCTGTTTATGCTGTCTGATTACATTCTTTCTCAAATCTAAATTAGAAGTCTTTTGAGGTATTAAAAAAATACAGGATCATAGATTTTGAACTGAAAGCATTTCTTAAGCAGGCATTGAGTCCAACTCTCTAATTTTACAGAAGGAAAAACAGAGACTAATAGGTCAAATGACTTATCCAGGGTCATACAAATAGCAAGTCTTAGAGTAGAGGTCTGAACTTACATCTCTCTGGCTCTAAGTACACTGCTCTATTTACAATATGGCACTAGCTCTTAATAGGATCTGTTCTAACTAGTGAAATGTGCCTTCTAGATGTCAATAAAAATGTAAATAATCCTGAATATCAGAAAGAGACCATTGATAATTAACATAACCCATGTGTAAAAAAAATCATTTAGAACCAATCTTTTCTCAACTATGTGTGTATATGTATATATGCATGTATATGTATATTTTACCAATAAGCATTTATTAAGATCTTTGGCACAATAAAATTAAAATAATGATTTAAATATTGACTGTTAGATTACAATTTGCTTGTAAGTATCTTTAATTATTCCCATTGGAAATTCATTGGATCAATATAAAATTGAATTGATTTACATTATATAGGAAAACTAGCATGGCTTAGTGAATAGAGGACTGTTTTTAGAGTCAGGGGAATGTGAGTTCAAGTCCTGCCTCTGATTTATAATGATGATATGACTGTTACTAAGCCACTTACAGTCTTTGTGCACAAAATAACTCTCTAAGACAGTAAATTACATCTGAGCTGTATAGCTAGAAAGGAATTCCACAATGGGAATCCTGCACACCAATTACATCACAGGTCCAAACAAAAAATAAATAAATGTATATAGAGTTGAAGAATATACTTTTGTGCAACTAATTTTTTTCCTGTGTGGATTTCTAGACAAATATTTTTTGAGCATTAATGGTTCTGCTTGAGAAGGCTCCATATGATCCTAGGCTTAGGCAAATCAATACAATGTCTGGTTAACAGAAGCTTCTATGGAAACCCAAATCATATAGGTTCCATTGAGAAATAAGAAATCCTACACAATGATCAATTTATTTGGCTAATATATCTCCCTGTGTTACACCTCTTCTTCTTTTTTCTTGATAATAACCATTGAAGAGAGTTATCTTTGCCATTGACTCTATCAAAGAATTTTGAATAATGACATATGAAATGGGAATCACCTTGTTAAAGGAGAGGCTTTAGGCTATGTTTTGCTCAATTGAATAAAATGCCATTTGAATTGAATATAAGAGGAGAAGAGTTGAACAGACTGTACTTGGGAAATTAGACTGTATTTTCAGTGATCCTAAGCTGCTCCTTGACATCTTTTTAACACATCTTTTTAGCACTAATTCTCTTGATAAATCAGTTGACTGTAAATCAGGGAATAAACATGGCATTCCCTAAAGAATCAAATTTCAGGAAAGTCAGAGATAATGTAAAAATAGGGTAAGTATGAGCTGGTTGCAGTGTATTAAAAATGATGGCTTCCATTTAAGAAATCGAGTAAAGGACATTTCATAACTGGAAAAGGAGGTGGACTGGTTTATGTTTTAAGATCAAGGGATAAAAAAAAACAGACAACTAAAGTGTTGAGCAATTTTATCCAACAGTATCTCTGCTAGGCCTATGGTCCAAAGAGATCAAAGAAAGGGGAAAAAACAGCATTTATGCAAACATATCCAATGTACCTATATTTGTAATTTGTAGCAAAGTATAAGAAACTAATCAATGATCAATTGGGAAAAGGTTGAACAAACTATGGTATATGTGTGAAATGGAATATTATTTTAGTATAAGAGATCACATGACAACTAGGTAGCATACTGGACTGAGCATCATGCCTGGAGTAAGGGAGAACTGAGTTTGAATCTGTCCTTAGACACTTACTCTAGCTGTATGACCCTGGGCAAATCATTTAATGCTATTTGCCTCGATATCCTTATCTGTAAAATGAGCAGGAGAAGGAAATGCCAAACCACTCTAGTCTCTTTGCCAAGAAAACCCAAAATGGGGTCATGAAAAGTGGAACACAATTAAAATGACTGTACAACAAAAAAAATGCATAATATATGTTATATCCTACTTCATCATATGAAAGCAACAAGAAATCACAAAAGAAATGGCTTTGGAAAGATCTAAAAAGACATATAAACTAATACAGAGTGAAGAGAGCAAAACATACAACAACACAATTAAGAAAGACAGAAACTGTAATCATCACAGTAGCCAACTCTGATCCTAAAGAGCTGATCAGGACATATTCTACTCACTGCACAAGAAAGAAGTAATAGATTTAAATGAAGAATGAGATCTTTTTCTTTCTTTAAAGAAATGGACAATGGGATTTGGTGGGGGGTTGTTTGCTGAATTATGCATATTTTGTACAAGGGTTTTCTTTATTTTTTCTTTTTAAGTTGGGGATATTGGTGGGAGGGAGAAAAATAAATTATACTTAATTGAAAATAAGAAAATAAAAAGTAAAATAACTTTCTTTAAAACTTTATTAAGATGTCTCATTGAGCACTGGTCCTGGAGTCAGGAGGACCTGAATTCAAATCCAGCCTCAGACACTTAACACAAATACTAGCCATGTCACCTTGGTCAAGTCATTTACCCCAACTGTCCTCCACAAAGCAAAAAAAAATATATATATATATATATAAATATATATATATATATATATATATATATATATATATATATATCATTGTGCCATGGTGGTGAGGCTTCTCAAAGACTAAACCAGTATAGCATGGGTTTTTATTAGGATCTGCCAAGCTGAAAGAGTTTGAGTATGAGCCCAGTAATTGACTTGACATAGTTGATATAACTATCAGTGTAGTGTGGGTAGAGAAGTTTGTCAATAGAATTTTGGACACACGATTATTATTATTATTGCTATAGAAATTCAGAAAATCCTTCTGATAAGTTATGGATGCATTTTGATTTGAGTCAAGAAAAACCACATTCAAGCTAATAAGAGGTTCATGAAAATAAATATGTAATCTTTCTCATCCAACTAAAATACCCAGCAGTCTATCTACATACTCCTTGGGGGTCTCTAAACATTAACTTGATTGTGTCTAATAGTGAGATACTTGTCCAGTGACTGAGTGAACATACTACCAGAGGAATTGGATAGCATGAATTTTACATTCTCACTACGAATGAAGGCAAAAGGCAAAAGGCAGTAGAACTTAAACCAAAGGAAAGCTTATAGCTTCTCCTCAAAGAAGCAAATAAAGAAGGTGGCAGAATGAGGTGTGTGTGTGTGTGTGTGTGTGTGTGTGTGTGTGTATGTGTATCTGACAAATATTTTATTGTACATTTGCTCATTGTAGATCTTAGTGTTCGTGTTGAACATAAGCAAAAAGAAGGGCATAAAGATCATTGAAGTGTGTTTGTCAATATCCTTCCCAGAGAATGAGGAGTCAAAGAATATGACAATTTCAATGGGAGCCTCTAAATTAAATTGACAAATACCTCAATTCACTGTAACTTCACTGCAAAGGGGGCATAAAAAGTGGCAACAAAAATAGAATGAAAAAAATTCTTCAATGGTAAGAAATGAGTGGTCAAACATTTGCAAATCGTAAAAAATGCCCAATTTCTATCATTATATAAGTTCATTTTCATGTTAAATACCTCTGAAAAAATAAAATCAGTTATGGTAACATCCAATTGATCAATCAGTATTAAGGGCCTACTGTGCCCTAAACACTGCGCTAGGTGCTGAAAGCACAAATACAAAGAATGAAAGGATGTTGACCAGCAAGGATCTTACATTCTAATGGGGACATAACATGTATCTGCATAAACACAGATAACACCAAGTTAAAGCTATTCAGCGCAAATATATGAGAGCAGTTAAATATAAAGTAGTTTGAGAAGGAAGGCAGGACAGCTAAGGGGATCAGAAATGACATCATGCAGAAGATCATACTTGAGCTGCAGCTTAAAATGAGAGGACCCCACAAATTACATTTGTACACTGCTTGAATGAATAAAGTCATTCCCTAGGTTAGAAAGGCTAATGTGCCTCCACAAGCTTATGTTGTCAAAAACTTCATTTTTCTGTGCACAATAATGAGTTCAAGGTCTGGTAGAACCTTTCAGGAGTGCTGTAGTTTGCCTGGGATCCCAGTTTAATGGTATGTCATTAAACCCCAAGGGGTTTGATACATCTGTTTGTAACACTGAACTGATTCCGAGAAGCAGCATCTGCCAAACTGTGCTTTCCAAAAGACCTAGCCAAGATCCTAGACAAATTGTACTAGCTAAAAAATCTTCAGCACCTCATGTATAATCACAATTATTCCCCAGGTTCTCAACAGCCATGGAAGTGATACACATATAGGCTTAAATGCTCACATTATAAATTGACTTAGACCATCCAAACACAGGAAAGGAGAGAGGTTCAGTATCAAGAATGGCAGTGTCATACAGAAGACCATCCATATGTGAGAGTATTTTTTGGTCCAAATTCCCCAGGCAGTTGTGTAATTCACATTTTAATCTGGCTCTGTTGATTTGGCCTAAGAATATTCTTCCTGAATAGAAATGAATGAAAGATTTATTTCAATAATAGCGAGGATATTAATAGCAATGCTTACTAGATGGTGCAGTGGACAGAGTTCCAAAACTGGAAGACATGAATTCAAATCTGACTTCTGAAGCTTACTAGCTGTGTGGCACTGGGTATGTCATTTAATCCCATTTGCCTCAGTTTGCTCATCTACAAAATGAGCTGGAGAAGGAAATGTCAAACCACTCCAATATATTTGACAAGAAAACCCCAAATGAGGTCATTAAAAGTTGGACACGACTGAAATGACTGCACAACAACAACAAAAAAATACATAACATATGTTATGTCCTACTTCATAATAAGAAATATATTAGAGATAGGAACATTTTGGGAATAAACAACAAAATAAAGCTTATTTGACTCACTTTCTACACTTAGAACACCAAGATATTTTCATTTTAACTACCACTAACTCTATAAGTAGTGTTATTGATTACAGTGTATTCTAGAGTTAAACATAGATATGTAGTCAAAAAGTGCTTAAACCCCATTTCATGTAAACACCTCAGAAGAGTGCATGGCTTGACTCTGATTACAATATCAAATGGCATTACAGAACAATATTATACCCCATACATCTCAGTATTAGAAGTTAGAGTTGGATGTAAATATCTAATTCTATACATGCCTCCTATAAATGCATCTATTCAATATAAATATTTAACAAGCAGCATGGACTGCTTCTAGAATTATGGTACTCATTTCTCCATGATGATATAAAAAACTATAGTGGTTATTTAACACTAGAGTGACTGAATGGTCTTCCCTTCTTTGCAGAGGTTGGGGAAGGGGAGGGAATTACAGATATAGATGGCTGCAATTATTGTCAGATTTGGTTAATCTGTTGGTTCATTTTGTTATACTGTTTTTCCCTACTATTTCGTTTTTATATTAAATTAGTAGCCATAGTTTGCTGGAGAGGGAAGGGGGAAGGACATATTTTTAAATTAAGTTGATATAAAACCAAAATATATTAATACAAATTTGAAAAATTGGTGTGTGCTGAGCTAATTGTAACCACTCTCATTTCCCTTACTTTTTTAAAAAAATTAAAACTGCAAAAGGGCTAGATGTACTTAGTCCATGACCCAGAGAAGAGTTTTTCTGGGAATTAATCTTTGAGAGTTTTCTTCATCTCTTTAAGTATTTTTGCATAGTATACATTACATTATACTTACAAGTAGACAGTGAATGCTGATTGTGTTTACATGACATCCTACATATATTTAGAGTATAGGTATGAGTATTAATTTCTTTTTTTTTCTTTAATTTTTTTTGCCTTTTTTTAGAGGGCAATTGGGGTTAAGTGACTTGCCCAAGGTCACATGGCTAGTTTTTGTATCAAGTGTCTGGGGTCAGATTTGAACTCAGGTCCTCCTGACTCCAGGGCTGGTGCTCTATTCACTGTGCCACCTAGTCACCTCCTTTGATTTTTTTTTAACACTTTGATTTCTAGAATCTTTCCCTTCTTCCCTCACCACCCACCCCTTCTGGGAGGAAAAGCTATTCAATATAGGTTATACATGTGTAGTTACACAAAACGTTTTCATAGTAGATACATTGTGAAAGAATGACTATATTTCCCTCCATCCTATCCCACCCTCCACTTCTATTTTCTACTTTGACCCTGTCCCTTTTCAAAAATCTGTGCTTCTAAGTACCCTCCCCCCCAATCTGCCCTCTCTTCTATCCTCACCCCTTTCATCCCCTTTTGCCCTATTATCCTGTAGGGTAAGATACCCAATTTAGTGTGTATGTTATTCCCTCCTTAAGCCAAATTCAATGAGAGTAAGGTTCACCCATTCCCTTTTGCCTTCCTGTTCTTCCCCTCCATTGTAACAGTTTTCTCTTGCCTCTTTTATATTAGGTAATTTACTCTATCCTGTCTCTCCCTATCTCCTCTCATTATATTCCTCTCTCATCTCTTAATTTTATTTTTTAGATATCATCCCTTTCTATTCAACTGATCCTGTGGCCTCTATGTATGCATACTCACATATGTATTCATACATGCATATACCCTCCTATATAGACATATATATGTATGTATACACATATACATATATGTACATATTCCCTTATGCTATCCTCAAATTGAGAAAAGTCTCATGAGTTACAGTTATCATTTTACCATGTAAGAATGCAAATAGTTCAACTTTAATAAGTTTGTTATGATTTCTTTTCCCTGTTTACCTTCTCATGCTTCTCTTGCTTCTTGCATTTGGAAGTCAAATTTTCTATTCAACTCTGGTTTTGTTCATCAAGAATGCTTGAAAGTCTTCTATTTCACTGAATAACCATATTTTCTCCTGAAACATTATACTCAGTTTTGCTGGGTAGGTGATTCTTGGTTTTAATCATAGCTCCTTTGACCTGCAGAATATCATATTCCAAGCCTTTCAATCCCTTAATGTAGAAGCTGCTAGATCCTTTGTTATCCTGATTGTGTTTCCGCAATACTCAAATTGTTTCTTCCTGGCTGCTTGTAATATTTTCTCCTTGACCTGGGGACTCTGGAATTTAGCTGTAATATTCCTAGGAGTTTTCTTTTTGTGATCTTTTTCAAGAGGTAATCAGTGAATTCTTTCAATTTCTATTTTGCCCTCTGGTTCTAAAATATCAGGGCAATTTTCCTTGAAATTTTCTTGAAGGATGATTTCTAGGTTCTTTTTTTTTTTTTTTTTTGGTTGTGGCTTTTAGGTAGTCCAATAATTTCTAAATTATTTCTCCTGGATCTATTATCTAGGTCAATGATTTTTCCAAAGAGATATTTCACATTGCCTTCTATTTTTTCATTTATTCGGATCTGTTTTATAGTATCTTGATTTCTTATAAAGTCATTAGCTTCCATTTGCTCCAATCTAATTTTGAAGGAATGATTCTCTTAAGTAAGCTTTTGAAATTCCTTTTCCATCTGGCAAATTTGGCTTTTTAAGGTATTCTTCTCCTCATTGGTTTTTTGGTCCTCTTTTGCCATTTGAATTATTCTATTTTTTTAAGGTGTTATTTTCTTCAGTCAGGTTGTTGACTCTCTTTTCATGATTTTCTTGCATCATTCGCATTTCTCTTCCCAGTTTTTCCTCCACTTCTCTCGCTTGATTTTTAAAATCCTTCTTGAGCTACTCCATGGCCTGTAACCACTTCATATTTTTCTTAGAAGCTTTTGATGCAAGAGTTCTGACTTCGTTATCTTCCTCCCATTCCATGCTTTGATTCTTTTTGTCACCAAAAAAGGATTCTATGGACTGTTTGTGCTTCTTCTGCTTGCTCATGTTGCCAGTCAATTACTTGACTTTTGAGATTTTTGCCACAGTAGAACTCTGCTTCCAGAGAAGAGAGCTTTGTCCCAAATTGCTGGGTTTTTTGCAAATGTTGTCAGAGGTTTGAGGAGGGCGCCCTCTTTACCAACACCACACTGGCCAACTGGCATTTCTCACCCCAGGACCACTGCCCAAGAAAGCAACCCAGATCCAAGTAGGTCAAAGCAAGAGGAATTACCCTCTAAATGGTCTCTTGGTCCCCCTATGATCTGTAGGCCAAGAGCTCCTGAGACAGCCACTGCAGCCTCCTTTTCAAAGCATTTTAAATGTGTTGAGGGGGATTTTCTTTCTCAAATTATTTTTCCATTTGTCAATTAATATATACATATATATGAAAAACTGGTCAGGAAAAAAATATTAAGCCATGTTTTCTTGCACATATCCATTTCACTTAGCTTTCTTCTGACACAAAGTTTCTAAGTACACTGTAGGTATCTCTCATTAATCTTATCTAAACCAGGAGAAATCTGGAAACGTCAGTATTTTGCAGCCCATCAAGAGTAATCTCCAGTTGCACCTTAACAACACTAAAGTTCAAAATGTAGATAAACATGGAAGGATTTTCTCTATATGATAAAGTATTAGAAAGCACTAATGTATGTGACTATATAAAATCAATAACCATGGCCCCTTAGCTGGAAATGACCTAGAATACTGTACAATTCTTAGAGCAGATAGTCTTCCTCTGTGTGAGATCAGCATTGATTCCTCTTTAACTTCTGAGAGATTAAGTTTTACAAGGTAAAGAAAGAATTTCTAGGATGCTCTCTTTTCAATGGAATGAAACAATAGTTGAAATTACCCACCACTATTAAATCTTGCCTCTGGCCCAGGTTTGTAATTGATAGTAGGCATGAATTATCATAAACTTCCATCTGGCCAGGTATTCTGCAGCTTACTCCCCCAGAGGTATTATTTCATTTTCTCTCACTTTTTTATGAACCAAATGACCTCCACCATACTTCCATCCTTGAGTATGTGAATTTCCAGGCATATGCCTTCTTGATGTGAGATGCTTTTTTTCCTTTCCCCTCTACTAAATCTTTCTTCCCATCTCAGTGAGTCTCCATGTTATCTATGGGATTTTAATAACTTTTTGCGTTAAAAAGTCAGGCTTACTTTATATATTAATCTTATTCTCTTTGTAAGAATATAGACAACTGGCATTATGAATAGCTTCTTCTGACAATACTAGATGCCTCCTCCACTGTTAGTCATTTTCTATCACATGCCAAAAGTTATATTTTTTTTTTATTTATTGGTTTTTATTTATTTTGTGTTGGGGATACAAAGATAGACATCTTACAGAAGCCACTTTCTAAGTATTTTGCTATGTAATAGGAAGAAGATAGCTACACTAAAAACTGTAAGGGAAAATTTTTTTGAAATGCCAAGAGTTTTTCTTGCAAAGTGTTATGGTTAATTTGAAGTGGAAAATATCAGTTTCATATTGAGGAAGAGGGCATAGGAAAGGGCTTCATGGTATAGATTTCATCTGATTTGATTCTTGAAAGAAAAGAAGGACTTGGACAGATAAAGATTGAGGATAGGAAATTAGAATCTCTTTAAAGTAGAAGGGATAACACAATCAAAGGTAAAAAAGATAAAAGAGAACAAACAAGATAAGAATGAGTGAATGAAGTATATACCTATTTGGTTGGGATATTAAAAGTCATATGCCACAGGCAGGCCAGGTAGCTATTAAAGTTAGGTTGATACTTCTTAGTCTTCCTAAAATGCATTCTGACCCTGTAGTTCTCCGTTTTTTTAATAAAACTACAATGCAAGATATACAAATATATGCCATATGCTCTCTCTATATGAATAGAGTTGATTGAGTAAAATCATTCAAATCATTCCACCCCACATAAGTAACATAATATGCCCTGATATTGTGAAAAGTCCTAATCAACCTCAATTATAGTTTCAAATTCAGACAAAAACTCCTTGGAACTGGAGTGAAGTTGTACTGACATCTTGTTTGGATTGGCTAAAGAAAACATTGTCATGTCCTAGATGGAGTTCATCCCTAAAATATACTGATTCAGGGCATTCATCATTCCCAAGAATGGAGCTGGTATAATGTTCCAATAAAATCCCTGAAGAACTGCTTAATCAGGGAGGAGGGATCTCATTTTTGTTTTCTTGGCCTACTTTAACCATACCATTGCTTTTTTTTGGCCTAAGGAAACCTTGCCAACCTTGAAGGTTCCAGAATATCTGAGACTTTTTATCTTCAGTCAGTAACATAGGGGTGTCCACAGATCAGCCTCTGGTAGTGTTAGCATCTGAAGACAAGGACAAATTGGATTTAGATTCATGAATAGATAAGAGCTCAGTAAAGAAAACTTTCTAATGTCTAAGCGTTAAGCATAAACTCGTTAAGCATTCTAGGAAAGAGAAAACTTCCAGTAACCAAATTATTAAGTGTTGAGACCACAGTCTCTTAGAATCTCTATATACTAGTGAAAGAGTGCATTATAGCCTTGTGGAGAATATTTTGTATCAACTGTGCACATTATATTGCCTCAGTAAATGTTTCTTTTTAAAAGCTACTTAAGGGGTGGGTAGGTGGCACAGTGAATAAAGTACCAGTCCTGGAGTGAGGAGGGCCTGAATTCAAATCCAGCCTCAGGCATTTGACACACTTACTAGCCCTGTCACTTTGGGCAAGTCCCTCCAAAAAGAAAAAAAAAGCTACTTAAAAGTAAGCTGTCCTAATTGATCCTCAAAAATCTTGTAGGTTAACCTCCTTGTATATTACTCCTACATTATAGTGACTCCTCAAAAAATGTATTTACTCTGTGCGTATTTACATGTACTTATATGTTATGTGTACACATTGTTTCCCTGATAGAATTCAAACTCTCTGAGGGCAAGGAATATTTCATTATTGTTTTTATATCCTCAATACTTTGTATGTCTTGTACCTACCAGGTGCCTAATACATGGTTGGGGTCTGCCAGATCTTATCCAACCATGAAGAAGCTGAAAATTGTAAATAACAATATGCTAAAGGATCTTTTTAGTGCCTATCTTCTCAGTCAATAAACAAGCATTTATCAAACACTTATGATTTACCAGTCCCTACGCTAAGCAATTTGAAGACAAATACAATGAAAAAGGATTTATAGGATCTGCCTTCAATAAACTACATTCTGATAGGGAAGATACATAAAAGAAAGCTTGAAGGGCTTGGAGAAAAAAAGGTACCCAGTGATGGAGCATGATGGAGGTTCCAAATATGCTGCTTAGTGCAAAATGAAGAGATGGCTGGCCTGGTGGTCCTTCTTAAATAGAGGGCAATCAATGGGAGGGGACCCAGGGACAAAGTGTACTTCTGAGGTATTACTTCCAGGGCTGAATGATCTTCCAGGGTGAAGATTTTTCTGAGTCAGAGTAGAAAGTCTAGAGGAGTGTAGGCTGATGGGAAATGAAATGATGGCTTTCTTGGGTGCTTTCTTTTAATAAGATTCAGGGAGAAGCTGTCCAATTAGAGGGGAAAGTCCTGGGATAGACGGTACTTTCTCCTTACCTCCCTTTTCCTGGATGTAGAATGAAGATTAACTTTTGTTTGGTACTATGTCATACTGTCCTAATAAATGTGATAATTGAGCAGGGAAAATAGCAGAGACAAAGGGATGTCAACAAGAACTTATCAACTAAAACAACAAACAATTATTAAGTATTTATGATCTTCCTGATGCCATGGTCCTCTTTGAGAATGAAGGACAAACCACAGTTATATGCCAAATTCTGTGCTAAGACTGGATATATAGACACTAGCAAAAAGAAAGACATTCCACAACTTAGGGAGATTACATCCTAAAGAAGGAAGACAACATGCAAAAGGATATAGAAAAGGACAGGGGAGGTGAATATCAAAGTGGGGGCATAGTGACAAAGTCCAGTGAGTACAAAGCACAGCTGTATGAGGAATAAAGCATGGCTAGACAAACAGAGGCCCAAGGAGAAATTCACCTAATGACAAAAGGGCCATAGAGAAGGTGAGAGACACTTCAAACACTGAAGGGAGATCCAGGGTGAGAGGGCAAATGGGATATTGGTAGTAAAATCTTGAGAGTAAGAAACACAGCTGAGAAAGAAAGAAGTATGGCCAGTCTGGATCCATCCCTAAAATGTAGGATCTGGGAGGAACTCACCAATGAGAAAGGGTTTCAAATAAAGGAAGGTATACTCCAGGGTGAGAAGGATAAATCAAGCCATGGTTAATCTACAAGTGGGGTAAGACAAACTAGATTATATTTCTGCTCCTGGTCAGAATGTTCTTTCTGAAGATACATCTATAGAATCCTACTTAAAATCCTTTTAGAAAGTAAGTTCAACCAATTGGGTGTTTTTAAATTTAGAAACAATCCAGTCATCAACATTTTTATTCTTTACTTTTTCTCCCATATATATTTATCATGTCAAAATGTAGTCAGAGACACCAGGACCATGGGTAACTTAGTGGTAAATACCTTTCTAGCAAACGACTTCTAAGCTCCCATCATGAGAGTGTATTATATTTTCAAATATAATGTTGTATAACTCTCAATAACACTGAGGGTTGTTATATGTACATCACCAAGAAAATAGACCTTTTAGTGTTGGATAATGCAGAGTAGAATGAACATTAGCCATTCATTTTTGGTGATGGAGGCATTGCACATTTACACAACTTGCAGTATTTTTATTCATACATTTGTCAATGTTACTCCGCTTATTTTAACACTGTCACAATTTGTCTTAGTTATCAGCGTTTGAATAGTTGGTTGTGACATAAGTCCATGGAAAATAGTGGGTTCTAATGAACCATGCACAAAATAGGTTGTGGAGAGTTCTGTCCTAACCTGAGGTTAAGTATTGAATCTGTTCTTGTGTACAGCAGTTTGACATTGCGGTTATTTGGCTAACCTAGGATTGAGTTTCTCTATTTTTCCTCAATGAGATCAATTTTCCAGTTTCTTGAATTATAATATTCTTTTGCTTATGTAGGCACTAAATAACATGCACATATACATGCAGACACATACACATGTGTATATCTTTCTAGAGAGATATAGAGATTTATGTCTATATAAAGATATATATCTACATATATGGAGAGATACATATCAAACTATATAGAGAGATAGGCCTATATTTTTCTATATCTATATAGACAAATATCTATATAGAAAGATAGAGGCACAATAGAGAGTGCCAAGCAAAGAATCAGGAAGACTTATCTTCCTGAGTTCAAATCTGTCCTCAGACACTTACTAGCTATGTGACCACAGGCAAGTCACTTAATTCTATTTGCCTTAGATTCATCTGTAAAATGAGCTGGAGAATGAAATGGCAAACCACTCCAGTATCTTTGCCAAGCAAACCCCAAATGGGGTAAGGGAGAATAGGATAAGACTAAACAACAAACGAACAACTATCTACCTATCTATGCACACACACATATGGAAAGATAATCAGTTCATGAATATATTTATACACATACATATATGTATGTATGACTATCTCTGGGGATAAACTTGACAGAAAAGCTTTTCTCTTTTCCTTTTGCCTAATAGCAATGAGGAAAAGTCTTATACCTTGCTCATGGTGTCTAGATATGAATTTCAGTGAAACAAAAGGAATATTATTTCTATCACTGTCTAGACTGGTAAAGCTCTAGAGAGAGCTTTGACCTTGACCACTAACACCAATTTCTTTTAGTTTTTAATCTTAATACCTAAAGCATGTTTCTACACCCAATGAATTACACACATGCACATACACATATACACACATGCATATATGCATGTGTATGTTTGTGTGTATGTGTATGTATATATGTATATCTATCTATCTATCTATCTATCTATCTACATGCATATACCATGGCAATTAAAAATGTTCAAGAGACATAGTTTCTGGATAATTTAATCATTTTATTAATAAGGCGATCACATTATCAACAAAAGGATAGTCATTTGGCCATCTCTCTTAGACAAAAGACAATCATGGAGATGGGTTCACAGTTTATATACTGTTCAAAGCATAATTATTTCTAAGGGATAGCAATCAACTATGATTGGTTAACACAATAAGAGGGGAGCTATATTAAAATTAAGGACTGATAGTGACATCTTGTCACCCTTGGACAGAGAAACTATCTCTATACCAGACCACTCAGAGTTTTGCACTATCTATTCAAGAAAATATGCCCCACCCACACCTGACTAGAATATGATAACTTCTACCTGAGTGGGTTCTTGAACAAGAAAGTTAGTTCAATCTCATTATAAGCAAAGTTTTTCAAGAGACTGACTTTTAAAATCAGGACTTTGGAGGAAGGAGAGAACTCTGAATCTCCCCAAATCATTGCTTATTAATAATCATTTCTCTTAACACATATACATATATACCGACGTAGATATATATTCACATAAACACATGCGTGTATATATTATTATATTATATTATATCATGCTATTTTGTGCTACATAATTTTATATTATGTTATTTTGCTAAAATCAGACTTAATCTGATTTTTGTGTGTCATGGACAACTTTGGATATTTGTTAAAACTTATGGGCCCTTTCTCAGGACAATGTTTTTAAGTGCATATAATATAATTACAAAGGAAATCAGTTATATTGAAATGTAGTTATTTTTTTAAGTTCCTGGGCTCCAAGTTTATAATCTTCAAACTGAGCAAAATTCTATAGATCAATAACTTTTTAAAATAAATTTTGAGTGAGGTCTCAATTCTTTATATCTCAAATAAATAAAAAAATTGATAAATGGCCCATTTGCAGAGTGCAGGGTGGGGTGGAATTTTAGGGATCTAGAAAAGGGATAAAGGTGATTTCTGATAAGCCACAACTATACCTGAATTACATCCTTTCAGCTGATTGAAATGTTTAGAAACTCATTCAAAGGAAACATGCTATCAGAGGGACATAGAGCTATATGTAGAAGAAAACTAGATTTAGTCCCATCATTTTACATACAGGGAAACTGAGGTCCATGTAGGTTAAACGACTCGTCCAATGCAACCCTAATAAGAATTTGGAGTATCATAATATCCTTGTTGTTTTAGGAGTTTTACTGAACTGAACAAATCTTGGCTTTTTGGTATTGGATTGTCATGGCCACAAGTGTTTTCCCAAAACATGAGGCCTGAGGATAAATGCATATTAAAAGAATAGAGACCAGCTGTTCTCCATCTCCACAGAAGAGCAAATGAATAAATTCACTGGTGCTACATCATGAAAGAGTTAGTTTGGGAAATAAAACAAGTATTTCCTGACAATGAAAGTTGTTAAGCATTAGTATCAGACATCAAAAGGAATCATAGAGTTTTTCTTTTTTTCTTTGAAAACTTTAATATTCATCTACCTAAATGTTTGATGGTATTAAATAACTTCCAAAGAATGAATGCTGTCCCATAATTCTATGCCTATAGGAATAGTAACCATAAGTCCCTATGTAGAATACAGACTAATATAACCACTAAACTAATAATTTATCTTGAATTTTCCTATTGCTTCCTAGATATTAAAACTAAAACAAGTTCATTTTCTCCTTTTATAGCTGAGACAATAAAGCAGAAGGCTGGTCACCAAATAATGATGATTTTGGTGGAAAAGAGTGAGAGAGCAGGGATATGGTAAAAAGTGAATCAGTCAAGCACACACAAAGCCCCTTAAGACAATATGCCCCTTCTACTTTAAGAGTTGTGTGAACTATTTGAACATCTAAGAACATTGGCTTAATATATACTCATTGCAATATCTTTGTCCAGTGATCAGAAAGTTGACACAACTAGGTGAATTAAACCAGAACCATAATGACATTCCACTTATAAATGAAACCAGGAGACATTAAGAAGAGGCAGATAAATGAAAGGATGGCTCCCAGATTTTCCTCAGGGCAGCAAATAAAAGAGTTGGCAGAGTTATTTCAGCAGAAACATAATTTGTATAGTGGAAAAAGTGCCAGACTTGGAATCAGAAAGACCTTGATTGAAATATTGCCCCAAATACTATTTGTTAATACTCTGGACTAGTCATAAAACCCCTCAGCCTCAGTTTATCCAGTTATAAAATTAAAATGATCACTTCTGCACACAGGTTAAATGAATACAATTTGATTGATAGAAAGACATAAATATAGATATATACACATGCACACACACATGCATATATATATTTACAAATCTTAACAATACTATGAAATATCAAATATTTTCATAACAGCAAAGAAAATAAGGAACATTATTTCATCATATGAATGACCAACTCTCTTTATGGTAGTCATGATAGGCATGAGCAAACAGACGCAGTGACAATAAATATAAGATGTAAAACTATTATCTTTTCCTGAAGATGTGAAGAAGTTCTATCAATAACCTGACAAACACATGCAAACCATATCAACATACCTAATGATATTGGACAATTTAAGGAAGGTACTGGCCTTAAAGGGCACCAAGAAAAGCATATCACAGAAGGTAGGTTTTTAGGTGACCCACAAAGGAAGCCAGGAAAACCAGGAGGCAAAGACAAGAAGAGAGAGCATACTGGAACTAGAGAACAGCCAGTGGAAATTCATAGAGCTTGGAGACAAAATACCATGTGTGTGAAACAGGCAACCAGCATCATTGGATCATTTAGTATGTATTGGGTATAGAGGATAAGAATGCTAGAGAGGTCCAAAAAGACTGGATCATAACGAACTTTTTTGAAAAGTTATATTTGATAAATATAACCTAGACCAGAGTGTTGACAGTGTCACAGGGGAAAGGGGCACATACTGGAGAGTTGCTGTGAAAGCAGAATCAATGGCATTGGGCGACTGATTGAATATGATGGTGGGGGCCAGAGATGAAAATTAAGTGGTGGGCCTTCTTGGCTTGGAGATGATGGTATCCTCAACAATAATAGAGAAGTTAGGAAAAATAGTGTTTTGGTTGAAAAATAATGCGTTAAACTTTGGATATATTGACTTAAAAAGTCTATGGCACATCCAGGTTTTCAAATCCAATGTTTAGTTGGAGGTGAGGTTGGAGGTGAAGAGAGAGGTTAGGGATAGCTAGATAAATAAATCTGAGAAATGTCTGTATAAAGATAATAATTGAATCTATGGAAACTTATGAGATAACCAAGAAAAATAGTATAGGAGAGAAAAGAAGACCCAGGACAGAGTCATGTAGAACACCCAAAATTATTAAAAATAACTTGATAAGGATCTAGCAAAGGAGATTGGAAAGGAACAGACAGGTAGGAGGAGAACCAAGAGAGATCAGTATGGTGGAAACATAGAAGAAAGTTCAAGGATATGAGAATGACTGACAGTATCAGAAATGTGGGGATATGAAGAAGGATATAGACTATGAAAAGGCCATTAGATTTGCCAATTAAGAGATCATTTTTAACTGAGGAAGAGTGGGGTCAGATTGTATAAAACAGACTGCAGAGACTTGAGAAGAGAGTGAGAGGAAAGGGAGTCTCAGAGGCCAAGATTGTAGATGTCTTTCTCAATAGTATTTACCCATAAAAGGATACAGGCTTACAGAATAACAGGGAGCTGTGTTGTCACGATCCATTGAGGGTTTCTAAGGGGAGAAATGCCTATTTGTAGGTAGTAGCAAAGAATGTTGTAAGAAGGAGAGTGAAGATAAGCAAGAGTGGGGATGAAAGTGGGGACAGTCTGCTGTAGAAGATGAGATAAAATGAGACAATGTGCACAATATAAAGGATTTTGCTTTGGAAAGAAGGGACACCTCTTCATGTAAGAAAGGGGTGAAGAAGAAGATCATGGCAGAAGGTATTAAACGATATGACTTGAGGAGGGAGAAAAGAGAACTCCTGGTGAATGGCCTAAATTTTTCAGTGAAATATGAGTCACTGAAGGGAGTGGATCCAAGATGGCAGGGCAGAAGCAGGAAAACTACATGAGGTCCCCTCCCATAACCATCTCAAATACCCATAAAATATGACTCTAAACAAACTTTAGAGCTACAGAACCCACAAAATGACAGAAACAAATCTCCTGATGAAGGCAGCCTGGCAGTCTTGCAGGAAGGGTCCATCAAAGCATTCTGGGAGCTGAGTCCAGCCCCCCATGAGACCACAGTTTTAGCCCCAGGGTGGCCATGACCAGCAGCAGCTGGAGTGGACCTTGGGAGAGTGGATCACTAGCAGCTGTGGTGGTTTCCAGAAATATCAACCCATAAATGCCAAAGACAAAGTAAAAGGTCAGTGTAGAACTCTGTTGGAATTGGGGGGGAATGAAGATATGGTCCAGCCACCTTCACGTGACTGCTTCAGAGCTCCTGGCCTACAGATTGTAGGGGGACCAAGCGACCATTCAGAAGGTAATCACTCTTGCTTTAACCTGCCTGGATCTGGATGGCAGTCTTATATGGTGGACCTGAGGTGAGTGACCAGGGAGCCAGAGTGTGTGGGGGCTATAGAGATGGAACTCTCCTAATAGATCCAGTAGCTGTGAAAACCCTAGCAATTTGGGACAAAGCTCTCGCCTCTGGAAGCAGTGTTCTACTGTGGCAAAGAGCTCAAAAGTCAAGTAATTGAGTGGCAACATGAGCAAGCAAAGGAAGCAAAGCAAACAGAAAAATTCAACTTTAGATTACTTTTTTGGGGACAAAAAGGATCAAAGCATGGAACAGGAGGAAGACAATGAAGTCACAACTCCTGCCAAGAAAAATATGAAGTGGTTACAGGCCATGGAGGAGCTCAAGAAGGATTTTAAAAATCATGTAAGAGAAGTGGAGGAAAAATTGGGAAGAGAAATGAGATGCAAGAAAATCATGAAAAGAGAGTCAACAACCTGACTGAAGAAAATAAAACCTTAAAAAATAGATGAACTCAAATGGCAAAAGAGGAGCAAAAAGCCAAAGAGGAGAAGGATACTTTAAAAAGCCAAATTTGCCAGATGGAAAAGGAATTTCAAAAGCTTACTTAAGAGAATCATTCCTTCAAAATTAGATTGGAGCAAATGGAAGCTAATGACTTTATGAGAAATCAAGATACTATTAAACAGATCCAAACAAATTAAAAAATAGAAGGCAATGTGAAATATTTCATTGGAAAAGCCACTCACTGGAAAATAGATCCAGGAGAGATAATTTAAAAATTATTGGTCTACCTGAAAGCCATGATTATAAAAAGAACCTAGAAATCATCCTTTAAGAAATTCTCGAGGAAAATTGCCCTGATATTTTATAACCATAGGGAAAAATAGAAATGGAAAGAATTCACCAATTACCTCTTAAAAAACATCACAAAAAGCAAACTCCTAGGAATATTATAGCTAGGTTCCAGAGTTCCCAGGTCAAGGAGAAAATATTACAAGCCCAAGAAGAAACAATTTGAATATTGTGAAAACACAATCAGGATAACACAGGATCTAGCAGCTTCTAAATTAAGGGTTTGAAGGGCTTGGAATATGATATCTGGGGGTCAAAGGAGCTATGATTAAAACCAAGAATCACCTACCCAGCAAAACCAAGTATAATGTTTCAGGGGAAAATGGGGTCATTCAATGAAATAGGGGACTTTCAAGCATTCTTGATGAAAAAACCAGAGTTGATTAGAAAATTTGACTTTCAAATACAAGAAACAAGAGAAGCACAAGAAGGTAAATAGGGAATAGAAACCATAAGGAACTTATCAAAGTTGAACTATTAACATGCCTACATGGAAAAACAGTAATTGTAACTTGTGAAACTTTTCTCAGTATGAGGATAGTTGAAGGGAATATAAATATGTGTGTATGCATACATATATATGTCTATATAGGAAGGTATATGTGCATATGAATATATATGAGTGTGTGTATATATGTGTACATGTATACATAGACAGAGGGCACAAGATTAATTGAATTTGAAGGGATGATATTTAAAAGGTGAAATTGAGATGTGAGAGAGGAATATAATGAGAGGAGATGGGGAAAGACAGAATGGGGTTAACTATGTCATATAGAAGAGGCAAGGGAAAACTGTTACAATGGAGCGGAAGAACAGCAAGGTAAAAGGGAACAGGTCAACCTTACTCTTATTGAATTTGGCTTAGGGAGGGAATGACATACACACTAAATAGGGTATCTCACCCTACAGGAGAGTAGGGGAAAGGGGATGAGAGGGAGATGATGGAGGGGCGGACAGGGTAGGGGGGTAGTTAGAAGCACACACTTTTGAAAAGGGACAGGGTCAAAGTAGAGAATGGAATAAGTGGAAGGCAGAATAGGTTGGAGGGAAATATAGTCAGTCTTTCACACTATATCCACTATGTAAATGTTTTGTGCAACTATACATGTACAAACTATATTGAATTGCTTATCTTCCCAGTAAGGGTGGGTGATGAGGGAGGAAGGGAAAGAATTTGGAATTTAAAGTTTTAAAATCAAATGTTTAAAAAAATGTTATTTTTTTCATGCAACTGGGTAATAAGATACACAGGCACTGGGGTATGGAGATCCAACTTGTCCCACCAGGAAGTTGGAGGGGGAATGGGGGAGGATATAGGGGAGAGCAGATTGGGTGTGGGGGTATACAGTGGCATCACTGTTTTGGAGTGGTGGGTAGGGGAAAGACAGGGAGAAAATTTGTAATTCAAAATCTTGTAGAAATGTATGATGCAAACTAAAAATAAGCATAAAATTTAATTAAAAAAATAAATCAAAATCTTTAAAAATAAAAAAATAGAAAAGAAATATGAGTCATGATTCTCAGCTGAGAGAACAAGGGAATGGGGAATCCATGAGGAAAGTTTGGGAAAGTTGCTATTGTGAGGTATAAAAACTTTCCTTGGTGTAGGTAGATTTCACTTGAGATTGTGTAACATAAATTTTTAGTGGACTAAGACTGTTTTTGTTTTGTTTGTTTTTCATTTTCTCGCATTTGATTCAGCAGCACTTAAATGGGAGCAGAAAACAAATGTTGAGAGTCTTCCAAAGCTAAGGTTTGGCAATGCAAAATCATGAATAGAATAAGGGGCAAATGACACATAAGAACAGGATATTGTAGAGCTGACCTGGTTCAGCAAGGGGGTTATGACGGGGAAGAGAGTAGCTAGTACTGGGGTGATGGCCTGAATAAGAACTGGTGATGAAGGACTGACTGTGTTAGGAGATGCAAGAGGTGAAGGGTAAGGAATGTTTGATGACTTCATAGTTATGCTTTTTGTAGGCTCTCTGGCACTGTAGCTGGGTACAAAGATCTCGAGAAAATTTTCTACTGTTTCTAACGTAGCCCATTTAAGTGACTAAAAATGAATCAAGTTTGCTGAGCCTAAATAGAAGACAGTTATGGTATTTCTTCAAGCAAAAGGTATTGTCTCCCTGATTTCTACCCTCATACACTACACTATCCCCTCTACACTCTCCCACCCCCGGTCATATACCCCACCCCCACACACCATACACATGCTTCAGGCATCAAGCACTTAAGCAGAGAAAAAGGGTCATGGGTAGGACAGGACCTACATGGAAGTGAGACCTTTAGTCAGCATTCTACCTAGCAACTGTGTGACAAACCCTACCATAAGTCTAGTGTGGGTTCCATAGACTGGCTCATGCTTCTAATTCAGGAAAACAAACTCCATTGGAGTTTGAAGGCCAGCTTTTCAAGTCTAAGCTTTGACTATTATTAGCCATGTGAACTTGGGTGTCTTAATTTTATTTATCTAGCCTCAGCTTACTCAGTAGTAAATTATGCATAATAACACATTGAGTTCCTAATTTACAGAGTTGCTACAAAGAAAAAAAAGTATACACATATATATGCATACACAGATATATACTGATATAGATATCTGTATATATACACATAGATGTATGTATATGCATATATATAAACATACATATATATGTATTTATGTATATATATATATGTATACATCTATACACATACAGATACACCAAGAGAAAAGAGACAGAGAGACAGAGAGAGACAGAGACAGAGACACAGACACAGACACAGACACAGACACAGAGAAAGACAGAGACATAGAGCGAGAGTTGGAGGGGAATTAGGAGAAGTAACTTAATAAAATAGCTAGAATTTATATAGAAAGCTTTAAGGTTTGCCATGGGCTTTATAAGTATTATCTCACTCTATCCTCAGAACAACCTTGGGATGTAGGTCCTCTTATCATCCCCATTTTAGAGATGAGCAAATTGAGAAATACAGTGATTAAACTACTTGCCTAAGGTCATATAGCTGATTAGTGGCTGTGGTTGTTGTTCATTCTTGAAGAGGACCATAACACCAAGGAGATAATGACATGATTTGCAATTGACTGATTTAAGTGAAGGAGGGCTGTGCAAAGACACCAGCCTCACCTTCTCCTCCAGAGCCATCTAGGTCAGTGGTCAGGTTTGAGATCAAGTCCTCTGATACCAAAATATTGTTTCTATGCCATATTACATTATTTTCCAGATAGAGGAACTAAGACTCAGAGATGTGAAGTAACCTGCCCAAGGCTACAGTTACACAGGCTAGTAAGTAATGGGACTAGACTGACTTACTTTTCTATTTGTTGAGTATCTGTAATATTTAGTATAGTAAAGTACATATTAATGTATAAAGACACATTAATAAATGATTATTGAAATTGGATTGAAATGGTTATAACATAGAAAAGGCGATGTGTGTGTGTGTGTGTGTGTGTGTGTGTGTGTGAGAGTGGGTGCACCCTTGACCCCAGAGGACAGAATTTATAGCAATAAATGGATGGAAGTTACAGAGTGACAGGTTTAGGCTTGAGCTAAAACAAAACTTTGATAGGTTCTGAGAAGTGAAGAAGGAATATCCTCCCTCCCAGTACTCAGTGAATATCCTCATGTATCTGCTTCATCAGGTACCTGTCCACATGAGCCCAAGTCAGAATCTCAACGCCCTGCCTTTGTGTGCTTTTGCCTGAGCATAGGTAACTAAACAGTGATTCTGAGATGGCTATTTCTAGTTTCAAAGGCAATCTTGTGATTTTGAGAGAACAAAAGCTCCTAGGTTTCCCAATCATTGCTGGCTATACTATATTATAAAGAGATGCCCTCATCAGCTACCACAGAACTCCCTGGAGGAGTATACAGTCAATGAGACAATGAGCAGGACTTCTGCTCCAGCTTACCAAAAGACATGGACTTTGAGGGAGATAGCACCGAGATTGGGTTGGGTGAAATATCTCTTCAACAAACCTACTAAATGTTTCATGTTTAATATTTTAACTATTACTCTTCTGAGACTCTAATAGTAATTCTGTTACTGCTCAATGTTAAGTTTTTGTCAATGTGTCATAAGTCTTTTGTGAGTATGTCTATATGTGTGTTAAACATTTGTTTTATGCAGAAAAATAAATAGCTGACCTATGCCCATTCTTTATTTATTGAGTACTATTCAATTTTACTTTTGATGGAAAGCCCAGACATGAGCCAAACTCAATCTTTGAAGTATTTTCCCTAGGTTCTATTATGGGAGTATAAAAAGTCAAAAATAAAAAATCAGCTCTATTTTTAGAGACCAAGATCCCCCTAAGAATGCATTCAGTTCACATGAATACATTCACACATGGGGGAAAACTTTAGAGGGAAAATACAAGAATATTGGCAACTCTTGATCCACCACAATTTGGTGATAAATCCAGCTGAACCAACAAATAAATGACATGACAAGCCAAGGGTTGTTGAAAGAAATCTCAGCAATTTATGAGTTCACTAATAGTACCTTTCCAGGTATCCTAAGCTTCAATCGGGAAGACAGAATAACGAATGGAATTCTAGAAATGGCTTTGATTATACAAGAAGAAGAAAAAATTAAACAGCATATATTCAACATTCAGGTCAGTTTAGATGTTAGTGTGACTGGCATATCAAAAGCCAATCTTAATTAAAGCCTTGGCATGATTAAGCAGTGTACAGGAGAGGCATAAAACAAGGGAATAAGAAGAGCCTTCCAAAGAGAAAAGAATGAAATAATTTTGTCAAATACATTTTCTTGACTAACTATTCATATAAACACAAAAAAGGAAGCTCTCACATTTCCAAAATGAACATAGAAAAAGTCTGGCATGATTCCAGTGATGGTGGGGAAATATTTATCATGTAGTTTTGTCTTCCTCTTTTATAATTAATTCACAATTAGACATGTAATTATAATTCAGATACGGGCAAAATACTTTCAGTGGTGTTAACCATTGATAGATTTGTAAACAAAAGCAGCTGGACTGGAATTTCTTCAAGGAAATATTTGCATGCCAACAGTTTATCAAACTGAAAGTCTGCTGATAAATCTACACATGGGCATTATGTAAATATGGGGGTACCCATGATTCATTTGAACATTCCTTATATTTTCACATAGATCCAGATGTAAAAGAATAAAACCTGGATAAGAAAAAAGATGAAACTATGAGCTTTTCATTCCTCTACCCCCTTTCAAAAGAAAAACATCATTAATATGTCTATTATCACTAATTCTTTATGCCTCTCAGCTTTAAATCAATTCGTACAGAGGAACTGAATGAAATTAGAAGACACATTTGCTGCTACTACTACTAGAGCAGAATTGTCTTCTAGACAATGGTAAGATATTACCCAATGGTTAGGGATTACTGAATAGTAAGAGATTTAGGAGTTTGTAAATCCATATAACTATTCAAATTGAATTTTCTATAAAATCATACTAACATTTTAGCCAATTGGCAGTGTTCTGCCTTAAAGGAAGACTGTCAAAACCAGCAAAAACTCAGGCCATATTCCCATTTCTACCATTATTAAAGAGGAATTTTAGGTTAATTTATCCACCTCTCAATACTTTGATTATTCCAACATAAAGTACAGAAGAGAAATTCCATTTTCTCCAAAGGGATTAAATTAATACTACATTCAGTCCAATAATCCTCATTCTAATTCAGTAGGTCTCAGAAGAATGAGATATAAACATAGATCTGAATACTCTCTCATATAATGTGTCTTTTTGTTATTCAGTCATTTTTCAGTCTTTTGATGACCCCATTTGGGGTTTTCTTGGCAAAGATACTGGAGTAGTATCTTTTCCTTCTCCAGATCACTTTACAGATGGGGAAACTGAGGCAAACAAGTTTGAGTAACTTATCCAGGCTCACACAGCTAGTAAGTGCCTAAGACCAGATTTAAACTCAGGAATATGAGTCTCCCTTACTTCAGACATAGCCCTCTATCTGCTGCTGCACCTAGCTGCCTTTGATAAGTGCCTGACAGGGGTGAAAAGGGTATCAGCAGAGGATATCTGGGAAGGCTTCCTGGACATGGCATTATTTTAGTTGAGCTTTAGATAGAGAGATAAAAAACAATTAAAAAAAAGGGGGGAAGAAGGGATAGTCTAGATTTAAGGGTGAGTTTGAACAAAAGCACTACCAAGAGAAGTACAGAGAGTATACAGAGAAGCAGCAGTTATACACTTACCTGGAGCAGGCATAGCCTTCAGTAAGTCAAGTCTTAACCAAATGCCTACCTATAACAGCAATACCACTTGTGGCTGCTGTGCGGGTGGGAGACTAGTAACACCATCACACAGGAGGGCTGCTTTTCTAAAGGAAAGCAACTCAAAAGGGGTCAACAATATTACTTCAATAAAGTATATACATATATATAATTTACTTAGTTCAGGGGAAAAAGTCAATACCTTGAACTTCAGAGAAAATACAAACAGGAATTACAAGCAGAAATAATAGCATAATGACCAACAGACAGGACGTCTAACCATCTGACCAAATAATGCATACAGATCAACAGACATATCCAACTGTCTGACCATGACACAGAGAAAGAAGCACCAACATCTGGGTTTTCAAAGCTGGGGGTTCCTTAACTGCTACCAGAGTCTCATCCTGCTACATCACATGAACACTCTTCCCATGGGTGAGCCACAAAGCAAAATGTTAACCTCAAGAGTATATATATATATATATATATATACTTTTTCATGGTCAGAGTCATCACAACCTTAGTGACACAGGACCATGTGACTCAAACTCATGCAACTTTTTTGTTTGTTTGTTTGTTTTTGCTTTCTGGAGGGTGGAGGAGGGGGCAATTGGGTTTATTGACTTGCCCAAGGTCACTTTTGTGTGATATGTCAAGTGTCTGAGGCCAGATCCTAGCCCAGGTCCTCCTGACTCCAGGGCCGGTGCTGCACTCACTATGCCACCTAGCTGCCTCGTGACTTAGGTTTTAATGTGACATAAGTAAGTCATATACATTAACAATACACTACTATGTGACAGTTACTTTGCTAAGGCCTGGGTATATATAGAAAGTTAAAAGACAGTATTTACTCTCAAGGATCTCACAGTCTAATGGGGATAGACAACTTGCAAGCAATCATGTAGAAACAAGCTACATATAAGATCAATTAGAAACAACCAACAGAAGGCTGTACAAGAATTAAGGGGCTGATGAAAGGCTTCCTGTAGAAGGTGGGATTTCATTGGGACTTGAAGGAAACTAAGGAAGTCTGAAGGAGGAAATAAGAAAGAAAGCATTCTAGCAAGGACTACAGTCAGTGAAATTCTCTATAGGAGGAAGATAGATTTACCTTTTTTGAGGAAAATCATTGAATCCATTGTCACAGAATCTCAGGGTATGTGGATATGAGTGGGTATAAGGAGTAAGAAGACTGAAAAGGTAAGAAGAGTGAGGGTTATAGAAGATTTAAAAAGTCAGAGAGGATTTTATATTTGACCATGGAGGTTATGGGGAGCCACTAGAATTTATTGAGTAGGGGGTAGGATAGCATGATCAGGCCTAGGTTTTAGGAAGATCACTTCAAGAATTGATTGGATTCACTCTGCCCCCACATTCCCCCCAAACGATGTAAAAGGGGACTCTGAACAACTTCTGGAGCCCCAGCACCCACAGAACGACACAGAGAAGCTAAACTCCCGCGGAGGACAGCCCAGCAGCCCTGCAGGAAGAACCAGCACAGTGGTCTGGGACCTGGCAGCGTGCAGCGCGCAGAGCGCAGGAGCCGAGCCGAGCCAAGCCCAGGTCCACATGAGCCGAGGTTTTAGCCCCAGGGCGGCAGGGCCAGCAGCCAGCTGGAGGAACCCCAGAACACCAGGAGCTGTGGCGACTCCAGAATTATCAACATAGACTTGCCTAGGACAAAGTAAGAGGTTAGTGTCCTATGGACTTTGGGACTGGTATTAGGGAATGTGTCGGCTCCCTCCCCTGGGGGCTAGAAGCCGCTGAGGACAAATGCCATTTTGTAGTTTTCAGAGGCAGCTCCCACTCCCAGCCTGCAAATTTGTAGGGAGATCCAGCGATCAGTCTTGGGGGTGTAATCGCTCTTGCTTTAACCCCCCTGGATCTGGATTGTGATCTAGGGTGGAAGTCGTGGGTGGGTTTACAGCTTGCCAGAAACGGAAGTTGCCCCCCACACGTTCGGGAAGAAAATTCCTCTATCTGGCCTTAAAGCCATAGTGTGGCAACAAGCCCAAAAGTCAAGTAATTAAGTGGCAACATGCCAAGGCAAAGGAAACAGAAAAATGCAACCCTAGACTCCTATTTTGGGGGCATAGAGCGGGAAAAGGACTGTGAGGTCAGAAGTCCTGCTCCAAAAGCCCCAGGGGAAAACATGAGTGGGTTGCAGGCCATAGAGGACCTTAAGAAGGACTTTAAAAATCAAATAAGAGAAGTGGAGGAAAATTTGGGAAGAGAAATGAGAAGGATGCAGGAAAAGTATGAAATGAGGGTCAACAGCCTGACTGAGGAAAACAACACCTTAAAAAATAGACTAACTCAAATGGCAAAGGAGGCCCAAAAGGGCAATGAGGAGAAGAATGCCTTAAAAAGTCGAATTTGCCAGATGGAAAAAGAATCTCAAAAGTTCACTGAGGAGATTCATTCCTTCAGAGTTAGACTGGAGCAAATGGAAGCTAGTGACTTTGTGAGAAATCGAGATGCTGTTAAGCAGATCCAAACAAATGAAAGATTAGAAGGCAATGTGAAATATCTCATGGGAAAAACCACTGACCTGGAGAATAGATCCAGGAGAGACAATTTAAAAATTATTGGACTACCTGAAAGCCATGATCAAGGAAAGAAACTAGAAATCACCCTTCAAGAAATTCTCAAGGAAAACTGCCCTGATGTTTTAGATCCAGAGGGCAAAATAGAGGTTGAAAGAATCCATTGATCACCTCCTGAAAAAGATCCCAAAAAGAAAACTCCCAGGAATATTATAGCCAGGTTCCAGAATCCCCAGATCAAGGAGAAAATACTACAAGCAGCCAGGAAGAAATAATTTCAATATTGTGGAAACACAATCAGAATAGCCCAGGACCTGGCAGCTTCTACACTGAGGGATCGAAGGGCATGGTATATGATATTCCAGAGGGCAAAAGAACTGGGAATGAACCCAAGGGTCACCTACCCAGCAAAACTGAGTATTTTGTTTCAGGGAAAATATGGTCATTCAGTGGAATAGAGGACTTTCAAGCATTCTTGAGGAAAAAACCAGAATTGAATAGAAAATTTGACACCCAGACACAAGAAGGAAGAGATGCCTGAGAAGGTAATCATGGAAAAGAAATCAAAAGGAACTTATCAAAGTTGAGCTATTTACATTCCTATATGGAAAAGCAATAACTGTGACTGATGATATCTTTCTCACTATGAAACTAATGGAAGAAGGTGGTGTGGTCATATGAATACATATGTGAATGTGTGTGTATATGGTTACAGTTATATATGGATAGAGGGCATAAGTTGAATTTGTTGGGAAGGGAGAATACTCAAGGGATGAAATTATGAGGTGAGAGAGGAAAGTGGCAAGAGGAGATGGGGAGAGACAGGGTAGTGTAAATTATCCCATGTAGAAGAAGCAAGGGGAAGTGATTGCAAAAGCGGGGGAGAATAAGGAAGGCTAAAAAGGCAAAACCACATTCAAACTGAATTTGGTTCAGGGAGAAAATGACATACATAGTAAATGGGATATCTCAACCTGCAGCAGGATAGGGGGAAGGGGGATGGGAGGAGGGATGATGGATGGGAGGGAATCCTTGGGGTGAGGGGAGGTTGGAAGTACCCACTATAGAAGAGGGACAGGATCATGTAGGGAATGGACCAGGTGAGGGGTGGGATGAGTGGGAGGGAATTATAAGCAGCCTTGTACAATATATCTACTATGATAATGTTTTGCATAGCTAGACATGTACAACATATACTGAATTACTTATCTCCCAAGAGGGAATGGGTGACAAGGGAGGAAAGAAATGGATCTGAAATTTGAGGTCGTAACATTAAATGTTTCAAATATATATAAATACTATTATTAATACTATTTTGCTTGTAATAGGGAGATAAGATGTGCAGGCATTGGGATGCAAAGACTCACCTTCCTCTAATGGAAAAGTCGATGGGGGTATGGGAGAAGGTATGGGAGAGAGCAGATTGGAGGAAGCGATATCTTGTGGGATTACTGTTCTGGCAGGTTGGGTAGGGGAATAATGGGGGGAAAATGATTGTAACTCAAAATCTGGCGGAAATGGATGATGTAAAACAGAAGTTAATAAAGCATTTGTTTAAAAGAAAAAAAAGAAAGAAAAAAAAGAATTGATTGGATTAAGGATAAATATCTCTTTCCTTTGACTTTCATAGGTGTTATCCTTTCTTTTGTAAGATGTTTCACTTTCCTATTTTTTCATTATTCATATTTTGTTTAATTTTTTTCTTGATCTCTTATAATTTCACTTGCTTCACTTTGCCCAGTTCTAATTTTCAAGGTGTCATTTTCTTCCTTAAGATTCTGAATCTCCTTTTCTAATTGGTTGACTTTCCTTTGATACCCTTCTTGTTTTTCTTGAATTTGTTTATTTAGTTTTTCATTCATCTCGGTCATTTGATTTTTAAAGTCTTTTTTTAAGAGCTTCTATGAATTCTTTTTGGGCAGATGACCATTTGACATTCCACTTTGGGGTTTCTTTACTTCAATATCCTCCTCTGAAGATGAACCTCAGTTGTTTCTATTCTCATAATAGTTTTCTATGGTTGGATTCTTTCTCCTTTGCCTGTGCATTTTCTTCTCTTAATAGCTTAAATTTTGTAATCAACTCTAGCCCTGGAGCATGGGGGATGATGCCTCTTGCCCCAGATCTTCAGTTCCCCCCTCTAGCCTGGAGTGAAAGCCAAACCTTCAATTTCCTGTGAGTGTCTGCAGCCAGGAGCTTTCTGCCCCATTGATTCTGCACTCACTTGGTGTGTGCTGGCTCCTTTTCACCCCTGCAGCTCTTTGCAGCACAGCTGGGTCTGGCATTCCTTATCAACAGAGGTTCCCTCAATCTTCCCAGGCTCAGAAGCCCAACTCCCTTGATTATCCCAGAGGTAAAATTTCCTGTGGCTAGGGCTAAGGCAACCTCTCAAAGCAACCTCAGGACTTGCACCCTGTTGTTAAAATGGAACCTTGCCTGGAGGTTTGTACTCTTCACAAGAACCAAACCTTGTGCTGGGATTATTCTTTAACTTCTCAAGTTGTCTCAGGAAGATCCCAATTGTGCCCCTATTCTTATTTACCTCCCCCTGCACTTTGTTTGCCGTAAGGTGTTATTTTAACTCTTTTGTGGGGGCAACTCTTGAGACCTTGGAACTTTCTGACCTATTCCCCCATCTTCCCAGAATCTTCTTTGTGGTGTCACCACTCCTCAAATGTTTCTTGACATTTGTCTTGTCATGCCTCTGTTTTTCCATCATTATGATAATGATGATGATGATGATGATGATGATGATAGTAATAACAGCTAACATTTACACAGGAATTTGTTTTGCAGAACTCTTTACATATATAGTCTCATTTGGTCCTTTTAATCCTGAAGATCACTGAGATAGATTAGCATAATCCATCACTCTTCTCCCTACTTTCATTCCATCATTTTTCCAACTCTTATCAGCAGATTTGTAAATGATGCCTAAAATAGAAGTCTTGGAGATTTTAACCCTTTCATCTCTAGATCATCCATTCTTACACACTCAGACCTGATTGGTACTTGTCTCTATTACTTGTTACTTGTCTCTATTATCACTATTTTAGGCAGGCGATATCACTTCATGCCCTAATTTCCACAGACATCTTAATTCAGCCTCCCCAAATACTTTACAGGGAAACATTTACCCTTTACTCACACACCCTCCAGTTCTGAAACCATGATTAAATTAACTGTGCCATTGTGTAATGGTAACGGAAATTTGAAGATCTTCCTTTCCCCTTAATAAACCTAGGGGAATTTAAAGACCTTCCCTGCTTTGAAAATAAACTCTGCCCCCTAATAGGCTAAATGTGATCACATGGAGCCTGTGGTTGGAGGAGTTTGCTGGAGGGTGGAGCAGAGCCCACAGAAACTGGAAGTAAAACCAGCTAGAAGGTGGGAGGAGAGTGGATGACAGACAAGTAGGTAGTTAGGCTTGTGAGTAAATATTGGTCTTTTGTTGGTTCTTGGGAAGGCTAAAGGATGCTGTGGCTCTCTGTGCTGATTAACTTCTTTGCTAGTATGATGGAATCAGTTTACTGGTTTGAGGATTTTGGTTTTCTGATGTCTGAAAAATGTTTTGCTTCTGATTTATATATGGAGAGTCTGTTATATTTTGTGATTGAGCACCCTGCAGGTGATTTTTGGTGCTGTGAATACTGCATTGGTGTTACACATTTTTTCTGTAAGGGGGATATTGATCTACTTATTCCTCCATGGTCTGACTATACCTATAATTATAATTTTATCATTATACCTATAATTATATATATATATATATATATATATATATATATATATGATATACCTATAATTTTACCTATAATTTTCCAACCCCAAATCCTTCTATGGCTTGCTTCTTGTGTGTTGTCACACCCTTTAGAATTTAAACTGCTTAAAAAAGAAGGGACTTTCTTTGTTTTTGCATTTACATTCCCAATATATAACACAGCCCTTGGCACACTGTAAGAACTTAATAAATGCTTTTTCATTCATTCAGTCATGCATAGAAGCTGTTTGGCAGTTGTTATATTTGTGCTATTGTAAACATTCAAAAGGAAAAAAGTAGTAATGTTAGCAAAACTGGCAACTCAATTAGCCATGCATAGGAAAAGGATTGGTGGCATGGACAATGCAAAATTAGAATATTTTCATAATAATGCTCTGCTTCACTTAATATTTTTCTAGATAGAAATTGGTTTGCATTCTCCAAACCCACATCATTATATGGTGCAGGGAATTGTTGAGAAACATGGTGATTCACAGGGAGAAATGAATTTGGGGTGAAACATTTGACATAGTTAATTAACAAAATGAATAATATACATGGAAAACATCAGAATCAATCAATCAACGAGCATTTATTTAAGCACTTACCAAGTGGTAGGCACTGGGGATACAAAAAGAGAAAAAGAAAACTGGTCCCTGTCCTCAATAAACGTATGTTCTATTGAAAGAAATACTGTGTACACATATTTGTGTACATATATACAAACATGTGTGTATGTGCATGCATGTATGCATGCATATATGTACATATGTGTGTTGATGGGCAGCTAGTGGCACAATGGAAAGAGTGCCAAGCTGTAATGGTAATAGGAATTTGAAGGTCTTCCATACTTTTTAATAGGCTTAGGGGAATGTAGCAGTAAGGACCACAGCATCCCCAGTGTGGCTGCCAAGACAGGTTCTTAGATCTGCTTTTCTAAAAGAAAGCAACTCAAAATGAGTTAACAATCTTGCTTTAATCAATCAAACATATCATTTACCTAGTTCAGGGGGGAATAGTCAGCACCCCAGACTTCAGAGTATACAGACAGAAGTTACAAGCAGAAGTTATAAGAAGACAGAGAAACATTTTAGCAGGCAGGCTTCCAACTGTCTGACCATTACTTCCATACCTAGTCAGTTACCAGAGAGGGAAGCATCAACATCTGGGTTTTTCAAATCGGGGGGCTCAACAACTGCCCAGAGTCTCATCTAGTCAAATCACACAACACTTCTCAAAGTGAGCCCCAAAACAAAACCTCACTTTATATAGCTTTCTCCTGGCTCAGAGACTGTCACAGCCTTCTTGACCCACTGCCCAATCACAGAGCACCAGGGTGTGCTTGGTGAGAACCAAGTCTCCTGCCAGAGGCTCCATGTGTACGTAAGCCTATCAAAGGGCCTAGGGACAGGAAAGATCTTAAATTCTCATTCCCATAACAGGTAATTTGAGGATCTTTCATGATTTGAAAATAAACTTTGTCTCCTAATAGGCTGCATGTAGTCACATGGAGCCTGTGGTGGGAGGCTTGTCTTTCAGGAAGGCATAATTTTTGTTACTTTATAGTCAAGTGTGTCAGGAGGGCTGTGATGATTTCTGACCCTGGAGAAGGCTTTGAAGTGAGGTTTTGCTTTGGGATTAGTTTTGTGATTTGGTGATTTGGCCAGATGCAACTGGGCAGTCATTGAGCCCCCACCCCCACCTCACTCCCCCTTTGAAAACCCAGAAGCTGGTGCTTCTCTCTCTGGTGACTAACTGTATGGTCAGACAGCTAGAAGCCCTGTAGGTCTGCTGAATTGCATTATTTTGTCTGTGTTTTTTTGTTTTCTTGTAACTTGTTTGTATTCTTTGAAGTTCAAGGTACTGACTTTTTCCCCTGAAGTAGGTAAATGATATATTGTTTGATTAAAGTAAGATTGTTAACCCATTTTGAGTTGCTTTCCTTTAGAAAAGCAGATCTAAGAACATGTGCTAGCAGCCATCATAGGTATGCTAGGGTGCTTGCTGCTATACAAGCTTAGATTCAGGAAAATCTGAGTTCAAATTCAGCTTCAGACATTTACTAACTGTGTGATGAGGAACAAGTCAGTTAAACTTTTTGCCTCAGTTTCCTTACATGTAAAATGAGTTGGAGAAGAAAACTGCCAATCACTCTAGTATTTTTGCCAAGAAAACCCCAAGTGGGCCACAAAGAATTGGACATGACTGAAATTACTGAAAAACAACATGTTTGTGTTTGTATATATACACACACACACATATATATTTAAATATTGTGTGTATTTATATATGCATATGTATGTATGTGTACCTTGATGTAAAGTTTGCAGAACACATGCAAGGACATTTGGGGATAGGGAGACAATAGCAGTTTGGGTGATTATTTGAGGAGGAGGATTTAGATTATACTTGAAGGAGGTTATGGATTCCTAAAGATAACAGCAAAGAGGAAATGCCTCCCAGGTTTGGGGGACAGACTTTGCAGAGGCATGAAGAGGGGAGGCTAAATGTTGTATGTGACAGAGAGCAAATGAGTCGGTTTGTCTAGTCCATAGTGTATATGAAGGGACATAATCTGTAATGAGTTGGGAAGTAGAGTGGAGCCAGAATGTAAAGGGATTTAAAAGATCAAAGAGAAGTTTGTATTTGATCCTAAAGGCAATAAAAAAAAAAAAAAAAAAACTAGAGCTTCTTGTCAGGGAAGCTAGGTGGTGAAGTGGATAAAGTGTCAGGGATGGAGTCAGGAGCACCTGAGTTCAAATCCAGCCTCAGACTAACATTGTAATCCTGGGCAAGTCACTAAATCTTATTTGCCTCAGGTTCCTCAAATGTAAAATGAGTTGGAGAAGAAAAGGGCAAACCATTCTAGTATCTCTAACAAGAACCCCAAATGGAGTCTATAATGCCAATGCAATATTCGCAGCACCCATGGTTACTATAAAGATACCTACATAGTGCTCAATCACAAAATGTAACAGACTCTTCATATAGAAGACAGAAGCAAAACATTTATTCAGACACCAGAAAACTGAAAGCCCAAAACCAGTAAGCCAATTCCATCATAGTAGCAAAGATGTTAATAAGCCACAACAGTTCAGAGAGATGCAGTATCCTTTAACCTTCCTACAAACCAACATTTACTCACATGCCTAACTGTCTGCTTGCTTGCTGTCCTCTCTCCTTCCACCATCTAGCTGTTCTGACTCCCAGTTTCCTATGAGCTCTGCTCCCACCCTTCAGTAAAACTCCTCCCTCCACAGGCTCCATGTGATTACATTCATCCTATTGGGGGTAGAGTTTATTTTCAAAGCAGGGAAGGTCTTCAGATTCCCTTAGGCTTATTAAGTGGCAGGGAAGATCTTCATCTTCCCATTCCCATTACAGAGTCCCAAAGAATCAGATACAACTGAAATGACCCAATAACAGAGCTTCTTGAGTGCAGGAGTGATATGAGATCTGTGTTTTAGGAACATCACTTTGACAGCTATGTAGAGGGTCAAGGGAAATCCTGGAGGCCTGAAGACCAGCAAGATTTTTTATAAAAGTTCAGGTGAGAAGTAACATGGTACTGAGCTAAAGCCAAAACTTTACTGTTATAATAACAATTGTGCAACATCTTTCTTAGATAAAGCAGAACACTAATAATGTATGGTGTTTTGAATGAGTAGATAAATGCAAAAAAGTTTAAAGGAAAAATTTTAGAACATCTTTGTCAGATTTTCCAAATGTAGGCAATCTAAGCTTTTATAATGTCTGTTACTGTTTTGTCTGAACTTCAATCAATCAACAAGTATTTATTAAGTCCTTATGTGCTATATATCTATGCTAGAGGCTAAGGATCAAAGAATAAAGAATGAAGAAATTCTTACTCCCAAAGAGCTTACATTCTAATGGAGTAGGCTTCAAGTCTGTCTGTCTGTCTATATAGAAACACACATACAGATACATACATTTATATAATATATACATTTATACACACACAAATACATGAACACACATATACATGCATATACATATATACACATATTTGCACACATACATACACATGTACACATATGCATTGTGCACACATATATGTATATACACATACACATATATTCCATTAATGTTATTTGTCTAAATGGTACAGGAAACCCCCACTGTAATAGGAGTTTGAATAAATAGTGATAGAGAAGAGACAACTGACCCTCTCAGTGGTATCCCTAGAACTCTCTGACCATGATATAGCCAGAGTGCCTTAGGGACCATGATCCAAAATAGCACTCACCATCCAAGCACATAGTCAAGGTACTCTGCAAGTGCTAGGGATACCCAGACACAATGAAGAACTCTCCCTTTCCTAAAGGAGGTTATATACTACTGTACAGTTATAACATGTAATCAAATACATAGATACAAGATAATATGAAAAGGGAAGTGAAAGTCCCGACTATTGGGGAGTGGGGGGGAATCATACCAAGCTTTCCTATAGGAGGTAAAACATGAGCTTAGCCTTGAAGTAAACTAAGAATTTGAAGAAACTGCTTTATCAATTTTGTGTGTTGTCTATGACTAAGATGGCACTTCATCCTTCCTGTCTTTTATCACCCATGTCACTTCTGTGGATATGATATATGTATCTAAGGCAATATTCCCAATGGCCCTAACCAGTGCAATATTTCACTGTTTTTTGTGTTGTTTTTGTTCTGCAGTCCCTCAAAGAGCTCAGTTCTCTGGGACAGACATGCTGAGTGCCTTTCACAGTCACGGATTTTCATTACAATTAA
>WOXC01011114.1:867500-978780 GCA_011680675.1 Gymnobelideus leadbeateri | reverse complement strand
CTGCAATAATCGTGGGAGGTAGGTGTTATTATTATCCCCATTTTATAGTTGAGAAAACTGAAGCAGGAAAAGGATGAGTGATTTGCCCAAAGTCACAGAACTAGTAAGTGTTTGAGGCCTGTTTGGAAGTTGTCTTACCAGCTTCAGACCAGCCCTCAATCTACCTGTGCCAACTGGATTCCTTAAAGACTGAGTTCAGATGCCATGTGTTACATGAGGCTTGTCTTGATCTCTCCCATTATTAATGTTTTCTCCACCCCAGAAATTGCTTTACATTTAGTTTGTGTGTACTTATATTATGTTCCTTTATTGTGAGTGAATATAAGCTTATTTAGGTCAAGGATATTTTTTGTTTGTTTCCTCTGTACCTAATGCCAGGGATAAGTACCTTGTTGTTGATGTTATTCAATCATTTTCAGTCATGTCTGACTCTTGATAGTATTTGCAGTTTTCTTGGCAAAGATACTGGAGTAGTTTGCCATTTCCTTATTCAGCTCATTTTACAGATGGGAAAACTGAGGCAAATAGGGTTAAGTGACTTGCCCAGGGTCACACAGCTGTTACGTGTCTGAGGCCATATTTGAACTCACTAAGACGAATCTTTCTGTCTCCAGGCCTGAAATAAAGTTTTATTCTATAGATAATTTTACATGGATGACAAATTATTTATTTTAAAGTGCTTGAGAATTAAACAATTATCTAGCATATCTACTATAATAGAGGCACACCTTGCTTCAAATTCCCAGTCAGTAAGTAGCTGGAATCCTGATTCTGAGGTTATAGAGCCAAAATCTTTATTCACTCCCTGGAACAGTAGCCTCAGCTTATGAACACAGAGCTAATGTTGCCAGGAGAGGGTTGGGTCCTGTAGTCATTACTCAAGGAGACCATTTTGGAAAGAAACTTTGACAACATTGCCCTTGTTCTAGAAGAGAGAGGAGAAAGGCTAAATCGGGAAGAGAAAGGGGAGAAGAAAGAAAGAGGAAATAGAATGATAGACAAGAAGAGACAGAGACGGAGTCAGAGACAAAGAGACAATGAGACAGACAGAAACAGAGACAGATAAAGGCAGACAGAAGCAGAGACAGAAAGACACAAAGAAAGAGGTTACAAGTCTTCAGCTTTATCAGTCTGGCCCCTTTCATGGTCCTAGAAGAAAAATAAACATGAAAAATGAAAAGGGAAGGGGCGGCTAAGTAGCGCAGTGAGTAGAGCGTCGGCCCTGGAGTCAGAAGGACCTGAGTTTGGACCCGGCCTCAGACAACGCACACACAAACAAAAAGCTAGCCATGTGACCTTGGGCAAGTTACTTAACCCCAATTGCCCTCCAAAAAAAAGCAAAACAAACAAACAAACAAAAAACAAAAAAAAAATGAAAAGGGAAGCTGGAAGTTTGACTAGTAAGCAATATCTTCATCCATTCCATCCAGCAAGTATAACTCCACCTCCTCATGCTGCGATATATGAAAAGAGAATTGTTCCTGCTCTAAGGCTTCACTTCACTGCAAAAACAATTGGCATCCCACAGACCCCCTACTGCACTATTACAAATTCAGGCTTGCTGAGATGCACAAGGTAACAGGGACCTCCTGCCATTAGATATCTGTGAGGGCAGGGAAGCTAGGTAAGGCTGCTGAGGGCTGTCTGCTGCCAAATAGTCTATTAGTGGAATAGAGGTTCTTTCATGGGTAAGATTTCAAAAACTCAACTTTTTCTTCCTCTTGTTTCTCTTATTCCTATGCAAGTGATATCAGAAATTATGTTTTAATAAGAAAACCTAATGAGTTGTATTATATCAAATAAAATGAGCGAATACGATAAAAGCCTAGAAATTGCTACTGCCTACCACCATACAAAATGCAACAAAGCTACATGTAAATTAATAATATATGAAAGCATGGAACACTGGCTCTCACCTTCTTGCTATAATTCTAATTTCATACAGATGAAAAAAAATATGTCATAATATTCCTCTCAAGGTTCATCCTCTTTTGTTATTCTAGAAGAATAAGTCTAGATGAAATTCTAAATTCTGTCATTCTTTGATTTTTTCAGCATAAAATTATAAAGCAAGGTACTTGCCTTTACCTTCTAATTCAATCAAAACACATATTTATTATGTTTTATATATTTATATAATTATATATTATATTATGGCTTCTTTCAAGTCCCAGCTAAAATCCCATCTTCTCTGAGAAGCTTTTCCTGATCTCCCTTAATCTTGGTACTATCACATTTTTTATTATTTATTTAATATATTATTATTTTTATAATATATTATTATTTTATTACCATCTCCACTTTATCATCCATATATATACACACACAATACACATATACACACAATATATGCAATATATATGTATACATATGTATATACATATATATTTATATATAGATATTTTCATGTTGTCTCCATTACTGTGAGCTCCTAAAAAAACAGGAACTGTCTTTTGCTTTTCTTTGTATCAACAGCATTTATCACACTACTTCTCACATAGCTGGCATCTAATAAATGCTTTTGGTGGATGGAGCCCAGTGCCCTGTGTAAATCACTGCACTAAATACTGGTAAAAGACTGCCAGGAAAGACTCCATGAAAGAGAAAGTACCTGAGACCTAACAAAAATCAGTCTTCACCTTGTAGGAGCTTACATTCTTTTGGGGTGGTGGGAAAAGGACAATAAGTAAATAGCTAAGTATCTTTATGCTATAATGTAAACAAATCAGTTTTCTTTTCTATTTTCTCAAGAAGGCATGTTTTGATGATTCCAGTAAAAATAATAGATTATAATTATGAGTTAGTTTATCATTCAGATTTGAATAATTGCTATGATGCCTATAAATTATTAAATTTGTACCCTGACTTTTTTTTTTCTTTTTGGAGGGCAATTGGGATTAAGTAACTTGCCCAAGGTCACACGGCTAGGTTTTTTTGTTTGTTTGTTTGTGTGTGCGTTAACTGTCTAAGGCCGGAACTGAACGCAGGTCCTTCTGACTCCAAGGCCGACACTCTACTCACTGCGCCACCTAGCCACCTGTAGTACCCTGAATTTCAAGCCTCCATTCAAGTGACAGCAGTTTAGATAGTTGCTATTTTCATGGAGATCATAGTCTAATAGAAACATAAGATAAAAACAAAGGTAAATAGATTACATGATATTACATTATGAGGAAATTACAGAAAGACAAATCATAATAATACATTAGGAATAAGGAAGCGAAAACTTTATTATTGACAGGAGGGATCAGGAAAAGAGTCATAGAGTGGAATTTCAGTTGAAAGGTTATATGGGGAAGGGAGGAAATTCTAGACATGAGAAACATCATGAACCAGTGAACTAAAGTGGGGGTGGACTGGTTATGTTTGAGATTCAAATACAATGAAAAAAGGGCATATAGAAAAATATATAGAAAAGGGCATATAGAAAAAGGGCATATAGAAAAGTATATAGAATGTTGAGCCTGGAATCAGGAAAACCTAGATTTAAATCCAACCTTAGATACTTACTTGCTAGCTCTGCGATCTCGGGTTAATCACTTAAGCCTTTCCTAATCCTCCTCCTTCAAATATTTTTCTTATAATAAGAGTTATATCTAGAAACTTATGATTTTTAGATCTGTCTTCACCCTTATACCATTTTATTTTGATGTATGTTTGCAATACATGGTTTAATCCCACCTATTAGACTGTGAGCTCCTTGAGGACAAGGCCTGTGTTTTTATCATCACATTACCAGTACATAAGAGTGCCTTGAACATGCATACGAATAGGTGAAATTTCTGTGCTCCCACAGTATGGGAATTTTCTTCCACCAATGTAAATTGTAAGCCTGCTAATCATAATAGATAAATA
This sequence comes from Gymnobelideus leadbeateri, assembly GCA_011680675.1. Classification (NCBI taxonomy): domain Eukaryota; kingdom Metazoa; phylum Chordata; class Mammalia; order Diprotodontia; family Petauridae; genus Gymnobelideus; species Gymnobelideus leadbeateri. The sequence continues at coordinate 974,925 of WOXC01011114.1, read as the reverse complement.
TCTAGGAGTTGATTGAGAGGGAAGGGCATAGGGCACCATGATAGACAATGGGAATAGCCAAAGACTAAAATACACATTAACTCTCCCCTCGTGGAGCTTGCACTTTAGTAGTGTAATTTTTCATGTAGAGGGGACCCCACATGTGACAAGGCCCTGCCCAAATGTTTGGCCGTCCTCTCACCTGCAGCATGGAGGGTCATCGTGTGCCTAGATGGGAGGCAGAATAGATATCTCTAGCCTCTTCTCCTCCCACTCATCCTTAAGGGAGAGTGTCATCCTACCAAGAAGGAAACAGGAAATCCTACTCTACTCAGACAGAAGGAATACAAGGCTAAAATGATATCTATCTGTTCCTCCTTCATGTCCCTATCCCCCACTTTCTATGCCAGATTTTGGTGATAAGGTATTGTTATTCAAAATAGGTATTATTATTCCCATTTTTTAGTTAAGGAAACTGAGACAAAGAGAGGTAAAGAGACTTTCACAAAGTCATATACCTAGTATCTGAGGTGAGATTTGAATTCATTTTCAGGGAGTTATAAGGGATTTCTCCTGAATTGCACCCAATGACTATTTCTTTATAGATAACACAGTCAAATGAGCCTCTAAGGCAACTTTACTACTATAGTGAGCCAAGGTTCAAACATTTGTGAGAGTGATGTGCCAAGGAATAGTCTTGATGTCTCTCAGAAGTAAGGGTGTGGTACTAACGCTTTCCTTTTGGGCAAGGTAGAGAGCATTAGCTAGATGCCAACTCTAGGACTAGTGCTATATCCTCTGTGCCACCTAGTGGCCTGAGGCACATAGAAATTAACTGATTTCCTCAGAGTCATGCACTTAGTAAGAGAAAAATGGAGGATTTAAATCCATGTTTTACTGGTTCTAAACCCAGCACTTTATCCACCACCCCAAGCTGTCCCTGATTTGTACATAATTGGCATCCAATAAGTTTAGTTGATTTGAATTGAACTCCAAAGTTTTTGCGTTATTAAACCTTAGACGGCAATTAATTAATTGATAAATAAATAAACAATAACATGCTAATTTGTCATTCAACAAATATTCATTGAGGTCCGAGGTTACATGACAAAGATGTCATATGAACTAATTTCCAGTGGCACAGAGACTGCTGATAATCACCATGAGCTTTCTGTACGGATTTCTAGAAATGCTGCTTTCTCAGAAGATGGCATCACAGTTCCCCAGCATTAAAGTTGGCATCTAACTAACGCTCTATCTCTCTCAGAGGGAAAGAGTCAGCACTACTCCCTTACTTGTGAGAGACATCAAGAAATTGCTCCATTCCTTGGCACATCACTCTCACAAATGTTTGAACTTTGGTACACTGCAGTAGCAAAGTTGCCTTAGAGGCTCATTTGACTGTGTTATCTTTAAAGACATGGTCATTGAGGACAATTCAGGAGAAACCCCTTCTAACCCCCAGAAAATGAGCACACATTAAGAGAAAGAATAAAAGAGCTTTCATCTTTCTACAAATGCTGGATTGAGCACATATATAATAATGTCAACTATAGGACAGTGAACTGGAAAAGTTGATAAAGTCATAAAAGATGCAAAGGTTGGAGACTTTCAGAAAGATGTGGGAATGGTCATGAAGAAATAGAGAAGGATACTGAAACGTGCCTAGCAACCAAATGTAAGTTTTCAACTTTTTAGGTGAAACTCAAAAAGAAAAATAGCCAGATAGTTTTTCCATATAAATTTCAGAGTTATTGTCTGGTTACTTGTGCCCTTTAAGGTAAAACCATACTGATTTTTTCATTTCATACATCATTTGTTGAAATGCCCTTTAAAATGGAATGGTTTATGGTACTTAAATTTTGAGAAACAAAATGCAGTAGAAAATAAATTAACTTCTCTCTTTGCATTGGGATCTAAAGGCCTCACCTTATTAATGACCTTAGAGACTATCATAAAGCAACTATAGCTGTTTCAGACAGCTGAACTCTAGCTTAATGGGAAAGCTCATTAATCAGGTATGAACATCAAGGCCATGACCACTGCAGCTGGTAGCAGCAGCCTTGCAAGAGAGCTCATTCCCAAAAGACGTATTGAGAGAGTCTTCTGATATTCTGATAGAGAATGCAGTACAAAGTTGTGGAATACAGCCTGACTGGTTTTGCTTTATTTCATGGAAAAATCAGGGCAGTACAATATTTCCAGTACCCTGATCACATAAATTCTGTTATTCAAAAGATAGCTATTGGGATTCCAGCCATATATCCCACCATTCCACGTTTAGCATCTCCTACCTCATTTCCTCAAAAACATATGTAAATCATTTACTCTGTGACAGGTATCAAGTTAGACAAAGGGGATATCCAAAGATTAAATTAGACATTTACTCTCCCCTCATGGAGCATAAATGTTAGTAGGGTAATTTCACATGTAGGAAGGACCCCATATGTGGCAAGGTCCTACACACATGTAGTAAGGCCTGTGTTTGGTAAAGGCTGTCCCCTTACTTGTAGCATGGGGATGTCATTGTGTGGCTAGATGGGAAACAGAATAGATATCTCTAGCCTCTTCTCCTCCCACTCATCTTTAAGGGATAGTCTCATTACTGCCAGGAGGGGAAGCCTAAAGTTGAGGTTAGAGACCTCTCTACTCAGATGGAAAGAATACAAGACCAGAATTATATCTACCTGTTTCCTCCATAATATCTCTATCCCCCACTTGCTACACCAGACACTTTAGCGAGTTTCTTCTTGGGAAAGATCTAGGATTCTTTTTACTTTGTTGAACAGAGTTAACTTACTACCAATTGGAGAGTTCCTTCACTCTGTATTGTCTGATATATTCTCCAATATATACTTTCCCTGATTTCTGTTTTGCTATGGTTTGGATAAATGGGTTTCTTAGGCATTTTCTACGTATGTTCATCGTGGAATTAGTATTTAGTGGGAAGGAAGTCAAGACTTAAGTATAAAGCTTGAGGTTCCCCTTCCCCTAATAATGACACAGTGATCAGATATTAGACCAAACCTGATCAGAAACCTATGCCCACTGATATGATTTTGCTGCCCCAATACCCCTTTTGTAGAGATACCTTCTCCTGAGGTGCCCCCAAATCTAAGGCAGGACCTAGGAGTTTGAATGCAAAAGTACCAAGTTGGTTGATCGCAGTTTCAAATATAAAAAACTAAAGTGGATTACATGCAAATACACACAAGATAATATAAGTAAATGTGTTTATAGAATCATAGATTGAAAGGTAGAAGAAACTTTAATGGTCATCTCATCCAAACCCCTCATTTTATAGATGAGAAAAATGAGGTCAAGAAAGAATAAATAACTCATCCAAAGTGGTTTTGACAACCTTAAAAAGCTATATAAATGTCAATTGTTCATCCTGACACTTTTTGGTTGGTGTATTTTTGGTTTCTAAATCTCATCGGATAATAACCTCAGCTAACACAAACCATATATACCAATTCTACAAGGGAATCAATAATTTTCATTTCTCATAAAACATCAATTATATGTTTTGTACATAGCTAGTAGTCGATAAATACTTGTTCAATGAACAAAGACCCCAAAATAAAAGCTAAAACAATGAGCTATTAAATTGCTTTTAATTCTCTGACTAAAAAAAAAAGAATCTGAACACTTAGTTTAAAATATATATATTGAGACTTTTGGTTAAAAGGATGATATAAAAGGTCATAGATGAGCCCAGCTCTTATCTCAGAAAGCAATATCTGAAAAGGGCCCTAAAGCAATGATAACCAAAATCAACGAAAAATATATGTATGCTCCCCCATTCTGTCCAGAAAAGTGAGCATGCGCTCAAACACACACACACACACACACACACACACACACACACACACACACACACGATGCCCAGGAGCCAGGGGAGACTAAGAAATGGGTTGTACCTGAGAAAATGGAGAAAACCCTAAAAAAGGCTATGAATCTTCCCTGGCCCTGTTTGCCCAGGTGTGAACCTAAGCTTTCTCTTCTTGTTCAATATCTTGGTAATGAGACTACAGTTAGTTGTTCTTAAAGAACAACTTCTGCAGGTTACCTTCTGAATTCTCATTTCACAGCCTAGTTCTTTTCTTAGGATGGACTAAAAAGGGTATTTGACCCCTTGGGAGTCCTAATCTTCTGTCTTTGTCATTTTCAGACTTTTTTTCTTTAGTCAGGGGGTGGATGAGAGGAAATAAAATGATTTTCAAAATCAGCCCCAAATCTAAGTTATTTTGCTTCATGAGGTGGAGGGCTGCCCATTCTTCCATAAATGATTTGAAAAGCAAAGCCTCTACCACCTTCTCTAGTATTATTTTACATAGCTGCCCCCAAAAGGAAGTGACTACTATGGAACAGGCAGGATAAAATTGCCAGGCATTTGCTGTAGACTGTGGGCTCATGAAAAGATCCTTAAAGCATTTCACACTCCAGCTATTCCATTTATTGGCAGATGCACAGGGCTAAGCAGCCTGCCAAAACTTGTTGTGATAGTCTGGTCTCATGGAAATTAATTATTCAGATTAGAAGGTCATCTTTGAATGCTACTAGCGATTACAGAATTTGTTATTCAACCAAATAGCCCAAATGTGGATTCATGCCTTCCCTATTACCAAGGGCAATTTGTGACACTGTAAGAGCAATGAATGAATGATGTGTAACCATTGTTTAAAACAGGAGTTACTGCACTGTAATCCAAAGAAACCACCTGAATGTGAATTTTATGCCACATCCATAGGACTCCACAGTCTGGATTTTTTCTCTCTGGGTTATAGTTTTCAAGAAAAAAAATTCTTAGATTTCTTAAAGTTTGATTTTTTGTCTTAAAAATATTTGTTAATAGGAGGACTTTTTCCATGGAAGTTTTATGGGTAGAACAATGAGATTCAACGCACATGTATGGATTATATTTCCAGCATTTTAAACAAGAAAATAAACATATAAACCCAACCTTTCTGCTAACAGTAGAAAACATGTGGTTTTTCTTATAAAAATAATATAATGAGGCTTTTTCTTACTGATTTAAACCCAGCTCTCCTCAGTTGCTTATCCTGAAACCACTTTCCTCATCCTGAGTGCTGATACCTAATCATGCAATAGAGGGTAAGGTAGAAGTTAGGGGAAAATGAAATTATAAGGAAAATCAAATCTGAGACTTCATTGGATGGAAAATTCCTCATGTGGAAATTTCCTCCCCCCAAACAAATCAAAAACATACCCATAATGAAATCTTAGAAAGTTACTTTGGGTCACAAAGAGGTAAGTCATTTGACTATGGTCATCTCCTTATTATTTATTAAGAGGTAGCACCTGAATCCAGATTTTCCTGACTCTAAGGACACTGATATGCTATTTCATTATATAAACAAATGTTGAATAAATAAATTGGAACAAGGACAGCCATAATCTTGTCCGTTATTTTGTATTAGCTCTTTCCCCTAGTGCCAGGACCAAATGCAGGGCCTAACAATCAATTCTGGTGGGGAAAAAAATAGAATCCAAATCCATTGGTTGTTATTTGGATATGCTTTATCTTCAAAGAATAAATGTTTACTTGGTGATGATTTATAAAAGTTTTTCACCTCTAGTTCTATACCCCCTTGCTTAGACTCTATTACCATTCAAAGACTGACTAGTGTAGTAATTAGGTCTGTCAGTTGTTTTGTAGGCTCTTGTTTGTCTGGGACTGGTCATTTGACATTGATAACAGTTATGTGATCATTAACTATAACTTCATTAAACTCGGATATCAAATTATTGTTGACAATTTCTGTTCTATCTGTTCCAGTATGAAAACTATTCCTTTTGGCAGAGAAAGCAAAATCATCTTATTGTGTATAGTACCACCATGAAGTGGTACTGTCTTATTTTTGATCCTTCCTCTTCTTGAACCTAGAATTAAAAAAAAAAATTTAAGAAGCCCTTTTCAATGCTGATATCATTTAAGACTAGCTTCAGCTCATTCTGAGTGTCATTATACTGAAAATTATTCTTAGAAAACCTTGTTTTTATTTCTATTTATTATACATTGCCTAGACTTGCTTGTATGTATGTATGTGTATGTGTGTCCTACACATATTTTTGATGAATTTTCATATCTACTTTAGTCTATTCAAATTGTTTCCTAATAGAAGAATTTATATTTATGTTGTTATATGAAGGCATTGAGAGCTCGCCATCAGTCTTTGGCCAATATCTTCTGTAACATATATAACTATTTCCATATGCATGTACACATATTTTAGCAGGCTTTATCAATTATGCTACACGTCTGGTAAAGACCCCTTTAAGCTGGGATCCAGGAAATAAATCCCACTTTCAGGCATCATCTTTGTAACCAAATGTTCATTTCCCAAAACCACATTTCTTTCTGTGGCTCCTATGTTTAATTGGCAGAAGTAATGATAGCATCACCTGTTTTCCTCAAATCCTCATTTTCCTGCCAAGAATTTAATAATTCTTAGAAATGCTTTCTGGGTCTCTTTTAATGGTAACATTTGTTCTCACAGAAGTCACCAAAAAATGATCATCAGACTTGCATAGCAAGCTATGATGGGCTCTCCAAAACATCTCATATACATGCCATGGCAAAGAGTTTTCCTCTACCTTTTGTCAGGTAATCAGATAAATATCTTTTAGCATGGAGGTACTGACCTCATCTATTCTGCCTCTCACTAATTTTAACTTCTTTCTTGATAATACCTATGAATCCATCATCATTTCTTGCATCATAAGAAGTTGCAATTTCCTCAGTGAGTTGAATTTGCTCCATTATGGAAAGATCCTGGTGCCTGACAGTTCCAGTATAATCTAACAAATGCCTGCATTGTACAAGACACTGTCTTAGGTAGCAAGAACACAAAGACTAAACAGAAAACAGTAGAGATTACATTGTATTGGGGAGACACCAAATATTTAAAAAAAAAAGATATAACTATATTCGTGAATACTTGAAGATGGAGAGAGCATTATCAATTAAGGGGCTCCAGCACTTGAAAGAAATTTGGAATTCAAGCAGGGGCATGCTGGTAAATTATTCAACAACTGATTCCCTAATAATGCATGTCATACTTTTAAATTTAATCTCTATTATTGACATTTCTTCATCAGTTTCTTAAATTTAGACAAGCAAAAAAACAATATAAAAACCCTGATTTGTGGCATTTGTCAGTTTCCAAGATGTAAATATTGACACTGAAATGTTAACAATCAGCCCTTGGGAGCCAGTACAAGGTCTCTCCAGCACAGCCCCACTTGGCATGAAAGGTGGAAGTAAAGAAGTACATTGCACGCATGGCAGCCATTGCAAAAGCACAGAGGCAGGAGACAGAATGACAAGTTTCAGCAACAGAAAATATGTCAGTTTAATTGGAATGTGTGAAAAGGAGAAAAAAAAATAATCCTGGGTAGAGAGGCTGGGGCCACTCTAAAGTAAAGGACTTTAACTGTTGAGCTGAATAATTTATATATAACCTTCGAGTAAATAGGGAGCCTGTAAAGATTCTTGAGCAGAAGAGTGACCCTGTCAAACTTGAACTCTAAAAAGATTGTTTTGGTATTTGTGTGGAGGATGGATTACAGAATGCAAAGAATGGAAGCTGGAAGTCCTGTTAGGAGGCTGCTGCAATAGCTTAGGCAAGACATGAAAACTTGAACTAGAGAGATAACTTTGTAGGTAGGTCATTGATGTGAGAAATACAGACTTAAAATTGACAAGACTTGACAATGTGTTAAAGATGGGGAGTGGAAAGGAGAGTTCCATTTTTCTTGTCTTTCTCCATGTTAGATTCTCTCACTTTCCAACTTTTCCAACCCTCTTTACCATTCCCTTCTGCCTCTCCCTGTCTATTTTCTCCTTTGTTTTCTCTCAAACACCTTTTGCATTTGCTTCAAGAATCCTTTTATTTTTCTGATAACCTTAAGAGCAGAGAAGTGTTCCTCCCCACCCTGTCTCCTTCTCCCCACAAGTGCAGATCATTTTGCATTTTGTGTATATATAACTCTTACTTGGCAGTGGCAGAAACACTAATGAGGTGCCTTCTCAGGAAGCAAAGCAACATTCCTTTTTCCTTCACATTTGCTGAAAGCAAAATCCTCAATCCTCTTATCATTCCTGTTGGTAGCTCTCTTGGCCAATTCTCAAGTTGAACTATTATGGCAATTCCCAGCTGTTAGTTACAATAGGGACTCAGTTCCCTGGGGCTCTTGATAGAAGCTTAATTTATTTATCCCAAACTCCTCTCCCTTTTTCACAATAGAATGCCCGCTCACTCAGTTGCCTTTGATTGACAATTAGCAGATTCATGCCAAGGTTTAATGCCAACAGAAACTATTCTCAGCTGTTCTCTGTGAGAGGGTCTCAAGCAGAAATCCAATTAACAATGAGGCTTTATCTCATTAAATCTAATTACCTTCCTCTGCTTTCCTCTACCTGCTGATAGTCTTCAGCTGCTACCTTAATGCTTCCCTGGCCACAGTGCTCATGGAAGGATATTTACTTCAATGTTCACTCTTTCCACCACAATACACTTAGTACTGATGGGACTCTAGCAAAGTCACTGAAACCTTCTAAGTCTCAGGTTCCTTAACTGTAAAGTTAGTGGGGTCTAGGGATAACAATAGCTCCTGCTTCACAGGGTTAATGGTAGGATCAAATGGGAAAATGTAAGGGAAATGCTTTGCAAACCTTTAGACTTTATACAAGTATGACTTACTATCCTTATTACACTTATTCATAAAGGCTTTATTATTTCCTCAATTTGGATGCTTCTTCCATCTTTGAATATTGCATCTTCCCCCCATCCTCCTACTTTATTAGATGTACTTCATAGCATAACCTGGATTCAAAGGCCTTCCAACTTGATAGGCTCTGACAGTGTTTATACTCATTGACACATTGAAAGATAGAGTCAGCTGCTCCCTATATTGAGGTATCCATTTAATATTTTAGTAAAGGAGGGGCATATTTTTTATTTATATACATATCTATGTGTGTACATATATGTGTGCATACACATATATACATATTCATATACTGCACCTATATATATAAATATAGTAATTTACAATATGTTAATGTGTATATAGATTTATTAGGCAGCCAGGTATTTCCGGGGATAGAGTATTGGACTTGGAGTCAGGAAGATCTGAATTCAAACTGCCTCAGAAATTTACTGGTTATGTGACTCTGAGCAAGTTAATGAACCACTCTCTGACTCATTTCCTTCATCTTAAAAATGGAAGTAATAATAACCCCCACTTTCCAGAGTGATTGTGATAATCAAATGAGATATCATATACAAACTTTACAGTGCTATATAAATGTTAGTGGTCTTTATTTTTTAATGTGGGGATATGAGTATGCAAAATGATATTGAAATGTATATTTCTGCTAAATAACTCAAGCCATATAACATTCCCTTAATTATCTTCATAATGCTATGATGGAATAAGTGCACTCAAGTATGTCACCATTTACACTGTCACCAGCCTAGTGCACATACTCTACACCTCTTCCTGTGAAGATGTTAAAAGAAATGTGCATGTGTGATGATCAACTATGATAGGCTTAATTCTTCTCAGCAATACAGTGATATAAGACAATTCCAAAAGATTCACAGTTAAACCACATACAGAGAAAGAGCCATAGAGCCTGAATGCAGACGGCAGCATACTATTTTCACTTAATTTTTTTCTTGTGGTTTTTCCTTTTTGTTCTGCTTCTTTCATAACATGACTAATGTGGAAATATGTTTAACATGACTGTACATGTATAACCTATATCAGTTTATTGTGGAGAGGATAAAAATTTGGAACTCAAAATCTTATTAAAAATGAATGTTGAAAGCTGTCTTTACATGTGATTGGAAAAATAAAATACTATTAAGTGGAAGGGGGAGTAAAAATTAAGGAAAAAAATAAGCAAATAAGAAGAAATGTGCGATTGTCAGACAATGGTGAAACTTAGGGCAAAAAAGCAGTATAAATAAACTTAACTACCAAGCACAGCTGTGGAGAAACATACCTAGAAGGGCTAGGAATTACGCAGGGGTTCTATAATGGCTGCTGTGGCAGAAGGAGGCCAATAGCCATTTGTAATTCCATTGAGGCAAGTAATCAGTCAGATTGTGAACAAGAGCAGAAATGCTCTTAGATTCAAGTGCTAAAACAGCTCCCAACAGCATAGATAGTCATAGAATCACAGACTAAGCAGAATTTCAAAGATCATCTTGACTAACAAACATATTGTAAACCTCATATGTATCTCAAATATATGGCTATCTAATCATTGAATGAAGACCTCCCCCCATTCAATCAATCATTTAAGAATAATTTATTAAGTGATTACTATGTACCAGAAGCCATACTAAATGCTGGGAATACAAAGAAAGGCAAAACTACCAAAATAATTTACTACCTTTAAGGACTTTACATACTAATGGGGTGGACAATACTAAATAGATACCTACAGAGGAGAAGGCAAATAATGTTAGAGGGGAAAGTTCAAGTAGTTGACAGTACCTGGATTCCTACTTAAGAGAGAAAGTTTGAACTAAATCTTAAAAGGAGTCAAAGAATCTAAGAGGAAGACTTGAGGAAGAAGAGCTTTCCAGAAATAGAGGATTGCTAGTACCTGAGGAACAGCAAGAAGGCCTTTACCACTGGACCATAGAATGTATAAAAGGGGATAAATTATGAAAAGACTGGAAAATTATAATGATAAATACTGGATGCAGATTGTAGGCAGCCTTTAATGACAAAGGATTACTTTATTAGATCAATGCTTTAGACAAATCACTTTTGTATCCATATGGAAAGTGGGTTGGAAGGGGGAAAGATTTGATGTAGAGAGACCAAATAGAAGGGTGTTGCATTAGTGCCAGAGAGAACTAATGAGGTCCTGAGCTAGTGTGGTGGCTGCATAAGTGGAGAAAAGGATACATAAACAAGAGATGCTATGAATTTAGAAATCAAAAGACTTAGGAAGAGATTGTATATGGGAGGAGTGGAAGAGAGGAGTCAGGGGTGCCATTGAGGTTCCAGGCCTCAGTGACTAAGTTACTGATGTCTTTAAAAGTAGTAGGAAAGTTCAGAAGAGAAGAAAATTCAAGGGGAAAGATAATATACTCTGTTCTGGACATTATCGACTGATGCCCATGGAACATTCAGTTCAAAATATCTAAAAGTCAGAGATGTAGTATTGGGACACCAAAGTGAGACTAGGGCTGGATATCTAGATCAGAGAATTATCTATATAAAGATCGTAACGAATCCCATGGATTCTGATGAGATGACCAAAAGACATAGAACAAAAAGAAAAGATAGGTTTTAGGACAGAGTTTGTAGGACACCCACATTTAGGCACCATGACAGGGATAAAGGAGACTGAGAGGGACCAGTCAGAAAGGTTGAAGGAAAATTATGAGGGAGAAAGGGGAGAAAAACAAAAGGGATCAATCCTTCCCTACTTCCAGTGACACTGTAGTGAATAAAACTGTATTTTGAAGCAAAGTCCATGGATTTAAATTCTGGTAATACTATATTCTACCTCCGTGACCTTAGTACTTCTTCATATTAGTTATACTTCTTATATATATTACATATAAACATCCTATATATGCTCTATTTTTATGCTTGAAAATTTGAGTTGATTTTACATTTTCTTATATTTTAACTCTTTTGTGTTGTGAGTTGGACATAAAATATATTCACAACTATTTGTTGGTAATGTGTTTCCATCTATATTATAAAATCTTTGAATTCAAAAACTCTCTTATAATCATTTTATAGCCCCTCTCCCTATAGGGTACCTGATATATAATACTGTCTTTCATCTGTCCTATTGAAATAGCTTCCTAACTTGTTCCCTTACATTTGGTTTTCCTTTTCACTGTTATTTTACACAGTACTTACAGAAAATAAAATTCCTAAAATCACAGTTCTGATCACATTGCTTTCCTTGTTCACAATAGTTCTCTCTAAAATCCCTAGTCCTTTACCTAGCATTCAAGGCCCCTATTTGACCCCAACCTACCTTTCCAGTTTTACACCCCCTGGGTTCCTTCAACACACCCTATCTTTCTGATAAATTGGACTATTTACTGTTCTCAGAACATGCCCTGCTGTTCTTTGCCTCTACAAATTTATTCCAGCTGAACCCTCTATATGGAAGACTATTATTCTCTTGTATCTCTCTACCCCCTGCTCTGCTTCTCCATTTCTCATCCACTCATTTAAGACTAGATCAAATGCCATAAAGTCTTACCTAATCCTTTCAGTTGCAAGTAAACTCTTCCTGAAATACCATGGGACTTTGTATTTCTCTTGTCTCATATTCACATCCCATCATGCATTATAGTTATTTGTGTATGGGTCATCTTGCTACTAGACTTTAGACTCTGTGAGGACAGGAGGTATCGTGTTTAATTATCTTTGTCTTTTTGAGAAGGATATAGCACAGGGCCTTGCACATAGACACTTGATAAACATCTCTTGCCTCAATCGCAGTAAGTACTTATCAATTGTTTATTATGTGAAAGGTACAGGTGATATAAATAGAAAAATGAAGCAGTCTCTGCACTCATAGAGCTTACATTATGTTGTTTGTCCAGTCATTTCAGTTGTGTCCAACTCTCCTTGAACCTATTTTTGAGTTTTCTTTGCAAAATACTGGAGCGGTTTACCATTTCCTCCTCCAGTTCATTTTTACAGATGAGGCAAATTGAGGCACATAGAGTTAAGTGGCTTACCCAGAGTCACACAGCTAGTAAGTGTCTGAGGCCAGATTTGAACTAGAGAAGATGAGTCTTCTGACTCTGGACCTGGCACTCATCTCCTGGACTACCTCACAATCTCTATGTATGTGTATACACACATGTGTATGTATGTAGATGTATGTGTGTATGTATACATAATATTCAAAATAATAATATAGTGATATGGCAGGAATGGAGTAGTATTAGCAGCTTGGGGAACCAGGGAAGGTTTCAAAACAAAGATAGTTTTTGAGCTGAGTTTTGAAGGAAACTAGTGATTGGAAGAGGTGAGGAGTGGAGCAAGTGCATTGCTGGCATGGAGATCAACCTGGACAAAGGCACCCAGTTTATTACAGAGCAAAAAGAGAAAAATTAAATGAAGGCATGTAATGTATAATAAAGCTGGAAAAATTGGTTGGAAATATCAGTTTTGTTTTTAATCCTAGAGGTAATAGGCAGTCACTAGAGTTTATTGACCACAACAGTAACACAGTCATATGTATTCTTTAGATCAGAACTGTTAAATCAGAAATGTGCTTTTTGAAAAAAAAATGTGTACTGGAGATTCTTGAACAGTTCTCTTTTTCTGTTCATAATTGTATGGGAAATTTTCATATTTGTGGATGATTTTCAAATTCATAAGAACAAGAATCTTTTAAAATGTTTGATATCTTATTATGGATAATTAGGTATTGATAGTTATTCCCTGAGGTCTTCAATCCATTCATCAGGCTATTGGTCTCAAAGGAGAAAAGGAAGACTTGTTAAGTGGATCCTACTTGGGAGTGGGGGACAATTTTCAGAAGGGCATGGATGAGATTATAAAATATGAGTAGCCATTAAAGGGGTCTTATCTACAGTAATATACGGAGTACCCACACAAATGAGATCAAGGATCATCAAAGCATTAAAACTCAGAATGATCCAGGAAAATTCTTTTGGCAACTGTGTCAAGGATTTATTGGAAAGGAACTGGATTTGAGGCAAGCATATCAAGGAGAGGGTTCAAATGTTCAAGTGAGAAGTGTTGTGGGTCTGAAGTGGAATATTGGCTATGTGAGTATAAAGGAGATGGATATAGAGGATTTTGTAGAGGAGACGTGGCAGTTGTTTACATATGTGGAGTGAAAGAGAATTAGCAGAGGGAATGAATAAATAATGGAGACTAATAATTGCTGTTTGACTGAGCCTATTAGTTCTGCCTTGGGACCTGCCTTCTTATGTTGTTATGCATCTAGGAAAATACTAATGCAGCCTCATTACACCCTCTTATAGATTTTCTTACTTCTCATAAAAGCACTCTGAAGCCCCACCTTGACTTTATAGCCACTGATAAATCCCATTCATTTCATCTCATTAAGAGAAAATTGATCAGGCTCAGTCACATAAGCATTTTAAAATATGTACACCTAAGTTTAGGTCTAAAAAAGACACTATTACATGACTGGGCTTTGGTGGTCTTCAAGGTACAAAACAGAGCGTCTCTTCCTCATTTGGAGCATGTAAATTTAGATCTTCAATTAGGATTCTGTCTAAAACGTTTGCTATAACAGTTGTTGCTACTGCTGGGTTGTTGTTTCTTCCTTTAATCTTTGACAATTAGATGCAGTGATAAGCCTTTTCTCCAGAAAGAATAGCTCCACACGGGAACATGGTTGTGTGCCTGGTGGGCCTCTGCACTGATTGCAGCTCCCCAGTCACTTTTAGCAGTGCCACAACTGAGGCTGTGCTTCAAAGAATCCTTAAATCCGTTGTCTTGTCCTTACTGCTTGCAATTACCTTTCTTCAGGTCACTGTAGAACCAATGCTTGAGTATCCTGCTGAGTTCTCTGTTCTGCACCTGTGACCAACCCAGGGGAGTCAGCTCTGTTATAATGAGCAAAATTTCCTGGCTGGTCACATTGACAGTGTGGTAGCACTTCATTATTGGTGATTCTGGCCTGCCACTTGATGCTCCAAAGGATTTGTAGGCTCCTTTGTGCATCAGATAATCCTCCCAGATAAGATCCTTGACTACCTGGAAAATTGCCTAGGAAAGTTTAATAGGCAAAGGATGCCTGTATTCATAGTACTCCATTGGCTTTAATAAATTGGTCAATTTGGGAAGGGTAGGTGGTGCAGTGAATAGAGCATCGGCCCTGGAGTCAGGAGGACCTGAGTTCAAATCCGATTTCAGACACTTAACACAAAAAACTAGACGTGTGACCTTGGGCAAGTCACTTAACCCCAACTGCCCTCCAAAAGAAAAAAAGGCAAAATAAATATATAGGTCAATTCTCTACCATTAAGTATATAACAGAAAAAATTCTATTCAACCCCTATATTCATACCTTTTACATCATTGGGCTAACCTATATTTTTCTCATAAGAATGTTCAAAAAATGTTTGGCATTCCTCAAAAGTGGGTGCTCTCTGAAAACAAAATCTAATTCTACAGATAACTAATTTATACCATAATATTGTAGGAACTTATAGCACATTCTCAATTGTTCAATATTATATTAGTAAGTTCCTAAAAATCCTAAGATGGATTTTCAAGTAATTGTAGGGTATGATGAATTTACATAAATCATGATAGAGATGGTTAATTCATTTGAGCTAATATTTCCAATGTTTTGTTTTGTTTTGTTTTTTTAAACAGTTATACAAACCCTATAGCACTGAGGAGAGAAGACCGGCCTCGGAGCCAAGAAGGCCTGGGTTTGTCTCATGTCTGACACCTCTGTGTGACCATGGGCAAGTAATTTAACCCCTCAGTGTCCCCAGGAAACTTTCTTAAATTTGAAGATAACTGAAAATTAAACATAAAATAGGGTATAGCCTATAAGTATTCATGTATATACACAAAAGCATCCTTTTTGCATGTTAGATCATGAAGCAAAATTATGTACATTGAATATCATTTTCTCATTTCACATTATATAAAGAGAGAATCATTCTTTTGGGGGGGTTGTTTTTTTTGTTTTTTTTTTTTTGAGGGGGAAAGGCAGGGCAATTGGGGTTAAGTGACTTGCCCAAGTTCACACGGCTAGTAAATGTTAAGTGTCTAAGGCCGAATTTGAACTCAGGTCCTCCTGACTCCAGGGCCGTTGCTCTATTCACTGTGCCACCTAGCCACCCCAAGAATCATTCTTAAATATAGCAATGCCAACTAGGTATCTTAAAGGTTTGGGGTTTTTTTGACATAACTACAACTATTATCATGTATCAATGTGTTGTCCATCATATTGTTTCTTCAAAAAAATCCAATGACAGGGATTCAGTTACTAACTTCCCACAAACTCACATACATGAAAATCATAATGGTATGTTTTTATGAGGCTTTTAATATTTACAAAATACGTGGTTCTAAAAACCAACCAAACAAACAAACCTTGAGTATAGCTATCATTATCCCATTTTATAGACAAAGAGACTGATGACCAGAGAAGTGAAGGTTGTTGCCCAATACCACAAAACTAGTAAATAGCAGCACTTACTAGGTCTTTCTGACTCAAAATATGATGGTTTTTATACTACTCTGTACCTTGATTCAACATAGATTCCTGGTAAGTCACAGGAGAAAAATACAGGAAAATGGTCAGATATAATAATATTCAACTAGCATTGACAATGAGGTGACACAGTAGATAGGGCTCTCTACCTGGGGTCAGGATGATTGTGGTTCAAATCAACATCAGCTGCTTATTGCCCATGTGACTCCTGGACAAATCACTTAACCTTTGCCTGTCATAGTTTCCCATCTGCAAAATTGGGATAATAATAGCACCTACCCATAGTTGTTGTCAGGATAAAATGTAATACTATTTGTATAGCACTTTAGAAATCTTGAAGAGCAATATAAATCCTAGTTATTACTACTTGGAACCTAATCAGCTTATGTACCAACCCTAAAGAAGGGCAATGCCAAGGAATATACAAACTACCAAATAATTGCACTTGTTTCACAAGCCAGTAAGGTTATACTTAAGATTCTACAAACTAGGCTTCAGCAATATGTACACCAATAATTACCGGAAGACCAGGCTGGTTTTTTAAGTGGTGGAGGAACTAGAGACCAAATTTCCAACATTTGTTGAATTATGGAGAAAGCAAGAAAGTTCTAGAAAAAACATCTACTGCTCCATTGACTATACTACACTAAAGCCTTTAACTGTGTGCATCACAACAAAATGCATTAAGTCCTCAAACAGATGAGAGCATCAGATCACCTTACTTGTCTCCCGAAAAACTTGTATGTGGGCCAAGAAGCAACAGTTAGAACTGAACATAAAACAACTGATTGGTTTAAGTTGGAAAAGGAGTACAAAGATTGGAAAAGGTTGTATATCATCACCTTATTTATTTAGCTTATATGCAGAGTACATCATGTGAAATACCAGACTGCATGAATAAAAAGCTAGGATTAAGGTTGATTGGAGAAATATTAATAATCTCAGATATTCAGATGATAGCACTCTAATGGCAGAAAGTGAAGAAGAGTTAAGAAGCCTCTTGATGAGGGTGAAAGAGGAGTTTAAAAGCTGGCTTGAATCTTAACATAAAAAACCCCAAAAGCTAAGATCTTAGCAACTGGCCCCATCAATTCCTTGAAAATAGAAGAAGAAATGAAAGCAGTGTCAGATTTTATATCCTTGGGCTCAAAGATCACTAAAGACAGTGACTGCAGCCATGAAATTAAAAGATGCTTGCCCCTTGGAAGGAAACTTATGGCAAATCTGTGTAGCACACTAAAAAGCAGGCACATCACCTTACCAATAAAAGTGTGTATAGTCAAAGCTATAGTTTTTCTAGTAGTAATGTATGTCTTTGAGAGTTAAACTATAAGGAAGGCTGAGTCACAGAACTGATGCCTTCAAATTTTGTTACTGGAGAAGAATTTTAAAAGTCCCTTGAATATCAAGGAGATCAAATCAGCCAATACTTAAAGAAATTAATTCAGGCTGGAATTCACTGGAAGCTGGAGCTTCCATATATACTGGAGCTGAGGCTTAAATAATTTGGCCATATAATAAGAAGATAAAACATATCGGTTAAAGGCCCCAGTGTTGGGAAAGAAGCAATGAACAGAACTTGGACGGGATTTGAGAGATAGTGGAGGACAGAAGGGCCTGGTGTGCTATAGTTCATGGGGTCACAAAGAGTAAGACATGACTAAACGACTAAACAACAATAAAGGTATCATTTATTCAATAATTTATTCATTCATTTAACACATATTTATTAACTAATGGGTACAATGGGTCATTGTAACAGGAACAAGGAGAAAAAGATACTAATGTGTCTCCACCCTTCTGGTGGGGTTGAGCCCTTGTATTTAGACTGTCATTGAAAACCCTAGGTTTGTGGTGACAGTTTTCCTTTTTTTTTTTTTAGTTTAGGAGGAGACAAAACATCAAATAACTGGGACATGACTGGGACAGAGTCACACTAGTCACAAGAAGCCTTTGAACTGAAGCTGGGAGAGAGGTTTAGGAAGATGGAGTGGAGGCAAATACTCATAGGGTAGCTACAGAAATATTGAATGGTGTGCCCGAAAATAGTGGAATGAGACTGGTAGGTTCACTTCAGAGCCATCTCCTGCTTTATGGGACAAGGAATCCAAACAGTATATTGTATGCCTGTCCATTTAATCACTGAAGAAGTACAGGAAAGGTTTTCTTTTTGCTTTCCTCCACCCTTCTTGCAGCTGTGTGCTAATCAATATCAGTTTATGATTTATTTCTTTGCAATGCTTTAAGTTGTTCCTTTTTTCTGATTTTTGTTTTCCTTTCAAATAAAAATTATGGTCTACCTTGAAAGTTGTACATTGTATATTTAAAAACTGGAGGAATACAAAGTGGGTTATGGTATTATGTCAAAAGCTAGCTGAAATTTACACAAGATTTAAGACAAGGCAGAGAACATAGTCTTTGGCCAAAAATTAGGAAATTCTTAGCTGGAGGATAATCATCTATAATATTTTCTATCAATAATTTTTTTAAAAAACCTTTCCAAACAAATAGAATTTGTGAAGGAATTCAAAGATTTTCCTTTTTTCTCCATACCAAATAGGTTATGGCTTTGTAGGAAGAGCAGTTCCTTGAAGATATGCGATTTCCCACCCCTGATGCTGAACATTCCATCCACTGGCTCAATACTCACCACAAAGCTTCTGCAGGGACACAATGGCCATCTGTGACTCTTACTTTTATCTCTCTGACCTTCTGATTCTCTCTCCCTCTTCAAATCACACGCCTACCCTCAGTTCAAAGGGCTCCCAAGGCTAGTGTAATAAGGATAAGGAATAAAGTACAAAGACAAACAACCAGGTAACAAGTTGTTCTTCTATGCCTCCGTGCAACTGAGGGGCAGGAAAGGGAATAGGGAAAGCAGACCTTAATATCCTCCTTTCCTCTGCTATATCTTAATAATGTGCCCCAACCTCACTGAGAAATTCTCATTTTCTCTTAAAATCTACATGTTGTTCCCAATTAACCTAGCTTGATATCATAGTTAAACAAATAGTTTAATTAGTTTAGCAAAAGCAAGTTAAAACCAAGAGATTACATCAGGTACAAATAATCCCATCTTCTATGGCAAAAGCAGGCTATTCCCCAATCCCCTAGGATAGAAATTTATGAATCCAATATCTCTTCCTTCTTATGCTTTTTCCATGCATGTAAATGAAGTTAAAAAGAGGTAGTCAGTGCTTCCTCATAAAACCATCAAGCCATCTACATACTGGGAAAGGGAGGATTCTCATTCTTGTCAGTTTTATTAACATTTATTAAGCAATTACTCTATGCCAGGCACTAGGCACTAAATGGTTGGAATACAAGTACAAGCGAAAAGTAAAGTCTCTGCCCTCAAGGAATTTATATTCCAAAGGAGGAAGACAATACACAAAAGAAAATTGAAAATAGGGAGTGAAAGGGTGAAGGTACTTGCATTGGGTCATGGCAGGGAAATAATTCAGAGAAATGGTGCCTAGAGAAGAAGGAAGGAGTAAACAAGTCTGGTCTAAACCTAAGCCCTCCCTTTAAAATGGAGGGTCCAAGAAAAACTGACTAATCAAAAAGGGGCTGATGGGTTGGCAGAATCTTTCAGAGTGAGAAGACCACAAAGATATAAGGGTCTTCTAGAGCAAAAAGGCTGCTAAGGCATGAGAGAGAAAGAACTATACCGTGTCAAGAGAGAAACTTAAACAAAAATGTTGACTCCATTAACTTATAAGCAGATGTTGCTGGTATGGGTTCCAGACTTCCCACAACAGTGGTCTCTTTGAGAAGGGACCATGTGCAGTGCTTGTATCTATTTTCCCAAGGCCCTTCTGACACTGGCATTTTCCATTTTGCCAATTTAAGTGTGAGGTGATATATCAGAATTGGTTAATTTGCTCTTCTCTTGTGTGCTTTAGTCATTTTTTAGTTGTGTCCAACTCTTTCTGACTCATTTTGGGGGTTTTCTTGGGAAAAATATTAGAATGGTTAACCATTTATTTCCTTCTCCAGCTCATTTTATAGATAAGAAAACTGAAGCAAACAGTGTTAAGTGACTTACCCAGGGTCACATAGCTAGTAAGTTTCTGAGGCCAGATTTGAACTCAGGAAGATGAGTCTTCCTGACTCTAGACCAGTACTGCATCCACTGTGCCATCTAGCTGTCTAAATTATATACTTTGATACATTTATCAATTTGTAAATGGCTCTTATTTTTATAAGTATGTCTCAGTATATATTTGAGAAATGAGGTCTTTATCAGAGAAACTTGGTGTAAAAAAAATTTGTCATTAGTTTATTGTCTATGATACCTTTTAGCAAAATGTAGTTTCCCTTATTACCTCTTTACTCCATAGGAATTCTGTGTGTCAGTGGAAAAAGGGGATAGGCAACCTAATCTGAGGCCTACCCCAAATCTAACTCCTCTTGGCTTCTAGGCATATAATTGTACTGTGGGCCTTTCAGCAAACTAGGGTCATTTACCAGTAAATATACTCACTTTTTCTCTATTGAAACTAAGAACTGAATGCTTGTTCTGTTTTTTTGGAAATAGCACAATTACTTTTGTTCCCTTAATGCTTTCATGAACCTATTGCTATGATCTCAGCTAACACCATTGTGGAGCTGAGCAATAATTTTTCTATAGTCTCTGCCTCTAAAACCTTTTAATGGTTTACAGTACCCATCGGCTTATTTGCAAAGACTTCCCACAACAGGTACTAATATATTACTTAATAGTCTAAGCAAATTCATAAGCTGTTAATCAAACTGATGGGAAGGATTATTATAATCCATTTTTTAAAAGCCGTGCGCTATTGTTGATTGCCCGGAATGAGTTACAGAAGACTAAAATCACATCTCTTTCACCTACATGTTTATGGCTTTTCTCCTAAGATTACAGGATCCTTTGTTTCTTAAAATTGTCTATCTATCTACCCATCTATCTTCTTTCCTTTCATACCTTCCTTTCCTTCCTCTCTTTCTTCCTTCATTCTCTTGCTCTGTCCACATGGGGAATCATACTTACATGTATGCCCAAACTGACATATCTGCCCAAAGAAATACAAATTTTGATCACCAAAATCTCACAAGATATCTTGGGGTTTGAGGGCTAGATTTTTTTCTTTTCTTCTTTACCTATTTATTCTATCATTTTTAAAAAAATACTGGGATAATTAATTCTTTTGGACCATATAGTTTCAGTTATAATTTCTTGAAATAGAACTCTGAGAAACTAGACTTTGATAAAGTCCAATGGGATTCAAATGGAGCTACTTGACCATGCCTTTAAACCCAAATTACTCTGGCTCACACTAATTGGCCAATAATAGATCCCAACCAAAGACTCACTTGTTCATTGTTTGGGTTTTGATGGCTCAGAGTGTAAATAACAATTGTTTCTGTTCTGACCAGAAACCCTGAGGGTCTTCCCCTCCCAGTTTGATTTTTTTTTTTTTTGAATAGGCAAACTAGGTCATCTTTTGCCTCATTTCTTACCTAGCCTTAAATCACTGAATGGGTGTTGCCTCAAACAAACTGAGACCTGGGAAAACCTTTGCTTAAAAAGGCCAAGGTTTCCCACTGCATCTGGGGTCATTTACAGTCATCCTGACCTAAGTCTTGCTGCTGAACTCAGATGAGTTCACTTCACTCTCTGGAGGAGAGAGTACAGCTGATGATTTTGAACAGATTGAATCTTCCTCAATTGAATCTAATTCACTTGCAATTCAAGACATCACCTTTGATGTCATTGGTCCTCTTTGAGAATGAAGGACAAACAACAATCTATCTATCTATCTATCTATCTATCTATCTATCTATCTATACACTTAATCAATTAACTAATCTCTTAATCTACTTATCTGTTTATTTATGGCTTGAATAGTTTTCACTCAGTACTGAATAATACTCTGATAGCCATCTTTTCTATAGTCTCCTTGTTGCCCACACCAGAGGTTATGGTGTAAGATAGCAATAATTTTTTTTGCTTATATATTTTTGACTAAACACTGACCCCTAAAGCAAAGCTTTTATAACTATGTCTTCCAAAGTCTTGCAGATAGGCTAGCTGCCCACATAAGAGACCAGGCCTTAGAGCTTCCCTGTCCTGATTGGTAGCTTCATAAGCTCTCCATAACCTCATCATATCTAAATAATTGGGGAGTCAGATCTCAAATATTTGAGAAAACATCAGTTGCTCATGGGTAGACTGAACTAATATAATAAAAATTACAATTCTACCTAAATTAATTTACCTATTCATTGCCATACCAATCAGACTATCAAATAATTATTTTACAGAGCTAGAAAAAATAATAACAAAATTAATCTGGAAGAACAAATAAATATAATGAAAAATGCTATGGAGGGTGGCTTTGCCATCCAGATCTTAAATTATATTGTAAAGCAGTAGTCATCAAAATTAGTCAGAACTATAGTAATCTATTGTTTGATAAACCAAAAAACTCCAGCTTCTAGGATAAAAACTCACTATTTGACAAAAACTTCGGGTAAGACTGAAAGGGGCAGCTAGGTGGCGCAGTGAATATAGCGCCGGCCCTGGAGTCGGAAGGACCTGAGTTCGGATCTGGCCTCAGACACTTAATCCACACAAACAAAAACCTAGCCGTGTGACCTTGGGCAAGTTACTTAACCCCAATTGCCCTAAAGGGGCGGCTAGGTGGCGCAGTGAGTAAGAGCGCCGGCCTCGGAGTTGGGATGACCCGAGATCAGATCCGGCCTCAGAAAATGAGCACCCACGCATAAATAATGACTAGCCGTGTAACCTTGAGCAAGTTACTTAACCCCAATTGCAAATAAAAAAAAAAACTGAAAAATAGTATGGCAGAAACTGAGCATAGACCAAGATCTTATACCATATACCAAAATGAAGTCAAAATGAGTACACAATTTAGATATAAAGTCTGATACTATCAGCAAACTGGGAGAGCAAGGAATAGTTTACCTATCAGATTTATGGAGAATAGAAGAATTTATGACCAAACAAGAGATATAGAACATTATGAAATGAAAAATGGATAATTTTGGTTACATTAAATTGAAAAGGTTCTATACAAGCAAAGCCATTGCCACCAAGATTAGGAGGGAAGCAGAAAACTGGGAAATAATTTTTACACCCAGTGTCTCTGATAAAGGTCTTATTTCTAAAATACCTAGAAAACTGATTCAAATGTATATTAAAACAAGTACTTTTCATGAAAAGATTGTTTCAGAAGCACCTAGGAAGTCTTGTATGAACTGATATAAAATGAAATGAGCAGAACAAGGAAAACATTGCAAACAGTAACAGCAATACTGTAACAAAGATCAATTGTGAAAGATTTAGCTACTCTAATCAAGACAATGATCCAAGACAATGGCAAAAAAAAACTCATGATGATAAATACTACCCACAACCAGAAAAGAACTGATGAATTCTGAGTCCAGATTGAAGCCTTCTTTCCACTTTATATTTCTCTGTGTGTGTGTTTTCATTTGCAACATGGCA
Source organism: Gymnobelideus leadbeateri (assembly GCA_011680675.1). Lineage (NCBI taxonomy): Eukaryota > Metazoa > Chordata > Mammalia > Diprotodontia > Petauridae > Gymnobelideus > Gymnobelideus leadbeateri. The sequence continues at coordinate 951,187 of WOXC01011114.1, read as the reverse complement.
TATGGAAATGTTTTATAAGATTTCACAATCAATATTATATTGTTTGCCGATAAATGGATGGTGGACAGATAGGATGGAAAGAGAGAATTTGGGGCTTGAAATTTTTAAAAATCAATGTTAAAAAATTTTAAATGTAATTGGGAAATAGTTTATAAAATAAAATATTTGTTTTTAAAAAGAAAAGAAAATGGAATGGTGAGAAGGAGGGATGCATTAGGAGAAGGGAGAGGAAGAATGCGAAATTTATCTCACATAAAAAAGGCATGCAGGAAAGAGTTTTTACAGTGGAGGGGGAAATGTATGGGATAATAGGCAATGTTGGAACTTCACTCTCATCTGAACTGATTCAAAGAGTGAAGGAGAGAGAGAAAAGGCAGGGTGGGGGGGGGGGAAGACAGAGAGACAGAGACAGAGACAGAGACAGAGACAGAGAGAGAATTGGTATTGAAATTAATCTTACCCAACAGCGAAGTAGGAGGAGAAGGAATTAAGGGAAAGCAGATAGGGGTGAGAAATGAGGGAGGCAATGGTCAGAAGCAAAACAAACTTTTGAGAAATGAATAGAATAAAAAAAACAGAAGGATAAATAAAAGAGAATAGGATGAAGGGAAATTCACATTTTGCAGTTATAGCTGTGAATGTGAATGAAATGAACTCACCCATAAAATGGAAGAGGATAACAGAGTGGATTAGAAACCAGAATCCAAAAATATATTGTTTATAAGAGATACAGTTAAATAAAGGCTGGAGCAGAATCTATGATGCTCTAAATAAAGTAAAACAAAAAAGGCACAGGTAGCAACCACGTCTTGGACAAAGCAGAAACAAAAATAGATTTAATTAAAAGAGATAATCAGGGAAACTACATTTTGCTAAAAAGTACCATAGTCAATGAATGGATATCAATCCTAAACATATAGTTACCAAATGGCATAACATCCAAATTCTTGGAAGAAAAGTTAAATAAGTTACAGGAGGAAATAGACAATAAAACTGTATTAGTTGAGGACCTTGATTTATAGCCTCTGAGATCTTGATAAATTAAGTCATAAAATAAACAAGAGAGAGGTTAAGGAGATTAATAGAATTTCAAAGATGTGCTTGGAAACTATCAACAAACAGACAGGAGTTATTCTACCAAATTGTTATATTAAAACAGAGCCAGAAATTCTTTCCCCCCTAACCAGTTAATCATCTGGGTTTAAAAGGGGAGGAGGGGCGGAGCGAAGATGGCGGAGCAGAAACAGCTCATCCAAGCCACTCTGCCCCCAGATTCCCCCCAAACTATGTAAAAGGGGACTCTGAACAACTTCTGGAGCCTCAGCACCCACAGAACGACACAGAGAAGCTAACCTCCTGCTGAGGACAGCCCTGCAGCCCTGCAGGAAGGACCAGAGCAGCGGTCTGGGAGCCGGCAGCTCGCAAAGCACAGAGCACAGGAAGCGGAGCCGAGCAGAGCCCAGGTCCGCGTGAGCCGAGGTTTTAGCCCCAGGGCGGCAGGGCCAGCAGCCGGCTGGAGGAACCCCAGAACACCAGGAACTGTGGAGACGCCAGAATTATCAACATAGACATGCCTAGGACAAAGTAAGAGGTTAGTGTCCTATGGACTTTGGGACCTGTATTTGGGGAATGCGTCAGCTCCCTCCCCCAGGGGCTAGAAGCTGCTGAGGAGACATGCCATTTTGTAGTTTTCAGAGGCATTTCCGGCTCCCAGCCTACAAATCATAGGGAGATCCAGCGATCAGTCTTGGGGGGTAATCGCTCTTGCTTTAACCTCCCTGGATCTGGATTGTGATCTAGGGTGGAAGTAGTGGGTGGGTTTTCAGCTTGCCAGAAATGGAAGTTGCCCCCCACACATTCGGGACGAAAATTCCTCTACTGGCCTTAAAGCCATAGTGTAGCAACAATCCCAAAAGTCAAGTAATTAAGTGGCAACATGCCAAAGCAAAGGAAACAGAAAAATGCAAACCTAGAGTCCTATTTTGGGGGCATAGAGCGGGAAAAGGACTGTGAGGTCAGAAGTCCTGCTCCAAAAGCCCCAGGGGAAAACATGAGCGGGGTGCAGGCCATAGAGGACCTTAAGAAGGACTTTAAAAATCAAATAAGAGAAGTGGAGGAAAAATTGGAAAGAGAAATGAGAAGGATGCAGGAAAAGTATGAAATGAGGGTCAACAGCCTGACTGAGGAAAACAACACCTTAAAAAATAGACTAACTCAAATGGCAAAGGAGGCCCAAAAGGGCAATGAGGAGAAGAATGCCTTAAAAAGTCGAATTTGCCAGATGGAAAAAGAATCTCAAAAGTTCACTGAGAAGATTCATTCCTTCAGAGTTAGACTGGAGCAAATGGAAGCTAATGACTGTATGAGGAATCAAGATGCTGTTAAGCAGATCCAAACAAATGAAAGATTAGAAGGCAATGTGAAATATCTCATGGGAAAAACCACCGACCTGGAAAATAGATCCAGGAGAGACAATTTCAAAATTATTGGACTACCTGAAAGCCATGATCAAAGAAAGAACCTAGAAATCACCCTTCAAGAAATTCTCAAGGGAAACTGCCCTGATGTTTTAGATCCAGAGGGCAAAATAGAGGTTGAAAGAATCCACAGATCACCTCCTGAAAAAGATCCCAAAAAGAAAACTCCCAGGAATATTATAGCCAGGTTCCAGAATCCCCAGATCAAGGAGAAAATACTACAAGCAGCCAGGAAGAAACAATTTCAATATTGTGGAAACACAATCAGAATAGCCCAGGACCTGGCAGCTTCTACACTGAGGGATCAAGGGCATGGAATATGATATTCCAGAGGGCAAAAGAACTGGGAATGAACCCAAGGGTCACCTACCCAGCAAAACTGAGTATTTTGTTTCAGGGGAAAATATGGTCATTCAGTGGAATAGAGGACTTTCAAGCATTCTTGAGGAAAAAACCAGAATTGAATAGAAAATTTGACATCCAGACACAGGAAGGAAGAGATGCCTGAGAAGGTAATCAGGGAAGAGAGATCAAGGGGAACTTATCAAAGTTGAACTATTTACATTCCTATATGGAAAGCAATAACTGTGACTGATGATATCTTTCTCACTATGAAAATAATGGAAGAATGGTGTGTGGTCATATGAACACATATGTGAATGTGTGTGTATATGGTTACAGCTATATATGGATAGAGGGCATAGGTTGAATTTTTTGGGAAGGGAGAATACTCAAGGGATGAAATTATGAGGTGAGAGAGGAAAGTGGCAAGAGGAGATGGGGAGAGACAGGGTAGGGTAAACTATCTCATATAGAAGAAGCAAGGGGAAGTGGTTGCAAAGGAGGGGGAAAATAAGGAAGGCTAAAAAGGCAAAACCACATTCACATTGAATTTGGTTCAGGGAGAAAATGACATACATACATACTAAATGGGATATCTCAACCTGCAGCAGGATAGGGGGAAGGGGGATGAGAGGAGGGTTGATGGATGGGAGGGCATCCTTGGGGTGAGGGGAGGTTGGAAGTACCCACTATAGAAGAGGGACAGGATCATGTTGGGAATGGACTGGGTGGGGGGGTGGGATGAGTGGGAGGGAATTATAAGCAGCCTTGTACAATATATCTACTATGATAATGTTTTGCATAGCTAGACATGTACAACATATACTGAATTACTTATCTCCCCAGAGGGAATGGGTGACAAGGGAGGAAGGAAATGGATCTGAAATTCGAGGTCTTAACATTAAATGTTTCAAATATATATTAATACTGTTATTAATACTCTTTTGCTTGTAATAGGGAGAAAAGATGTGCAGGCATTGGGACACAACGACTCACCTTCCTCTAATGGAAAAGTCGATGGGGGTGTGGGAGAAGGTATGGGAGAGAGCAGATTGGAGGAAGCGAAATCTTGTGGGACTGCTATTCTTGGAGGTTGGGTAGGGGAATAACAGGGGGAAAATGATTGTAACTCAAAGTCTGGCGGAAATGAATGATGTAAAACAGAAGTTAATGAAGCATTTGTTTAAAAATAAAAAAAATAAAAAAGCACATCAAAGAATCTGTGATAGTAGCCATCCTGGGTATGTTAGGGTACTTGCTGCTACAATCCCCCAGCATCCCTAGTGCAATATTCAACCTTCCTGGGGAGTACTCGGAACCTTTTTTATCCTATTAGAATTTACCCAGCCTATGCACCAGTCCCCCAGCACACTATTTTAAATTGAGACTGCATAGCACAAAACAATATAGAAAAAACATATCAGTGATAATAGTGTAACAGGTGAGCCCAGTAAAGTATCCCATTATACTAGAAACATCTTCTGGAGTCATGGCTGAACTCCCAAAAGAACGACTTTAACCAAGGAGAGTTCAAGTACCATTGACAGCCAGTGGATTCAGGCTGTGGAATTTGGGAAGTTGAGTACACCTTTTGCCACTTCACATCATTCAGGAAAGGTGACAGCTTTTACTGCCTACTTTAAGTTTGCTACTCTGAGCCTGTGGACCAGACCCCAAAGTTCTCCTTTCCTTTTGGCACTAACTTTGATTGGCAACCAGAGAGGCTTACAATGCTATGGCCTTTCCACTGTACTTTGGACTGTGAGAAATTCACACATCAAATAGTGTTTCAATAATATTGCCTTCTAAGTATGCTTTAAGTAATACTTAATTCTAATCAGGAACAAAACCCCATACAGAGAAGAAAAAAAACCAACATCTGAGACTGGAGAATATCAGAAGACTCATTGTAATCAGAAGCCACTGCATAGAGAATGCCAAATGAGCCCATCATAATAGAGTGCTCTCAATTAAGAAGACCACATTTGGTAAGCTCTTAGCCCTAGCCTTCTGTATTCCTAATGGGAGAGTAGCTATAATGAGGCCATTTGCTGTTGCCTATTCTTAGGCTATATACTCTTCTAACTCAATATAAGGACAGAGTGAGTTGTTAGATACTTAGGGCTGAACTGTCCTGTCACTCATAGTTCATGAATCATCATTTTAACATAATTTCAATAATGGTATTTTTTACCACTTTCTTGTAATGGAAATTTCTTGAGATTATTATTGTCACCCTATTGATCCTAGACATTTTAGGATGTCTCAAGGGAAGAAGAGACAGATATTTATGGTGAAAATAGATCTTATTTTTGTATCTTATTTTAATATTTACTGTGATAGGATACATGCAATTAAAATACTGTAAAAGAAGAGGACAGAGCAGAAATAGTAATATCATTCAACTTTAGTATCTATCAATCAAGGAATTGTTCAAATCCATTCATTCAATAAACATTAATGAAATGCCTACTAAGTGCTGAGTTGTATGCTAGGTACGTGTGTGTGTTTAATATGTTTCCCTTTTTCTGAGGATTTTATATTCTTTTATATGGTTAGCTCTTACCCCTAGCAAGTGTCTGTGTACTTATTTTATTCTTCCCTGTTAGATTGTAAATTCCTTGAGGAATTTATACACAAAAGCAATGTGTTATCAGTGTCTGGATCTCTTATGGTATACAATGCAACCTTATACATAGTAAATAAACATTAGATTTTTGGTGAGGGGGATCTAGACCTGTGTTTTCATTATTGTGGACAATTACCAATGAAGAAACTACCCCTACTCCGATTCATATCAGCACATGTTCTGTACCATAACTTTAAAGAGATGTCTAGAAAACTGACAGGTAAGTGTCTTTGCCAGGATTCACAGAATCAGTGTTTTAGAGATAGACCTTGAATCACAGTCCTCCCCATTCAAAGGTCACCTCTCTATCCACCATGACATACAGTGCCTTCATACTGCATTACTTTATTGTGGGGGCCACTCAAAAACCATCTTGGGAACCTCATAACCTTTAAATGGGCTTCCTCAAAGCCCCCAGGCATAAAAGAGAGATGGCTTAGGAGCAATTCATGTAAAAAATATTTGTGGGTTTTAGCTGATTATAAGCTCATTATGAACAAATCTAGCATAAACATAAAAATAAGACGTTGGATTGTAGTAGCTGCAGTATCTAGATCAAGAGAGAGAATTGCACTATTGTGTTTTTCAATAATTAAATTTCCAGTTAAATGAGTCAGAGAAAGTTAACCAGAAGATGACTAAGCAGGTGAAAGGTCTGGAAACCCTGTCAACCAAGATACAGTTAAAAGTGATGTTCAACTTGGAGATGAGAAGACCTCAGAAGGGACATGAGAGCTTCTTCAAATGTATTAGTTTTATGCTTTTAAACAATATAAATAGGACCTAAGGGTAGGAGTGATAGGAAAGTAGATTCTGGCCCCTTGTATGGAAGAACTTCTGAACAATTAAATAGAAGGATCACTTTGTAGGTGATCAATATGGCAAAATTTAGTGTTTACATATAACTCCATACACATGTGGGTGCCCTTTTCTAAAACAGAACCAGCCATGGTCAGCAAAGACTGACTTGTGGTGGAAATTAAAATAATGACCTATTTTGTTAGGCAGTGAGCTTCTTGACTCTTCTAGTAATTAACCAAAGTTGGAATGATCACCTGTTGTGATTGTTTTAGAGAGGATTCCTATTTCCTCTAGCTCTTAATTTATACTTGATTTGAGAAATAAAACCTAACTTCTGACTGTAGATTTCAAAGCTTTCCACCAGATGGCCCCCATCACATCTCATTTTTAACTGTCCATTTAATCACCCCTTCCTTACCATCCTCCAACCCACATTCATTCTTCTTACTCTAAGACCTTCCACAAAACAATGATGACCTCTTCTCAACTTTGGTTTTCCAATTTTTAACAAGCAATTCCAATTTTAACCATTGTATAGTCTCGCCAGTATGTTTGTGAAGGGAGGAGAGGTTAATTAAAATACAAAAAGAACAACCAGGTGTCACAGTAGATAGAGTGCCAGGCCTGAAGTCAGAAGACTCATCCTTCTGAGTGCAAACCTGGCCTCTAACATTCATTAGCTGTGCAACCCTGGGCAAATTCATTAATCCTGTTTGCTTCAATTTCCTCATCTCTAAAATGAGCTGGGGAAGGAAGTGGAAAACTACTCCAGTATTTCTGCCAAGAAAACCCCCAGTTGGGTCACAAAAGTCAGACACGACTGAAGAATGACTAAACAGCAACCAAAAAAAAATCAAATTTTGTTTTCTAATGAAAGGAGCAGGGCTCTGGATCCTATGAATTCTGAACGTTTTAAAGTCTGGATTCCCTCAACTCAGAATAACTTCCTCATCTGTTTAAATGTTATCTATCCTTCAAGATCCCATTCCAATTCCACCTTGTACAGGAAGCCTTATTTCCAGTTTATAGTGCTTCTCCTTCTTTTGGTCTCTTTACCATGAAAATGTTCATCTGTACCATTTTTATAATATGGGCACTTAAAACTGGAGTGGAAAGATTTTACAAATCATCTAAGCCATCTGACCAAATTTAGATATTAAAAAACTGAGGCCAAAAACTGTTAAGTGACTTGCCCAAAGTCACACAGGTATTTATTAACTGAGCTGGGATTGAAATTCAGGTTGTCCAATCTAAAATTCATTATTCTTTCCACTATACTACTCTGCTTTGATCAGCTATTTCTCCAGCTTTACAACTTTGAACTTATTATTATAAAGTGTTAGATTATTTAAAATTTATGCAAGGATTTCTTTTCCTAAGCTACATTACAAGCACCTGAAGTTCAGAGTTCATAATTGACAGTATTTGGCATTCCCAGTAGTGGTTAATATAGTAAAGTAGAACATGGAGCAAATGCTCAGATATTCACTGAATGAATATGAATAATTGGATAGATTAATAAATGTCTGAGCAGATGAATGCATGAATATCAAACTCCAAAATTCAAATTTCCCACCCAAATATATGCCCTCACCTACCCCAGAATGGAATTGATAAAAGAAAGAAATACAGAAATCATGCTTAACAGACTGATGGAAACACAACAGACTTTATTAAATCACTACAACCACATTTTGAGCTTTAAAATCAAGGTGGAGGGGGCGGTGGGGTGTCACAGTGAATTGAGCACCGGCCCTGGAGTCAGGAGGACCTTAGTTCAAATGTGACTTCAGACACTTAACACAAAAATTAGCCATGTGACCTCGGGCAAGTCACTTAACCCCAATTGCCCCCTCCAAAAAGCAAAAAAAAAAATTAATGTTGAAAAACATAAAATAATCTGATGATGGCAGCAATTTTCCAACCAACATCTAAAAATCGAATTGTCATAAATAAAAAATTTCAGCATAATTGATTGATAAGGAGCTCAGAAGGCAAGAAGCTGTTCTCTTCTTTTGTTGTTTTTCGTTTTTCTTTTTTTTTTGCATTCTTTCACTAATCAAATGCTTTATTAACATCTGGTTTCCATCATTCATTTCCGCCAGATTATGAGTTACATTTTCCCCCCATTTTTTCCCTCCCCACCACCCCAGAATAGCAGTCCCACTAGATATCCCTTCATCCAATCTGCTCTCTGCCATATCTTCTCCCATACCACCTTCGACTTTGCCATTAGGGCAAGGTGAATCTCTGAGCCCCAATGCCTGGACATCTTATGAAACAATTAATTTTAAAACTTTGATTTTCAGATCCATTCCCTTCCTCCCTTGTCACCCACTCCCTCTGAGAAGATAAGCAATTCAGTGAGTGTTGTACATGTATAGCTATGCAAAACATTACCATAGTAGATATATTGTAGAAGACTGCTTACATTTCCCTCCCACCTGTCTCACTTCCCACCTGGTCCATTCCCTACTTTGATCCTGTCCCTCTTTGAAAGTGGGTACTTCCAACCTTCCCTCCCCCCAGAATGCCCTCCCCTCCATCCTCCCCCCTCTCATCCCCCTTTCCCCTACTCTCCTGCAGGGTGAGATATCCCATTTAGTATGTATGTCATTCTCTCCTTGAGCCAACCTCAGTGAAAATATGGTTTTGCCTTTTTGCCTTCCTGTTCTTCCCCTCCCCTGCAACTACTTCCCCTTGCCTCTTCTACCTGAGATAGTTTACCCTACCCTGTCTCTCCCCATCTCCTCTTGCCACTTTCCTCTCTCACCTCTTGACTTCACCCCTTAAGAATCATACCTTCCCTGGGGGCGGCTAGGTGGCACAGTGAGTAGAGTGCCATTCCTGGAGTCAGAAGGACCTGAGTTCGGATCTGGCCTCAAACACTTAACACACACAAAACAAAAACCTAGCGGTGTGACCTTGGGCAAGTTACTTAACCCCAATTGCCCCCCAAAAAGCAAAAAAAAAAAAAGAATCATCCCTTCCCATCAAATTTAACCTGTGCCCTCTATCCATGTATACGTATAAAAATATGCCCATATACCCTTCTTCAATTATTTTCATAATGAGAAAGGTTTCATCAAACACAGTTATTGTTTTTCCATGTAGGAATGTAAATAGTTCAACTTTGATAAGTCCCTTTTGATTTCTTTTCCTTGATTACCTTCTCAAGCATCTCTTGCTTCTTGTGTCTGAATGTCAAATTTTCTATTCAACTCTGGTTTTTTCCTCAAGAATGCTTGAAAGTCCTCTATTCCACTGAATGACCATATTTTCCCCTGAAACAAGATACTCAGTTTTGCTGGGTAGGTGACCCTTGGCTTCAATGCCAGCTCTTTTGCCCTCTGGAATATCATATTCCATGCCCTTCTATCCCTCAGTGTAGAAGCTGCCAGGTCCTGTGCTATTCTGATTGTGTTTCCACAATATTGAAATTGTTTATTCCTGGCTGCTTGCAGTATTTTCTCCTTGATCTGGGAGTTCTGGAATCTGGCTATAATATTCCTAGGAGTTTTCTTTTTGGGATCTTTTTCGGGAGGAGATCAGTGAATTCTTTCAACCTCTATTTCCCCCTCTGGGTCTAACACATCAGGGCAATTTTCCTTCAGAATTTCTTAAAGGATGATTTCTAGGTTCTTTCTTTGATCATGGCTTTCAGGTAGTCCAATAATTTTTAAATTATCTCTCCTGGATCTATTTTCCAGGTCAGTGGTTTTTCCCATGAGATATTTCACATTGCCTTCTATTCTTTCATTTGTTTGGATCTGTTTAACAGCATCTTGATTTCTCATAAAGTCATTAGCTTCCATTTGCTCCAGTCTAACTCTGAGGGAATGATTCTACTCATTGAGCTTTTGAGATTCTTTTTCCATCTGGCAAATTTGGCTTTTTAAGGCATTCTTCTCCTCATTGCCTTTTTAAGCCTCTTTTGCCATTTGAGTTAGTCTATTTTTTAAGATGTTATTTTCCTCAGTCAGGTTGTTGACTGTCATTTCATACTTTTCTTGCATCTTTATTGGTTGTCTTCCCAATTTTTCCCCCGTTTCTCTTATCTGCTTCTTAAGGTCCTCTATGGCCTGTAGCCAGCTTGTATTTTCATTTGGGGCTTTTGGTGCAGGAGTTCTGACCTCACAGTCCTCCTCCATGCTTTGATTATCTTTGCCCCTAAAATAGGAGTCCAATGTTGAATTTTTCTGTTTATTTTTGTTTCTTTTGCCTAGACATGTTGCCACTTAATTACTTGATTTTTGGGCTTGTTGACACAGTAGGACTCTGCCACCAGACGCAAACGTGGGGTCTTCACAACTTGCGCAGGTTGGGTGGCCTCTGTAAAGCCTCCACCCACTCTGGCAAATTTGATACCCACCCCAAACTTTCCCCCCAGACCACAATCCAGATCCAGGCAGTTTAAAGCAAGAGCGATTAATCCCCAGACTGATTGCTGAATCTCCCTACAGTTCAAAGACCAGGAGCTAGAGCTGCCAGAGACACTGCAAAATGGCTTTTGTGCCACGTTTCTTCAGCAGCTTTTTGCCCCCAGGGCAGGAAGCCGATGCGTTCCCCAAATATTGGTCCCAAAGTCCATAGGCCACTAATCTCTCACTTTGTCCTAGGCATATCTGTGCTGATAGTTCTGGAGTAGCCACAGCTGCTGGTGTATTGGGGTCCCTCCAGCTGGCCACAGCTCACGGGGACCTGGGTTCAGCTCCCAGACTGCTGTGCTGTCGGTTCCCAGCACGCTGTGCTGCCTGCTCTCAGAGCACTGCGCTGGCCGCTCTCTGCCGGGCTTCTGGGTTCTCCTCAGTGGGAGGTTAGTTTCTCTGTGTAGTTCTGTGGGTGGTGGGGCTCCAGAAGTTGTTCAGAGTCCCCTTTCACATTGTTTGGAAGTTTTGTGATGCAGAGCGCCTTGGAAGTGCTGTTTCTACTCCGCCATCTTGGCTCCACCCCCAATATGTTCTCTTCTGGACCTGAGATTATTGGGCCAGGATTCTCCTAAATTTTTGACAGTTCTTGGCAGGAAGATTATCAGTTTGTGGTCTGGAAATATAGAGGATTGAAATGGTGATTTAGATGATGAGGCTTTAGTTCTCTCTCTACAATATAAGTGACATTTAGGTAAGTATAAGTGTGAACATAGGTCTTGGGAATTGGAACTTTAATTGTAGAGTTCACAAAATGGTTGTATAGGCATCATCCTTAGGAATACTTGAGAAGGTGGTTGTTTCATAGCTGGAACTGGTATGGGGAGTGACACCCTTATAATTGGTCCTTATAAAATTGAAATTAAAATTTTCTACCCAAATGTCTACCTCTTCCCCATCCTAGTATGCAATTAATTTGGTGGGAGTTAATTCTCCAAATGAAAATTAACCTAGATATTACTAAATATTGATAATATAATAAGGTATGTGAATTTTAAATAATGAATTAAATAAATTCTAATAAATTCATCATCATCACTATGCAACCTCCACATAGTACACCAAGAATGCTGGGCTCACATGGACTAGTATGGATCCTGAGGTTTAGCCCCAAAGAGTTAGTTTCTCTCTTTGGTTTTTGTCCCCACCCCTACAGCAAAAATCTGGAGAAGTTTTGTTTTGTTTTGTTTTGTTTTTTGGAGGGGGAAGGCAGGGCAACTGGGGCTAAGTGACTTGCCCAAGGTCACATGGCTAGTAAGTGTTAAGTATCTGAGGCCACATTTGAATTCAGGTCCTCCTGACTCCAGAGGCACTGCTCTATTCACTGTGCCACTTAGCTGCCCCAGGGATTTCTTTAAATAAAGCTCATGTATAGCTTCCCCAAATTTGGATAACAGTTTGAAACTCCTGGACAAATACTCAAGGTACACTCTGGGTATCAGGTATAGAAAGTACAGCCTTCATTTTGCCCACTACAGGAAATGTACCTGATCCAAAGGATGCACAGGAGCTCATGAAGTTCTTACATAGCTCATCAAACTTCCCCTAGAAGGCAAAAGACACTTGGGAGAGACAACTAAACATATTTCCTCTTCTACTCAGATGTATACCTTCTGAATAACTCATAGCAAGAGCAGAATTATAAAGATATCTATCTCTTGACCCAATATCCACTCCCATCCCCATCCCCTCCATGTTGTGGCTTTATACCATTAGCTGTAGCTACTAAGGATTCACCTCTTAAAGATTCTCTTCCTTGTCCAAGCATACCATTTGAAGAAACCTCTAAGACACAGGTTCTTAATCTGGGGTACTTGGACTTGTTTTGTTAATATTTTGATAACTATCTTTCAAAATAATGTTTCCTTGGTCCTCTTATGTGTTTAATGCCTTCAAAGATATTAATTTTTCTGAGAAGGTATCCATAGGCTTCCCCAGATTGCCAAAGAGTCCCTTGACACTCAAAAAAAAATTAAGGACTCCTGTGCTAGGAGCCCCATTTCCCAAATTCTTGAACTCATAAACTGTCAGTCTTTTGGGAAGTCTTGAACTGACATAGAGATTTCATTCTCAAGAATTCTGATTTCTGAATTGCTCTCAGAAAAGGAAACAGAAAATCACACAGTCAGAAACTGGAGGTCCAAGAATTCTCCTCTCCAATTTGCCTAGAGAAGCACCTGGCACTTGCTAATTGCTTCTCCTGAAAGCAACTATTATTTTCTGATCCTCAAAAAAGGGGAAAATTCTCTCTTTTCCACCCCAACCCCACCCCCTTGGTGTACCCTGGTCTGGAACTTTAAGGGAAACTACATACCAACCTGGGAGAAAAGAGGAAGTGGAGACATCCTATAGCTCATTTTCCCAGACTATGAAACAAGAAAAAGGCAACTGCCTCGGCTTCTTCACCCCCACAGCCAATCGAATTCCACTGGACTCTTAATCCCCTTACAGTCAGCCCCAGTCATTTGGGACTGATCACAGGAGTTCCCTTTGTCCTCTAAGGCAAGGACTAGAGCACATCTACCTCGTTGGGCCGTGCTCTTTTCACAAAGGTTCATGCCTTATAATCATACCAAGTTAATTCATGATTCTTATTAATCAGCAACACACCTGACTGACCTTCTGTATATTAAAAGTTATAAGAAATATAATTTGATTGTATATTATATAACTAATACACTTGAAACTATCAGGGATGACCCCACTATATCAGTCTTGTCATTATAAGATTACCCAAACCTACAAGTTATAAATACTAACATTTTTCTACATAGTCAAAATTAGCACAGGGTAGGCAGATCTTTGTCCAAATTGGGGGAGAGGGTTGTTGGTATAATCCCCCTACCAGATCCAGACCTCTGACTTGACCCAGCATTTTCTATGGCTATTACATCCCTTTCCATGGGCCAGCCTTACCACCAGGGCGGATTGCTGCCCTGCCCCCCCAAAGCAATTATTTTATGAATTTCTATTGCATGGGACACCCTAGTTCAGTAAGCAGTTGGTGGAGTCAATCAATAGCTAAGTCATCATATTGCTGCCTTTTCCTTAGTTACTGTCTTCTGATTCTTCTCTTCACTCTTCTCTCTAGAACTCTCTTCTATGTTGCATCCCAAATCTCTTCCTCTCATATTCCTTCCATCTTCTAGGTCCTCAATAAAGTCTAATTTTCTCCTGAAGTCTTCACATCTCTTGACACCCTCTCCAAAACTGAAATTCCTTCTCTGACACAAAGATCCAGAAGGACAAGCAGGCATACTCCTTTCTCCTTACCATCACTCTTTCTGCCCTGTTCATCTGATCAACCAACCTCCTCATTTAAAATTCACCCCATACTGTCCAGGTCATTGTCACTTTCTTTCTTTTTGTAAAGCAATTGGGGTTAAGTAACTTGCTCAAGGTTACATAGCCAGTCATTATCTATGTGTGGGTGCTCATTTTCTGAGGCCGGAAACAATCCCAGGTCCTCCCGGGGTCAGGGCCGGCACTCTTACTCACTGCACCACCTAGCTGCACCCTAAAAAACCATTTCCATTCCTTTTTTGTTTTGTTTTTTTTTTTTTTGCTTTTTGGAGAAGGGAAAGTAGGGCAGTTGGGGTTGTGACTTACCCAAGGTCACACAGCTAGTATGTGTCTGAGGCTGGATTTGAACTCAGGTTCTCCTGACTCCAGGGCCAGTACTCTATTCACTGTGCCACCTAGCCACCCTGGTCCTTGTCACTTTCATCTATGGTCCTCCACTTGCAATCAGTTTAGAAGTTGGATCAGGTTTTTTTTTTTCCTCTGCCCTGATCCGTTCCCCCTAAACCCTTCTCTTTTCAAACACCCTAGCATTGCAATTCATCAATTTCTTTAACTCCCATGCCCTCTGTTTCCCATCCATCTCAAATACATACAGAGTTGCTACTCCTTAGACCAGGGGTGGGGAACTTGCGGCCTCAAGGTCACATATGGTGTGTTCCACACCCCTGCCTTAGACACTGCCTTCCTCTATTCCACATCCCAAAAACATCCCTGAAATTTTCCCAGGTTCCAGAATACTTAAGTATGACTGTTTTTCTATCATTAATTTTTAGTAGTAATGACCTTGCTTTTATTAGCTTTTCTCTCTAATAAAAATTTTAATAAAATTAAAAGTACATAACAACCAACATTATACATGATCCCAAAATATCCAATTTCTTAATTACCTGGAGAAGAAAAACACTGTCTTATTAATGGAAACTTCTCTCTATATAGATTATTGTATTTCATTTTTCTATCATGATGAAAAAAAATTTAATGGAATGAATTAAATTGTCAAGATAATTGAGTCAAGAGACGTCTATAACTTAATGGGATAAAGTGTTCCAGGATGGCTTATTCAAAGAAATTAGCTGTTTAATCATCATTATCGCCATACTCATCATCATTATCAACAAAATTGCCTGTGACATTACTTGCAAATTTTGTTTTCCATAGTTTCCTGAGAAGTGGGGCAATAAAGCAATATTAGATGCTACATTCATTTAGGCATTGCATATGGCAGTGGCTAAAGTTAATGGTGTAAAATCAATCTGTTGTACTAACTTGGGAGATCCTGCTCTCCCACCAACAGTAGTTTTGATCCCAAACTCATGAAATGAATTGTTTTTATTTGAGTTTTTCCTTTCCTATTTATAACATACTTTCCAAAACGCTAGCTACTTTCTGTGGTGGGTCCCAAATGAGGGAAATAGTGTGATGCTTTTATCGCCATCAGCAGACACAGCTTCCCATGAAAAAAAATGTTGTGTTGCTAAGGCAGCAGTCAATTAAGGCTTTTATTTGTTTTCTTGAAGTCTTATGACTCGACTCTTAATCAAGAACTTCATTGTTTTTAGAAAAAAAAGAGCCTGAATCCACATTCGAGAAGAGATTATGAAGGAATTTATGAGTAAATAGAGAGCTTGGAAATTCATTTTCTTTTAAAAAATGGAAACAAATGGTGCTATTTTCTCACACTACAGCTAGATGGCATCTGAAGCAAATGAACAAGGAAACTCCTTCAGACAAAGTCCCACTTCACAAACATGGAATTCAGACAGACATTTTTGAAGGCATTCTGTAATATATTAGAAGAGATGCATGATACATCCTCAAGTGATTTTTCAAAAGCATATTTTTTCCAGATCACAGGCTGGAAATAAAGTCTCTTGTAGAAAAAAATAAAGGATATTTCAGATTAGGAAGTAGTTTTAAAAATAACTTTGGTTTCTTGATGTAAAAATCCTATCAATGTCTTTTGTGGCTTCTGGGTGTAGGCTTGAGAAAAGAGATAAAGTCAAAAGAGAAAAATGTGCTCACTCCCTCCTCTGGCCCCCCTATTTGGAACATTAGTATTGCTGGTCAGATCCAGCAAACATATTTATTCCTCCCACCTGTCTAATCCCTAGACACTGCCCTTGTCTACATACCTGCAGTGAGCTTTCTCTGTAAATGGGGGAAAGGGAGACAGGAACAAGAGGGAAGGGAGGAGGCAAGAAGTGAGTGAGGCCACAGGTCACATGTACCAACGGCTCAGCCTTGTCTCAGACAGTAAAATGACATTCTGACTCATTTTAGCATGAAGGGGAAATCCCAGCTCCAGTTTAGTCCTGATTTTGAGAAATTTATTCAAATTCAATAAATCGAAATCATAAGATTCCTTCTCCTGTGGATTTAGCACCCAACCAGGAGGAAGTCTGGCACTTTGAGGGACCAGTGCTCCAACACTTGTCCCTTCCATATCTTTGTAAACCACTGTTCCTCCCAACTTTAATACAGTTTGAAAATAAAGCAACACATAGGTCAACAGTTAGATTGATTGGATTTATGTAACCATCTAAATAAATTCAAGGCATTTACATAAAAAGTAGGAAATTAACTTTACAGGACAGCTTTGGATCAACTTCTTTCCTACTTTGGAAGAGAGAAGGAGAGATGTATGTAACAGTGTGGAGCCTATTCTCACACATGTAAGAATGGCAACCATTCTATCATTCATTCTGGCCACTGAAAGTGGAGATGTTTGCAGCATCTATGCAATGATCCCACAGACTGTTGTGCCTCTGTGCCCAGTTCCCCAATCTCTAGCCTCCCACTTCAACTACCATTCCATCTCCTGGATCAATAAAAACACAAACTATTGCTTACTATTATCACATACTATTGTCACTATTTTTGCAGTAGCTGGGTGCCCTTGCAACTGTAATGCTCAGTTTAAAAAGTTCCAGAGAATGAGCGGCTAGGTGGCGCCGTGAGTAGAGCGTCTGCCCTGGAGTCAGAAGGACCTGAGTTCGGATCTGGCCTCAGACACTTTAACGCACACACAAACAAAAACCTAGCCGTGTGACCTTGGGCAAGTTACTTAACCCCAATTGCCCCCCCCCCCAAAAAAAGGCACAAAAAAAACAGTTCCAGAGAAGTAGCACGCTATCCTAAAAGCTTTCAATACTCTCCCAGAGTGCAAAGAAAAACACTATCTAGCCGGGACCGCATCCCCCAGAAACCCTTGCAGCTAGAGTCTGGGGATTTTTTCTGTCTTCAGAGATCCATTTTCAAATGCATCAATTCAATGGATTTTTCTTCCCTCTTTGTTTAAGACCCTTCCTGATACTATGGAAATGCTTTGTGGGTGGGATGATGGGAGAACTGATGCCTCCGAGACTCTCAGATATACCAGTAGTTTCATCTAAAAATCATGTAAGACAAAAGCTTTACCTGGCAACATTAGGGCATCTCTGGATGTCCTAGTGACCTTAAAGAGGGAACGCCCTTCTCTGAATATCTGGTTTCCTCTCAAGAAATAATGAAGGCTCTTTCGAATATTTCTTAGTCTAGACACATCTTCTTTATCGACTTCTTCAGCTGTTCTATGCTTTTGCACTTAGTACCATTTTGACAGGAAAGGAGTACAATTTGAGAAAACAGACGGAGTACTAGCTCTGGATTCAGAGAAACTGGGTTCAGATTCTACCTCCAACACTTGGTACCTGTGTGACCTTAAAGCAAATCACTTAACCTCTCTGTGCTTCAGTTCCTCATCTGTAAAATGAGGGGGTTTGCTTAGGTGGCTCCCAAGGTCTCTTTCAGCTTTGAATATCATAGACCTTTAACCTATTAGTGTTTTATCATATCAGACTCCAATTCAGTCTTTAGCTAAGGAGTAAATGGGGTGTTCAGAGAGGCCTAGCACCTCTGCTGCAAGGACTTGCCAAGCCCTTTAGAAGGCTTCTCATCCACCTTTGGTGTCCACCCATTTCTCACCTGTAGCTCCAAGAAGCTGTAGCATATGTAACAGCCACACCCTTGTTAAAACAAAACAAAACAAAACAAAAACCTCTTGGGCAACAGGCTAAACCAGGTTGAAAGTAACAATAGGCCACAAACTTGTCAGCAAATCGTGGCATATTGATCCCAAGCTTATGAAATAACTACCTGTGGTCATCTCAGATTCACCAAGTAACTCCTTCAAACAAGGCTGTCCAAGATTCAAGGTACTATGTAGGTTTGTAGCCACTTAAAACTGTAATTCACAAAACTCCACCAATGTGTTTGTCTCTGCTTGAGAGCCAAAGGACACATAACTCATTCTGGACAAAGCCATTTAATAAGAGTATCATCATAAGAAAAGTGACCCTATCTCTCTACTAAACCTGGTACATACTCTCTCACAAATGCATGTCCTATCAGTAAGAAAAGTGGGCAGGAAGTAAACACAGAGGGATGCATGTGTAGAAGACATATAAGACCAGTTAGCATAAATTGATGGGCAGCCCACATCTCTGCTACTACAGGGTCTGCTGTTAACTTCTAGTGACATTATTGTGCTGTTCCCCATAGGCATGTTCTCTGCTGATCTTACATGATATTTAGTTTCCACCAGATACGTACTCTGGAATCCAGGTATGGAAATTCAATCTCATGTGGCAACTGCTAAGTGATAGTCTGCTCATCTTATGGTGCCTGCTGGTTGCTTGTAGGCATGGTTCTACTGGCCACAAGATTTGGGAACTTTTCTCCATTTCCAGCTTCTGGATTCAAGTGATCTTTAGGTCAGGGAGGAGAGTTATCTCTTCCTCATTGGAGAATGATAGGACTTTGACATCACTTTTTTAATCTTAAAGCCCCAAGGCATTTTGTTGCTATTTTACTTTTTTTGAAAAAAAAAAAAAACAACTCCCACTAAGTCATTGGATTATTGAACAAGGGGAAAAAAAAGACAAAGACAAAGAAAACATCTCTGGGGACAGGAGAGATTCCAGGTTTATTTCCTTTAAGTGTTTTGTCTTTTTCTCAGGTTTAGCTAGAAGGGAGCACCCTTTCCATAGTCCTTGCCCCAGGTGTCAAATTCTCTGGAACACAGAGTTAACGGATTCCCCTCTAGCTAATGCTCTGAAAACTTAATTCAATTTTTTTAAACTGTATTTCTTGTTCCCTGAAGTTTGTGCCTCTGTCAGAGACCTACTCTCTAGTTTAGCCTTAGGAAGTCAATGAAGCTACCTAATAAATTTTCAACTAGGATTCTTAGCCCTCAACTCATTCAAGTTTTTGCCACAGAAAATCCAATGTGATGTTGGTCTTAATAATTACAGTATCTGGAGGATTCAATATGCTTTCTGTCTGCTACCCCCAAACAATTGTAAAGGAACTCAAAAGCTGAGTCCAGTGGACCCGCACAACCATATCCTTGGCCTTTTATACATATGTATTAGTAAAGCCTTTTTTTTAGATTTTGAGATTATACATAATAATTCTGTTTTTGCAGAACCTAAAAAGAATACTTTGGTAAGTGATCGATTTGAAACTGCTTAATGGTGGCAGAAGAAACTTCATATAACACAAGTTCTGTTTTCATAAATGATAAACAGCTTGATTTAGCTCAATAGTCATCAGAATAGATGAATTTGCGGTAGAAACTGATAAAATTAATGATGTAATAGTAGTATCCCCAATACAATCTTGTTTATTTTATTGTCAAATAAATCTAACTGCATGGAAAGCATCAAATTAAGTATTTAGATATTAACTTGTTACTAAGTAGTTATTATTAGCAGAATTGGGTCCTCTTTATTGATCATAGAATGACATATTTGGTAATAAGAAACCTGGGGAATCTTTTTGGCCAGTTGGCCATTTCATCAATGACTGGCAAGAAATAAGAAATAAAAGGAAGAAGGTATTCAGCACTTAGAAGAAAGCACAGTATAAATCAATTAATCAAAAGTAACCTTAATTGCTCTTTTAACCTAATGATTCATCAATTTCATTCAATAATTCTTTAACCACCACTTCGGTCTCCTGATCTCAGGCATTCCTGACCTGCCACTGCTCATTTCAGATTATTTCCCACTACGCCATTCCTTTGCTACTCCACTGCTGAGTGTCGCTGGAGAAATTAATGAAATTTACCGGATTGGAATACCTAAAAAAGTATGATTCAGAGCTTCAGCTAGGCCCTTACTGTTGTTTTCTGATTTTCTGTTCTACTCTAGTTTATACGTATTCCTATAATGATTGTTTTAAATATTTCATTCTAATTCTCCATTCATAGTATTGTCCTATTCCTACAACATACCTACAGTAGACAATCTATCAGTCCAAAAGACGAGAACGATCAAATAGCCATTCCCTCAATTCCCTTTATCCATTACTTATAACTGTTCAGTACCATCAGTTATTTATGTCCTCTCTTACCTATTATGGAGGAAGAGGTACAATAAAGGTGAGCCTTCCAGATCTTTCCCAACCTTCCCTTAATTCTAGTTCTTCCTGCTATTGATTATTTCCAGTTTATTTCATATATATATATATATATATATATATATATATATATATATATATATATATATATTTGTGAGTGTGTATACATACAGACACATATAAATACACACATATATACATCCATACATACACGCACAGATACAATATAAAATCTTGTTTGTTTAGAATGTGAGCATCTTGAGAACAGGGATTGTCTTTGCCTTTCTTTGTATCCCCAGGATTTAGCTTTCTGGTACTTTGTAGATATTGACCGAGTATGCTCATGTATCCTCCTGAACTTTGCTCTAATAATAAGCCCCTCTTCCATGTATCATCAACCTATCCCTCTTTATTGACCCTTTTTTATTACTTAAAAATTTTTTTGTTCTATTTATTTTATCAAATTGAATTTTATGTTTATTTTAGTTTACATCATTCATTTCCACAAGATTGTGAGTTGCAAATTTTCTCTCCATCTTTCCCCTACTCCCCACCCCAAAACAGTGATCCCACTGTATACCCCCTCCCCCAATCTACTCTCTCCTATATCCTCCCCAACATCCCTCTGACTTTCCAATAGGGCAAGATGGATCTCCATACCCCAGGGCCTGTATATCTTATTTCCCAGTTACATGTAAATAATAATTATAATAATGTATTTTTTTAAACATTGAACATTGGATTCCACATTCTTTCCTTTCCTCCCTCCTCACCCACCCTTACTGGGAAGATAAGCAATTCAATATAGGTTGTACATGTGTAGCTATGCAAAACATTTCCACAGTGGATATATTGTGAAAGACTGACTATATTTCCCTCCCTCTTAACCCTCTCCCCACTTGTTCTATTCTCTACTTTGACCCTGTCCCTTTTCAAAAGTGTGTGCTTCTAACTTCCCTCACCACCAACCTGCCATCCCCTCCATCATCCCCCTTCTCATCCCCTTCCCCCCCTACTCTCCTGTAAGGTGAGATACCCTATTTAGGGTGTCTGTCATTCACTCCCTAAGCCAAATTCAATGAGAATAAGGTGGACTCATTCCCTTTTGCCTTCCTGTTCTTCCCATCCATTGTAACAGTTTTCCTTTGCCTCTTCTATATGAGATAATTTACCCTATTCTATCTCTCCCCATCTCCTCTCATTATATTCCTCTCTCACCTCTCAATTTCACCTTTTAAGTATCATCCCTTCCTATTCAATTGATCCTGTGCCCTCTGTCTATGTATAACTGTACATATATATACACATACTCCCATATGTATTCATATGCCCATATACCCTCCTATATAGACATATATGTATGTCTATATATATATACACATACATACATATGTATATATATATACATATATATACACATACATACATATGTATATATATATACATATATATATATGAATTTCTATTCCCTTCAACTATTCTCATACTGAGAAGTTTCATAAGTTACAATTATCATTTTTACATGTAGGAATGTAAATAGTTCAACTTTGATAAGTTCCTTATGATTTCTTTTCCCTGTTTACTTTCTCATGCCTCTCTTACTTCTTGTATCTGAATGTCAAATTTTCTATTCAACTCTGGTTTTTCATCAAGAATGGTTGAAAATTTTCTATTTCATTGATGACCATGTTTTCCCCTTGAACATGATACTCAGTTTTGCTGGGTAGGTGATTCTTGGTTTTAATCCCAGCTTCTTTGACCTCTGGAATATCATATGCCAAGCCCTTCAATACCTCAATGTAAAATCTGCCAGATCATGTGTTTTTCTGATTGTGTTTCCGCAATATTCAAATTTTTTCTTCTTGGCTTCTTGTAATATTTTCTCCTTGATCTGGGAACTCTGGAACCTGGCTGTAATAGTCCTAGGAGTTTTCTCTTGGGGATATTTTTCAAGAGATAATAGGTGGATTCTTTCAAACTTAATTTGCCCTCTAGTTCTAAAACATCAGGGCAATTTTCTTTGAGAATTTCTTGAAGGTTGATTTCAAGGTTCTTGTTTTGATCATGGCTTTCAGATAGTCCAATAGTTTTAAAATTATCTCTCCTGGTTCTATTTTCCAAGTCAGTGGTTTTTCCAGTGAGATATTTCACATTGCCTTCTATTTTTTTTTCATTTGTTTGGATCTGTTTAATAGTATCTTGATTTATCATAAAGTCACTAGTTTCTGTTTACTCCAATATAATTCTGAAGGAATTGTTCTCTTCAGTGAGCTTTTGAGATTCTTTTTCCACCTAGCAAATTTGGCTTTTTAAGGCATTCTTCTCCTCATTGGCTTTTTGAGCCTTTTTTGCCATTTGAGTTACTCTGTTTTTAAGGTGTTATTTTCTTCAGTCAGGTTGTTGACTCTCTTTTCATGATTTTCTTTCATCATTCTCATTTCTCTTCCCATTTTTTCCCCCACTTCTCTTATTTGGTTTTCAAAATCCTTCTTAAGCTCCTCTATGGCCTGGAACCAATTCACATTTTTTTTGGAAGTTTTTGGTATAGGAGTTCTGACTTCATTGTCTCCCTTCCATTCCATGCTTTGATCTTTTTTGTCCCCCAAAAAAGTAATCCAAAGCTGGATTGCTGTGCATGCTTTGCTTCCTTTGCTTGCTCATGTTGCCACTCAATTACTTGTCTTTTGAGCTTTTTGCCACAGTAGAACTCTGCTTCCAGAGAGGGGAGCTTTGTCACAGCTGCTGGAGCTATTAGTTGGCTGCCCTCTCTGAAGACTCCACCAGCTCTGGCACCTGGTCACAGACCCCAGGACCTCCACCCTAGACAATGATCCAGATCCAAGCAGGTTAAAGCAAGAGCAATTACCCCTTAGACTTCTCTCTTGGTCCCCCTACAATCTGGAGGCCAGGAGCTCTGAAGCAGCCACATAGCACCAGTCCTCAGCTGCTTCTCCCTCTGTGGGGCAGAGGCTAAACTGCACTCCTGGACCCTCTGTTCCCAAAGTTCACACTCACCTCTCACTTTGTCTTTGGCATTTATGGGTTGATAATTCTGAAAACCACCACAGCTGCTGGTGACACACTCTCTGGAAGTCCCTCCAGCCACAGTTGTTCAGGGCTGTCCCGAGTCTAAAACCATGGGCTCAGGCAGGTCTTGTATCTGCTCCCAGCATGGTGCAATTGACCCTTCCTGTTCACTGTTCAGGCTGCCTTCAGTGGGAGATTTATTTTTCTCTGTTACTTTGTGGTTTCTGTAACCCTAAAGTTTGTTCAGAGTCATTTTTATATGTATCTGTTGTGGTTATGGGGGAAGTGCACAGATTTTTCTTGCTTCTAAGCCACCATCTTAGCTCTGCCCCTCTAAAATGACTTTTAACCCTTTCTTAAATGCCTACTAAGAGTATTGTAACTCTCCAATACTGAGAATTTCTTCCTGTAACCATTTCTTAACTATACTCCAACTCTTTCCTCCCTTCATTTTTATTTTTATTTTATTTTTTTGCTTTTTGGAGGGGGAGGAAGAGCAGTTGGAGTTAAGTGACTTGCCCAAGGTCACACAACTAGTAAGTGTGTCAAGTGTCTGAGGCCAGATTTGAACACAGGTCCTCCTGACTCCAGGACCAGGGCTGTATTTACTGCGCCACCCAGTCACCCCATCCCTTAATTTCTAAACTTCTGGAAAAAGTTGTCTAAATCTGAAGCTTCCACTTCCCACCACCCATTCTCTCTTTAAACCTTTAGAGTTTAAATGCTTTCACCACCACTTCCATAACTTCTCAGAGTTCAGTAGACACTTCCTGGTTTTTGTTTTGTTTTGTTGTTTTGCTCCTTGTAATATTTGACTTCTCAATACCACTGGATGTTGCTGACACACGCCTTCTTTCCAGTTATTGTCCCCTCCCTTATCTTTAGAAATGCCACACGCTCTTTATTCTCCTTCTGTACTAGTTCCTCATTTAGGCTTTTTACAAGTTTCTGTACTCAGAACTTTTCTCTATGTATACGTTGTCCCTTCAAAATTTTATTTACTTTAACAGTTTTAATTGTCACCTCTCTGCAGATTGGTCCTAAATCCAATGAGGACAGGGGCTGGCTTTTGGACAGGACTGAAGTTTCAGAGGTAAAAGGGAGAAGTCCTTTAGAACATGTGTTGTAGTCAGGGTGGCAATGTCATTTCCTAAAACGAGTTCTGACTATGAGATGGCACTCCAAACGTGGTATGACCATGACAGAATACAGACAAATTATCACCTTCAGTATTCTGCTTACTATGTTTTTATCAATGCAGTTTACCACTCGTTAGCTTTTTGAATTGCAACATCACTCTTCTGACTCATATTGAATTTAGGTTTCAATAGAAATTTTTTATGTTAACCCTACTTCCTGCCCTTCGCATCTATTCTTCACATTGCTACCAGATTACATTTCCTTAGAGATCTTGTCATCTCACTCTTTTCCTCAAAACCTTCCAGTTTTCCTGCATTTTAAGTAAGGCTCATTCATCTGTCATTCAAGACCGTACACAAAAATAATACTGACATTTATGTAGAACTTTAAAAGTATGCAGAATGCTTTACACTGGTTATCTCATTATCTCCCTGCATTTAAAACTTGCATTGTGCTTTTCTATCCTGCTTTATGCTGTTTCCCACAACTAGAGTAGTCATGTAGCACTGGCTTTGGAACTAATCTCTCAACCACAGGTTACATCCCTAGAAGATGGTTAGTACTTCTTCCCCAAAGGTTCTACTTTTATGACCTAAGGGGATGATGTTCCAAAGCCATAACTTACAGTCCTTCCCCAACACACACACACACACACACACACACACACACACACACACACACACACACTACAAAAAAGCATACCAGAAAAATCAATTACTATACAATTTTAAGTCTGAAATAAAATAAGACAAAAAATGCTAATTTTTTTCCATAATTGAGCCTAAAAACGAGAGCATCAAATAAAAAGAATACTGGATGGGGAATCTATCTGCTGGGTTCCTGCAAATGCTAAGGGCCCAACATTTATCCCTGAAAAGTCTCCTACATATAACATATTCTCTAAATGTCCTCTCTCGACCCATATTTACTATGGCATGTTGAGGCTACTATATCTCCCTTCAGTTTCTAATAGACTCTGAGAGTCCTGATGATACTTTTATAAAGTACTTTAGCTGATAAGCCCTTACTTGTGTTTTTTTCTCCAAATGATTATATGCCAGCTAGGCCTAATTATCTTTTAGAAAAGGATGTTTAACTAATAAGGCATAGTTTAGAATAGTCTATACAAAATAAAACCCCCAAAGTTAATGACACAGCATCTTTTTTGTTTATTTGTTTGGGGTTTGTTTGTTTGTTTGTTTTTGTTTTAGGCAACTGAGATTAAGTGACTTGCCCAGGGTCACAAGTATCTTGACAATATAAGGTT
The DNA here is from genome assembly GCA_011680675.1 of Gymnobelideus leadbeateri. Taxonomy (NCBI): domain Eukaryota; kingdom Metazoa; phylum Chordata; class Mammalia; order Diprotodontia; family Petauridae; genus Gymnobelideus; species Gymnobelideus leadbeateri. The sequence continues at coordinate 925,375 of WOXC01011114.1, read as the reverse complement.
CAGAGGAAAGTGGTCTCAAGTATAGAGTACATGTGGCAAAGAACTCCTTGAAATCCTCTTTCTGGACTTTTAAAGATGTTAGGTAAATTATAGCTTTCTTCTGGGCTCCTTTTGAAATCCTAAAGCTTTGCTCGGTATGATTAGTATGTCTTCTCAGATCCTCTAGAGTTCACAAGACTATCTTCTGGTCAAGAAGAAAAGGAGGAAATAGAGGTTTTGTCCTGTTCTCTAAGTAATGTCATCTCAGGTACTTGACTGGATTCCTCTCTCTTCTATTCTACTACACTAGAATGATTAGATTCTGAACTGTCTTATTCTTACATAAAAGAAACACAGCATATCTACTCAGCCAGCCAACATATCTCCTGTGGAGCATCATTCCTTTTCATTCAATCTATCCAATGGATTTCAAGAGTTTCTTGCACCTAATCTAATGTTCTTAATTGACTGATTGATCTACTGAGTCAGTGGAGCTATCTAATCCTTGTTAACTCCTAACTCTTATCTCTGGTTGATCAAAATAATAATACCACAAATTTTTTTATTGCTTTAATGTTTATACTGTGCTGTCTTCCAAGTACTGAATGCTCTCCTTTCAAAATTTCTCTTTGTGCCTTTCAAATATTTCTGATTTCTTACCCATTCATTAAAACCTAACCCAAATGCCACCCCTTCCATAAAGCCTTAGTTGGTCAGTAATGTTAGTAATCATATTTCTGTGCTAAAATGCACCATGCTTATACCTCTCTTGTGCTCCAAAAAACTTTTTACATTCTAGTTATTTATGAGTATTTTGTAAAGTTTGATTAAACTTTGAGTTCAATGATTTTAAGGATAATATCATTTAAATTGTGTACCTTCTCCAGAAAATGACATTGTGGTGGAAACCTATAAAATGTTGCATTTAATTGACTAGCAGCTTGCATATGATAAGGCATGAAGGTGACAGCTTGCATAATGTTCCTATTCACAAGCTCCTTAAAGTCAGCTGAGGTAAAGACAGAAAGAAATTAGATATGGTAATGTTTATAAAACAGTATGTTGTTATTAACTACTATAGAGAGGAGCAAAATGAAACCAAGATTGCAATGATTTTAAGGATTCTATATTAATCACGAACCATTTGCTATAAAGGGCCTGGCAGTACTACATCTCAAACAATACTACAGGGGGATAATTACTAAAACTATTTGGTACTGGGGGGCAAAAGTGAAAAGTCGGTCCCAACAGAAAATCTGTTGGAACAGATTAGGTACACTAATAAACAGACATAGTAGCATAGTATTAGATAAACCCAAGGACTCTACTGAGGGAAGGCCTCATTATTCAAGAAAAAATTAGTGGGAAAACTGAAAATGAGTCTAGCTTAGATCAATATCATGGACATATAACAAAACAAGCTCCAAATGGATACGTGACCAAGATTGAAAATGTCAGGTCATATCCAAGTTATTAAAGCATAAAAGGAACTACCATTCACAACAAATGATGAGGAAGAGTTTATATCCCAAAAAGAGAAAGAGAAGGTCACAGAAGATAAAAATAGACAATTTAGGCTTCTTATAATTGAAAAGCTGGTATGGTGTGGTGGCACACACTGAACAGGAAGCTAAGACTTGTGCATCACTTGAGCCCAGGAGTTCTGCATTACAGAAGTGTTAAAACTGATTAAGAATGTTGAGAGGGGGGACGGAGCCAAGATGGAGGAGTAGAAACAACTCATCCAAGCCACTCTGCCCCCAGATTCCCCCCAAACTATGTAAAAGGGAACTCTGAACAACTTCTGGAGCCCCAGCACCCACAGAATGACACAGAGAAACTAACCTCCCACTGAGGACAGCCCAGCAACCCTGCAGGAAGGACCAGCGCAGTGGTCTGGGAGCCAGCAGCACGCAGAGCATAGGGAGCCGAACCAATTGGAGCCCAGGTCCCCGTGAGCCAAGGTTTTAGCCCCAGGGCGGCAGGGCCAGCAGCAGGCTGGAGAGACCCCAGAACACCAGAAGATGCGGAGATTCCAGAATTATCAACATAGACATGCCTAGGACAAAGTAAGAGGTTAGTGCCCTATGGACTTTAGGACCAGCATTTGGGGAATGCGTCGACTCCCTCCCCTGGGGGCTAGAAGCGGCAGAGGAGACACACCATTTTGTAGTTTTCAGAGGCAGCTCTAGCTCCTGGCCTACGAATTGTAGGGAGATCCAGCGATCAGTCTTGGGGGGGGTAATCGCTCTTGCTTTAACCTCCCTGGATCTGGATTGTGATCTGGGGGGGAGGTCATGGGTGGGTTTCCAGCTTGCCAGAAACAGAAGTTGCCCCCCACACGTTAGGGACGAAAATTCCTCTATCTGGCCTTAAAGCCATAGTGTAGCAACAAGGCCAAAAGTCAAGTAATTAAGTGGCAACATGCCAAGGCAAAGGAAACAGAAAAATGCAACCCTAGACTCCTATTTTGGGGGCATAGAGCGGGAAAAGGACTGTGAGGTCAGAAGTCCTGCTCCAAAAGCCCCAGGGGAAAACATGAGCAGGTTGCAGGCCATAGAGGACCTTAAGAAGGACTTTAAAAATCAAATAAGAGAAGTGGAGGAAAAATTGGAAAGAAAAATGAGAAGGATGCAGGAAAAGTATGAAATGAGGGTCAACAGCCTGACTGAGGAAAACAACACCTTAAAAAATAGACTAACTCAAATGGCAAAGGAGTCCCAAAAGGGCAATGAGGAGAAGAATGCCTTAAAAAGTCGAATTTGCCAGATGGAAAAAGAATCTCAAAAGTTCACTGAGGAGATTCATTCCTTCAGAGTTAGACTGGAGCAAATGGAAGCTAATGACTTTATAAGAAATCAAGATGCTGTTAAGCAGATCCAAACAAATGAAAGACTAGAAGGCAATGTGAAATATCTCATGGGAAAAACCACTGACCTGGAAAATAGATCCAGGAGAGACAATTTAAAAATTATTGGACTACCTGAAAGCCATGATCAAAGAAAGAACCTAGAAATCACCTTCAAGAAATTCTCAAGGAAAACTGCCCTGATGTTTTAGATCCAGAGGGCAAAATAGAGGTTGAAAGAATCCACAGATCACCTCCTGAAAAAGATCCCAAAAAGAAAACTCCCAGGAATATTATAGCCAGGTTCCAGAATCCCCAGATCAAGGAGAAAATACTACAAGCAGCCAGGAAGAAACAATTTCAATATTGTGGAAACACAATCAGAATAGCCCAGGACCTGGCAGCTTCTACACTGAGGGATCGAAGGGCATGGAATATGATATTCCAGAGGGCAAAAGAACTGGGAATGAACCCAAGGGTCACCTACCCATCAAAACTGAGTATTTTGTTTCAGGGGAAAATATGGTCATTCAGTGGAATAGAGGACTTTCAAGCATTCTTGAGGAAAAAACCAGAATTGAATAGAAAATTTGACATCCAGACACAAGAAGCAAGAGATGCCTGAGAAGGTGATCAGGGAAAAGAAATCAAAAGGAACTTATCAAAGTTGAACTATTTACATTCCTATATGGATAAGCAATAACTGTGACTGATGATATCTTTCTCACTATGAAAATAATGGAAGAATGGTGTGTGGTCATATGAACACATATGTGAATGTGTGTGTATATGGTTACAGTTATACATGGATAGAGGGCATAGGTTGAATTTGTTGGGAAGGGAGAATACTCAAGGGATGAAATTATGAGGTGAGAGAGGAAAGTGGTAAGAGGAGATGGGGAGAGACATGGTAGGGTAAACTATCTCATGTAGGGGAAGTGGTTGCAAAGGAGGGGGAGAATAAGGAAGGCTAAAAAGGCAAAACCACATTCACATTGAATTTGGTTCAGGGAGAAAATGACATACATACTAAATGGGATATCTCAACCTGCAGCAGGATAGGGGGAAGGGGGATGAGAAGAAGGATGATGGATGGGAGGGCATCCTTGGGGTGAGGGGAGGTTGGAAGTACCCACTATAGAAGAGGGACAGGATCATGTAGGGAATGGACCGGGTGGGGGGTGGGATGGGTGGGAGGGAAATATAAGCAGTATACTATGGTAATGTTTGCATAACTATACATGTACAACACATACTGAATTGCTTATCTTCCCAGAGGGAGTGGGTGACAAGGGAAGAAAGGAGTGGATCTGAAATTTGAAGTTTTAAAATTAAATGTTTCAAATATATATAAATACTATTATTAATACTATTTTGCATGTAATTGGGAGATAAGATGTGCAGGCATTGGGGCACAGAGATTCACCTTGCCCTAATGGTAAAGTCAAAGTGGGTATGGGAGACGATATGGGAGAGAGCAGATTGGATGAGGGGATATCTTGTGGGACTGCTATTCTGTGGTGGTGGGTAGGGGGAAAATGGGGAAAAAATTGTAACTCAAAATCTGGCGGAAATGAATGATGTAAACCAGAAGTTAATAAAGCATTTGTTAAAAAAAAAAATGCTCTGAATCATTAAGAAATATCATAGAGTTGTGTTTGAGAGTGAGTCTGTGTGTATGTCTGTGTTTGTGTGTGTGCATGTGTGTGTGCGTGTGTGTGTGTGTGTGTGTGTGTGTGTGTGTGTGTGTGTGTGTAAAGACAGTTGCTTCTCACCATAATATCCCCAAGAGTTCATTCTGCTTGCTTACTTATTCTAGTAATGGTCAGGAATTAATAAGCTGAATCCTGTAAGGTGTTCCTTGGGCAAACTCCAAATCTTGCTCATTTAGTGATAATGCACTTGTCCTCTTTCTGAGTTTCTACTTCTATTCCTCATGTATTAGTCCCAGAATTAAAGTTTTCTGTGTGCACTTCCTGAAGTGCCAAAACTTTTATGATGTCCATTGTCACCACATAACTCTATGCTCTTCTGCACAGATTAGATAGAAAACATAAAGATATTTAGTCCTGGGGGGCGGAGCCAAGATGGCGGAGTAGAAACAGTTCCTCCAAGCCTCTCTGCCCCCAGATTCCCCACAAACTATGTAAAAAAAGGACTCTGAACAACTTCTGGAGCCCCAGCACCCACAGAACGACACAGAGAAGCTAACCTCCCGCTGAGGACAGCCCAGCAGCCCTGCAGGAAGGACCAGCACAGCGGTGTGGGAGCCGGCAGCGCGCAGAGCGCAGGAGCCAAGCTGAGCCCAGGTCCGCGTGAGCCGAGGTTTTAGCCCCAGGGCGGCAGGGCCGGCAGGGACAGCAGCCAGCTGGAGGAACCTCAGAACACCAGGAGCTGTGGCGACTCTAGAATTATCAACATAGACATGCGTAGGACAAAGTAAGAGGTTAGTGTCCTATGGACTTTGGGACCTGTATTTGGGGAATGTGTCAGCTCCCTCCCCTGGGGGCTAGAAGCCGCTGAGAAGACACGCCATTTTGTAGTTTTCATAGGCATTTCCGGCTCCCAGCCTACAAATCGTGGGGAGATCCAGCGATCAGTCTTGGGGGGTAATCGCTCTTGCTTTAACCTCCTTGGATCTGGATTGTGATCTAGGGTGGAAGCTGTGGGTGGGTTTACAGCTTGCCAGAAACGGAAGTTGCCCCCTCCACACGTTCGGGACGAAAATTCCTCTATCTGGCCTTAAAGCCATAGTGTGGCAACAAGCCCAAAAGTCAAGCAATTAAGTGGCAACATGCCAAGGCAAAGGAGACAGAAAAATGCAACCCTAGACTCCTATTTTGGGGGCATAGAGCGGGAAAAGGACTGTGAGGTCAGAAGTCCTGCTCCAAAAGCCCCAGGGGAAAACATGAGCGGGTTGCAGTCCATAGAGGACCTTAAGAAGGACTTTAAAAATCAAATAAGAGAAGTGGAGGAAAAATTGGAAAGAGAAATGAGAAGGATGCAGGAAAAGTATGAAATGAGGGTCAACAGCCTGACTGAGGAAAACAACACCTTAAAATAGACTAACTCAAATGGCAAAGGAGGCCCAAAAGGGCAATGAGGAGAAGAATGCCTTAAAAAGTCGAATTTGCCAGATGGAAAAAGAATCTCAAAGTTCACTGAGGAGATTCATTCCTTCAGAGTTAGACTGGAGCAAATGGAAGCTAATGACTTTATGAGAAATCAAGATGCTGTTAAACAGATCCAAACAAATGAAAGATTAGAAGGCAATGTGAAATATCTCATAGGAAAAACCACTGACCTGGAAAATAGATCCAGGAGAGATAATTTAAAAATTATTGGACTACCTGAAAGCCATGATCAAAGGAAGAACCTAGAAATCACCCTTCAAGAAATTCTCAAGGAAAATTGCCCTGATGTTTTAGACCCAGAGGGCAAAATAGAGGTTGAAAGAATCCACTGATCACCTCCTGAAAAAAGATCCCAAAAAGAAAACTCCCAGGAATATTATAGCCAGGTTCCAGAATCCCCAGATCAAGGAGAAAATACTACAAGCAGCCAGGAAGAAACAATTTCAATATTGTGGAAACACAATCAGAATAGCCCAGACCTGGCAGCTTCTACACTGAGGGATCGAAGGGCATGGAATATGATATTCCAGAGGGCAAAAGAACTGGGAATGAACCCAAGGGTCACCTACCCAGCAAAACTGAGTATTTTGTTTCAGGGGAAAATATGGTCATTCAGTGGAATAGAGGACTTTCAAGCATTCTTGAGGAAAAAAACCAGAGTTTAATAGAAAATTTGACATCAGACGCAAGAAGGAAGAGATGCCTGAGAAGGTAATCAGGGAAAAGAAATCAAAAGGAACTTATCAAAGTTGAACTATTTACATTCCTATATGGAAAAGCAATAACTGTGACTGATGATATCTTTCTCACTATGAAAATAATGGAAGAGGGGTGTGTGGTCATATGAATACATATGTGAATGTGTGTGTATATGGTTACAGTTATATATGGATAGAGGGCATAGGTTGAATTTGTTGGGAAGGGAGAATGCTCAAGGGATGAAATTATGAGGTGAGAGAGGAAAGTGGCAAGAGGAGATGGGGAGAGACATGGTAGGGTAAACTATCTCATGTAGGGGAAGTGGGTGCAAAGGAGGGGAGAATAAGGAAGGCTAAAAAGGCAAAACCACATTCACATTGAATTTGGTTCAGGGAGAAAATGACATACATACTAAATGGGATATCTCAACCTGCAGCAGGATAGGGGGAAAGGGGATGAGAGGAGGGATGATGGAAGGGAGGGCATCCTTGGGGTGAGGGGAGGTTGGAAGTACCCACTATAGAAGAGGGACAGGATCATGTAGGGAATGGACCAGGTGGGGAGTGGGATGAGTGGGAGGGAATTATAAGCAGCCTTGTACAATATATCTACCATGATAATGTTTTGCATAGCTAGACATGTACAACATATACTGAATTACTTATCTCCCAAGAAGGAATGGGTGACAAGGGAGGAAGGAAATGGATCTGAAATTCGAGGTCGTAACATTAAATGTTTCAAATATATATATAAATACTATTAATAATACTCTTTTGCCTATAATTGGGAGATAAGATGTGCAGGCATTGGGACACAAAGACTCATCTTCCTCTAATGGAAAAGTCGATGGGGGTATGGGAGAAGGTATGGGAGAGAGCAGATTGGAGGAAGTGATATCTTGTGGGACTGCTATTCTGGGAGGTTGGGTAGGGGAATAATGGGGGGAAAATGATTGTAACTCAAAATCTGGCAGAAATGAATGATGTAAAACAGAAGTTAATAAAGCATTTGTTTAAAAAAAAAAAGATATTTAGTCCTATGTTGTTGTTTAGGGTATTCTGCTGGTATCCTGAATAGATTGTAGTCAGTTCCAAATAGAGCTGACACTCTATTGTTTTATATTGAATCAGGATACACCCAATCTATTTACTGCCTTTTTGAAACCAGCATGTTCTCCAAGAAATTGCAGTCAGTTAAATGTATACCAAGAAGGATTTGTCCTTGTCAGTCTTCCAAGGCAAAACTTTCCAACAACAGTAAGATATATTTTTCAAATGTCCCTAATAAAATAAATCACTGGAACTTGGTCAATTGTGACCACAAACATGGTAATCAATTGTGTTCCACTGTAAGCATAGATGATACCAGGGGTTTGAAGATTTGAAAATCATTAATATGTGGAGTTAGTATAGTCAAGTGAAAGTGTTTAGCGATGGGCTAGACCTGGGCATACTTGCAAGTAGGAAGAAAAAAAGCAAGTAGAAAGAGAAAAATTTAGGATAAAAGGAGACAGAATGATCACTGGAGCAAGCTCCTGGAAGAAAATGGAAGAAATGGGATCCAGGGCATAGAGGAGTTAGTATTGACAATGAAAAGAATCATTGGGGCAGCTAGGTGGTGCAGTGAATAGGGCACCAGCCCTGGAGTCAAGAGGACCTGAGTTCAAATATGGCCTCAGACACTTAATACTTACTAGCCTTGTGACCTTGGGCAAGTCACAACCCCAATTGCCCTGCTCTCCACCCTCCAAAAAAAAAAAAAAAAGAAAAAGAACCACCCCTTCCTTAGAGACTGTAGCAAAGTAGCAAAGGATATATAGATATTATAAGGTATAGGGTAAGGGAGATGAGGGAACTCATAACCTTGATTTTATTAGTAAGTTGATATGAAAGATCAACCACTGAGAGAAGGGTTTGGGGAATATATAGGGAATTTGATGGGAGGGGAGATGGTTAATAGACAGATCACATCTACTAAATGGAACACTCCAGTACTACATAAGTATTGAAATATTTAATAGTATGCCATGGTAACTCCTGATCTGTGGGCCACAGACCCCTGAGAGAAAACAAGGTTGTTATTGAATCCATATGTAAATCCACAAATAAGCAAAAATATCTTTTATTTTCTGACTTTAAAACGATTGGCATATACAAATATTGGTATTTTTCAAATGCACATATATGTTGTAGGAATTAATAAAAATACAAATTATTATGCATTTTCTCAATTTATACAAATAGTGCAACTATTAGCACATGGAAGTCCTCAAAATATTTTTACTTTAAACCGTGGCTCTTACAGTGGAAAAAGCCAAGAACCACCATCCATTATCATATAGGAAAGGTTTCACAAACAACACATGAAACCATAGTTTCATTCCATAGAGGTCTTCTCCTTCATTAGTAAGCATCTAGTGCCTTAGAGCCATCTGACACTCTGTTACTAAGCACAGCTTCAACACTATAAGGCAGAGGAATCATAAGTTGTAATAAGTAGTGGCTTATGTCTCTTACAATGTGTTAGCACAGATTCAGAAACCAAAAGCTGTTTAACATTCTGGAAAGTGTCATACTAGCTAAAACTATATTCAGTCAAGCAAAGAAAAGATTGGGGGTAGGAAAGGAAAAGGTTCCATAACTGTTTTAAAATTCCTCAAAGGTCATATTATGGAAAATAGTTTAGATTTCTGCTCAGCTCAAAGGTAGAACTGGAAATTATGGGAAGAAATTACACGGACAGCAATGAAGCTTATTATAGTATTGGTTTGCTCTCTATAGCATTTGCAAATACTATTTTCCTGATAATCCAGGAATTAAACTGGCTGGCAACAGAATATAGTGAGGAATCCATCCTTACGTGGAGCTAATACTGGATTTGAAGACAGAAATTTGTTTGAAGCCCTGGCTCTGGTACTTATACTATCTGAGCCACCATGGGCAAATTACCTAAGATCTCAATTTCCTCATCTGTAATATATGGGTTTGGGATCCCAATGCATATAACCTAGCACAACCATTTTAATCCTATGATATTCTCTGGTTAGAAAGCAACAGTCATATTTAATTAGTTTCTTAGAATATTAGACAATGTAACTACATTGCCTAAAGGTGTCTAGCTAAATTTAACAGGATCTCAGACATGTCACTAAGAAACTTGTTATGCCAAATGTTGACAATAGACAAGGGAGGGGCAGGCCTTCAACATGCCTTTGTTTTATTGTTGCAGAAATTACTCAGATCACTGTAGCATTCATCTGTAGAAACTTGGAGGTAAGGAACTGAGGGAAAGCATAATAATATTAACTGGACACATAGAACCATTGAGATTACATATATGTAGCAAACAGATGGTATCAGTAACATGACCAAACTCATCTGATTGTAGTATAGTTTTCTAGAACTAACAAATCTCTATAATTTCAGTTTATAACCTGGATCCATTTTTTTGTGTTGTCAGGGTATGCATATGTACATATATATGCACATGTATGTGTATATGTGTATATATATACATATATATATTTCAATATAACAGTTTTGCTTTGTAATCATTATTTTGAGGATTCCATGGGTTTCATCAGATGACCAAAATCGACAATGTCACAAAATAAGATTGTGAACCCCTGCCCTAAGGTGAATTAAATTGCCACAATTTTCTCTGTACTTCAAACTGTGAGTGTTCACCAAGAAAATTCAGGGGTTATTCATGAGGCAGCTGGTTGGTACAATGTTAGATTTAGAGTGAGAAAGAGCTGAGTTCAAATTTTACATCAGATGCTTAGTAACTGTGGGACTCCAGGAAAATTACTTAGCCTCTCAGCCTCAGTTTTGTCATCTGTAAATTGGGGATAATAATAACACCTACTCCATATGGTTTTTGTGAGGACTAAATGAGATATCACATGTTAATGCTAGCTATTATGACACTTAAGGAAAGAATAAAGAAAAAACATCAATAAAGCAATTTTTAAAAGAAAAAGAGACAATAAGGATTAGATAATATAAATGAGACTAGATTATAATAAAATTCAGATTGATAAATTTAAACATATCTGGAAAATAAAGAATTTTAGCTATTTATGCCCCTTCCTATATAAAGCAAATATTCCTATATGAAAAAATTAGTATGTAAAGGAATGTCTATGGAATATATCTATTTTTTATAACTTTATGTACATGTTTTCTCCCCACTAAAATGAAAACAAAAGATTATTTCACCTTAGTCTCTATATCCCCAAACCTAGCACATTTCCTTCTACATAGAAAGTACTTAATAAATATTTGTTGATTAATTGATTGACCATTATGTATTTATAAATATTTAACACTAAATATAAAAAAAATTAACTGTCACATCTTAACCACTCTATTCTATTTGTTTTCTTTTTCCTCACTTAGAACCAAATTCAACTCATAAAATAAAAACTAAATATAATCAAAAAATCAATCTCTAGACTGTGAGAATAACACCTTTTAAAAAATGTTACACTATGATAGTGTTGGGCCTCTCTATTGATATTCATTACTATCTACTGCCATCTGTGATGTTCTTTCTTTTTTTTTGAAAGTTAACATTACTTATGTCCCCCAAAAGGCAAAAGAAGAGTCAGGATATTCTTAGGAAAGAGACTTTTGCTTGAAGTAAGTCATGAACAGCTACTTCTATGACTTTTGTAATAGAAAGAGTCATAGAGTATTTTTTACCATTTACTCCAAGGAATCTACTAGTCTACTAGTAACTGCTTTAAGAAACTGGGTTCAAGACTATATTGCCATCGTTTTTCCAGAATATCCTTGAGCTATCAGTGTAAAGCTGGGCTTAGAGTCAAAAAGATATAAGGTTAAGACCAGTTTGACCTCAGGTAAGTCATTTAACCTTTCTCAACCTCAGTTTCCTAATATGCAAAATAAGGCCTCAAAAAGCTCTAATTTTTTTTAAAAGAACTCAAAAGCCCCTTCCAGTTCCAAATCCACGATTCTATTGTCAACCCACAATGCTTAATGTTTGAATTCACTTAAATACAGTGAAAAGTTGAATATGATGACAGATGAACCACAGTTCACCTAGTAGGAAAGACTAAACTAGAATCAGTGTCTGAATACCAGCAAAGAAGGGAAAAGCCCACGCCTCATAAAGAAACTAGTACTTGGCACTTTCTTATCCTATAATCCAGCCTTGAGTATTTCCCTGACATTGTACTTCATTTCAACTCCATTATTGTGGGTTACTCAACAAAAATCTTTCCCAAGAGATGTTTGTTTTGTTTTTCTTTTTCTCTAAGATGACAATCAAAGGCATTAAATTTTTTAAAAATGCCTCCTTTCTTTCAAACTGCTGTTGGAAAGAGAACAGAGAAGGGTGTTCTTTTTTGTAACTCTGAGAAATAACTTTAATCTGGAATTGGGTTGAACTGTGTTTGATTAAAATTAAAACCATAAGTTAACATTAGCTGGTATTTGGCAGAATAAACTGTGTGGCACCAGTGTTCCAAAGGCTGATATAGAGTAGATTAGGTATGATAATTAACTCCCCTGGGAAGAGTCTCATCTGGGGTTTGGAACACTCTCTTCAAAAGCAGGAAGCTGGTATAATTTTCCTTCAGAATACCCTAGTGGTACACAGACAAATCTTGCAGTTAGCCCATACGTGAAATAAACATGATGTTCCAATACAAGAAACATTTCTCCACCATGGCTCATAACTAGATTTACAGCAAGATACATCTCTACCTTACCAGTGATGTGGAATAAGCCAAAATCAGGAAGCAAACTGTTCAGTGAATTATTTTGCTACTTCTTCTTTTCATGGGGGAAAATTATTCTTAACTATCCTGAAAGCGATCTGAGAAAGGTAAAACAAACCTTCACACAAAGGAACTGCTTTCTTTCACAGCCAAAACATTCTCTTTTAAGAAGAGAATGAAGTTGAGTGTTTAATTAGAAGGTCATGAACAACTATTAAAATATTTCTCAAAGAGAAAAACATTGCAAAGGCCAACTTTTGACAAAATGACTTTGAGTCAACATTCAATGAAGTCAGGTTGGACTTTCTCTTTTTTTTCCTAGATGAAGAAGAGGAAAATCCCAGTGTGTTCCACTGAGCTCCACTTCCATCTTATCTCTGACCCCATTCCACTTCTGTTATATGGTCATTAGTTTTAGTGTCATCAACAATTCTCTCATGACATCATGAGCTCAGTCTTGAGCCCTACATCCTGCCCTAAGAAAATGTAATTTCTAATGTAATATGCATCAAAATATGATTAATTTTGGGGGCTGCTTAAGCCCTCAACGTAGAATGAGGTCACTTGAGTTTATAGCCAACCTCAGACACCAACTATCATGTGTATAATTATGGATATGACCATGAGGAAATCATATAGCCACCTAGAGCCTCACTTTCCCCATCTGTAAAATAGAAATTGTAATAGTCAAAGACATCTGGAAAGGCTTATATGAACTAATCCAGAGTTGAGTGAGCAGAATCAGAACTACTTATATAATGACAATATGAAGACAAGCAACTTCAAAAGATATAGGAAGGGGACAATGCAATGACCACCCACACACAGAGGACCAAATAGGAAGCTGCTACCTACCTCTGGCCAGAAGGATGACTGACTCAGGATGTCAGTCAAAACAAACGTTTTGGATATGGCCAGGGCAGGAATTTCTTTCACTTGAGGATGCATATTTGTTACAAGGGTTTTTGTTTTTCTACTTTCATTAGTGGAAAAGGAAAAGTAGAAAAATAGATTTTTATTAATTATAAGGGAAATATTTTGCAAATCCTAAAGCCCTGTATATGTGTGTTACTCCTCCACCTCCTCGCTACTACTACACTAAATAGTTCTGAAATAAAATTATATTGTAAGAAAACATTGCACTCTCCTCTACAGAAAAGTAGAACAAAAACAGTGACTCTATAGGAGTTATGTCACAGGAATTGCTCACTTCTTGAGAACTAAACCTTCCAGTTCCACAATGGCATTTCCTTTGGATGTTAGGATCTATGGAAAGAAACATATTAACTAGTAAAAACTTTGATTTTCTGTATTTGACATTCTGATGTCACAATTTCAAGTTCCTAATTTCCAAATATTTTATTCCTTCCAATATCTTCTGCTTTATAACTAACAATCTTATAAATCACATAAGAATAAGAATCTTTCTCTTTACATTGATCAGGTGTAATAGTAAGGGAATTTGAAGATCTTTGTTGCCCCTTAATAGGCCTAGGGAATTTGAAGATCTTCCCTGCCCCTTAATGGGCTTCAAGTGGAACCCAACACAAGGGGTTTGATTGGGAGTAGACTTGTTTTTCAGAAAGGCCTACACCTTTTGTTACTTTGTAATTAGTCAGTGGGTCACGAAGGCTGTGATATCCTCTGACCCTGAAGAAGGCTATATATACTCTGAGGTTAGGTTTTGCTTTGGGGTTCACTTACAGGAAGAGTTCTGTGATTGGGTCAGATAAGACTCTGGGTAACTGTTGAGCCCCCCAGCTTTGAAAACCCAGATGTTGGTTGGTGATCCTCTTTCTCTCTGCTAACTATGTATACATGTAATAGTCAGGCAGTTAGAATGTATTTTTGTCTGTTGTAATTTCTGTTTGTATTTTCTGAAGTTCAGGGTGCTGAGTTTTTCCCCTGAACTAAGTGAATGATATATATGTTTGACTAAAGTAAGATTGTTAACCCATTTTGAGTTTCTTTCCTTTAGAAAAGCAGATCAAATGAATCATGTAAACTAAAAGTAAACAAATTAATAAAGACCAAAAAAAAAAAAAAAAAAGAAAGAAAAGCAGATCAAAGAACCTGTGCTAGCAGTCATGCTGGGTATGCTAGGGTGCTTGCTATTATACCAGGTGGCATTTTGTAATCATAGATGTGAAAGGTGCTAGGGGACTTGGCATTGATTTTGTTCAACTTCTTTGTTCATATAGGTAAGGCAACTGAGACTCAAGGTGGTTAAATTAATTATCCAAGGTCACAAGAAAGTGTCAAATATATGCCCAAACCTAGGTCTTCCAATTCTTATTTCAGTACCCAGGCAAGAAATGCCTAAAGTCTATACTTTGTTGATTTCATTTTAACCTTTGTTTCCAGATTGGTTCCTAAATATATGTGTCTGTATGTATGTGTGCATATGTATATATATATATATATATATATATATATATATATATATATATATATATATATGTCTGTGTGTGTGTGCGTGTGTGTGTGTGTATTTTTGAGTGCATATTTTTGGATCAAAATATTGTTTCCTGATTGTCATACATATAGAGAAGCTAATTTGTATCTTGTCTTCTCTCTAAAAAGGTACCATGGTACAATACAAATAATACAAAGTCACTAGACCTGACTCTAACATTTATAACATTTGTGATCTTGGATAAGTCACTACATTTATTCGTGTCTAAACTTTCTCATTTGTACAATGAAGAATTTAAACTAAATGGTCTCTTGAGGTTCCTTTTAGAAAGAAATATGTTCTTTAGCATTTTCTTCCATTTCATGTGAACAGTTTCTAAGTGGTGGAAAATATGTATGCCTAACTTAAATGTGTGGGTGGCTCCAAAACAGTGACATGTAACCCTAGAAAAGAAGGTAGTTCCCTTTGCACCAGGGAAGAGGTATGCTTGTTTGAAGAATCAGCAAAATTTTGCTACCTTGGGGAGCATATGGAAATATCCCAAGAGCACAGAGCTCCTGATATCTGGTAATCAGGGGAGAAACATGAGGTTCTGGATATCTGCCAAAGCTCATCTCTGCAATTTTAATTTATCTGTTTTGATGAGACAACCCAGATCACTAGGGAGGTCTGGAAGTGTATAAATAGAAGAATAGTGATGGAGATCATATTTCTTATTTTTACAGAGACCATGTTTCCATATTCAATGACACAAAATGATCTGTTATCACCTGCTGAATTTCGGTGAAACATCACAGATGTGGACAAGTCAAAATAATGAAGATTCTTCTTTATCTAATGTATTTCAGTTGGCTCTTCAGAGAAACAGATTGTCAATTGTACAGACTTTTATTTGTCTTACACTACACATCTAAGCATGTGTTTTAAAATTCCATTCTCATGTTCTGTTTTTTCTGTTAATACATTTTTTTTTTTTTTTGCCTTTTGGTAGGCAATTGGGGTTAAGTAACTTGCCCAAGGTCACACGGCTAGGTTTTTGTTTGTGTGTGCATTAAGTGTCTGAGTCCGGATTTGAACTCAGGTCCTTCTGACTCCAGGGCCAACACTCTACTCACTGCGCCACCTAGCCGCGCCTAATACATTATTACATATAACTTTTTCTTTGCTTTATGAAAACTAGGTCAAATTCAATAGCCAATAGGGAAATAACAACCCCAGTGTTTCTCTGATGGCGTTATAGTCTTGGCAGTTCCCAAGCCATAACTGGAACTCTATCTAGCCTCTGTCACTCCAAGAGTCCCTGAGTCTCCTTCTCATGTGTCACTATAGGCTGCCTATCAGCTCTATCAGGTCAGTCTCTGAAAGTCAAACATTTCTCAACAAAACTCCAATCAACATGGGCATACTTGTTCTAAGGGTTCCCAAGAGTCCACATGTATTTACATGCCCTTAAGCATGGTAAAATTTAAACCTCAAATAATTGTTTTCTCTTCTTAGGTGCCTTATTTCACTTGGCTAGGAAAGGAAATTATACAGAAATAGCAGGTGCTATGGGAGAGATCACAGAGTTGCTTGGTTTCTCATTTGAATGCCACAGTACAATGGCAGAATGGCTTTTTTCTATCTTTAATTCCTGCTTTTCTCAAGAGTTCTGCTTATTGTCTCTTTGGGAAGTATAAATGCAATACATTTTCCATCATATAGGCCATCAATGTGGTAGATTTCTTGAAGGCAGTTAAGGTATTTAATAACATTCGAGAATGTCACTTTATCGTTCACTTGAAAATACATTGGAAAAGCAATACTTTTGGTCATGGAAAGAAAACATTTGTTATCAGGATCAGAAAAGACTCATTTTACAAACACTCCTATTACCTGCTTTTACTCTTGGGTGGTGGAAACATACCCCAATTCTCTATCACCCACAGAATCTCAAGTGTTCATGGCATTGTTAAGCTAAATGGCAAAGGCTGATTCAGAAGCAGTTGGAACTTAACTTCTCTGTAAAATGAACTCTTTCTCTTTTTGAACTAAGGCTGTGTGTGGGTATTTTTTTTAAGATAGGTTATTGAAAAGAGAAAAACTTGACAATTATAATAGCTGTGTTTCACCTTTCCCAAAGCCTCCTGGCCTTTAGTAACACCTTTAGAGATAGATTGAATTCCCTTCCAAATGTATCAGCTTTGTTCCTAGATCTCCCTGTAGAAATATGCAATGCATTTGGTCCTTCTTTGCTTTTTTTTTAAACTTTGCTTTTTCAAAAGAGGTCTCTAAGCTAGGAGCCAGCAGTGACCTTAATTAAAGTCAGCCATGCATTCAACTAGAGAAACTCTTTAAGGGTTTTCAAGCAGAAAACATTCAGAAGGAAGATTTCAGCATAGAAACATGAAGATGGAAAAATACAAGAAAAATGCGAAACCACAATTCCTGGCATCTCTGCCTTTCCTGTTCTAATGAATGGTATTATAACTGGTAAGTAACAAAGGAAAAAGTAGAAACAGAGAAGTTGAGATAAATTCCTACATTTATAGTTGTACCAAAAAATGGGACTACCAGCCCCTTCAAACAAGCCAACCCAATCTAATATAATCAAATAAGCAGATGAACAAAATCATTCATTTTTTAAAAAATGATATAGAAAGGTATAGGCAGACAGATAAAAATCCATCCATAATAAACAATTTCCAAACATTTCAAACAAACTCGAAACATTTCAAACATAAGAAACATTTCTAGCATTTCTTTATTAGATAACATTGCATATACATATGTACACACATACATATATACACATATGAATTTAGAAGAGCAGAAAAGAAGTAGAAGTGTCACCCATAACAATATGAACATTACAATAAGTCAGTAGTTGAGTACAGTGGAAAGAGCAAAAATCTGAAAATGAGGGGCGGCTAGGTGGCGCAGTGAATAGAGCGCCGGCCCTGGAGTCCGAAGGACCTGAGTTCGGATCTGGCCTCAGACACTTAATCCACACAAACAAAAACCTAGCCGTGTGACCTTAGACAAGTTACTTAACCCCAATTGCCCTAAAGGGGCGGCTAGGTGGCGCAGTGAGTAAGAGCGCCGGCCTCGGAGTTGGGATGACCCGAGATCAAATCCGGCCTCAGAAAATGAGCCCCCACACACAAATAAGGACTAGCCGTGTGACCTTGGCCAAGTCACTTAACCCCAATTGCTTAAAAAAAAAATCTGAAAATGAGTATTCAATTCCCAGCAACTCTTTTGACTGGGCACCTACCCTGGGCTACTATGTAGAGAAGCACAGCGGACAGAGTACCAGTACTACTACTAGTACTAGTCAGGAAGATCTGACTTCAAATCCAGTTTTGAAATACATACTAATTGAGTGGCCCTGGACAAGTTACTTACCTTCAGTTTCCTCAACTGTAAAATGGAAATACTAGCACCTGCCTCACAGAGTGGTTCTGAGGACCAAATGAGATAATATTTATAAAAGTGCAATAACTTGGCAAACAGCAGGTGTTAGGTTCATGCTTATTACCTTCCCTTGCTCCCTGCTATCTCTTACTTGTGCCTAAGATTCCAATATATAAAATTGAAATTATAATTATTATGCTACCTACAGGGCATGGTTGTTGTGAAGAAAGTACTTTGCAAATTTTAAAGAGACTAAGGTTGGACCTGTGATTTCATTGGCATAATGAACTCCCAGATGAAGTAACTCCCTCTACCAATGCGCATTAGCACCTCTTCTGATACTTGGAGTCTTATGAAGTCTTCTATATCACAGAGAGGTAAAGTAACTTGCTTAGGGTCACATAGCCAGTATGAGTCAGAGGCAAGAAATGAACCCAGGCCTTCCAGCTACTGTATCAGACTTTCTCTCATACAAATGGGTTGCTAAGTAAATATGAATAATTATTAGTTAATAGTAATAATAATTTACCACATCTAGACAATTGTTGAAAACTATTTCTTGGATCCTAGCGATACCTTTTCCCCTCTACTCCATCCTCCCTGCTTTTTATAGCCATCATTTGGATACATAATTAAAATTAAAATACTGTCTTCTCTAGTTTTGATTTTTTTTCATTTTTAAATGAGAATTTTCTTCTTTTAGTTTTTACTTAAAATATAATTGAGAGGAAGAAAATTTTAACTATGCATCCTGCTGGACACAGTAAGATAAAGTAAATCTCCAGACAAGAGGGATGAAATGCCCCTGATGTAACTGATAATTCTTTTGACCACCTATACAATTGTCTATACTCTTGTCAATTTTCTCCAGGAAGAGAAAAAGAGCAGAGAAGGTCTGCCACTTGATCTAGCATTACAGCATGCAACCAGGTCTCCCTCATAAAGTATGTTCAATTCTCTGAGTCAGTCTATTCACTGACCCCTCCGTAGCTCTATCCAAGGATGTGCTGGTAAATGTTTAACAACTGTTTTTTGGTGGGGAGGAGGGAGACAGAGTCTAAGGAAGTTAAGTCATTCATCCGTGTCACACAAATAGTGACAAAGTCAAGATTGGGACCCAGGTCACCCCATTGCTGTTGCATCACCTTGGAGGGCATGGGGAGAGGAATGGAATATCTCTGGTAAGTATCCTTTTCTTACACATTGCTTCCCGAAAATTACTCAATTGAGAAACATACTCTTCAAGCACAATGGAGACACTATAAGGATTTTTTAAAATAGGGGGAGTGTTACATAATGGTTAGAATTCTGGTCTTGGAGTCAAGAAAATTTGGGCTCAAATCTTACCTGAGACATGAACTAGCTGTGTAACTAGCTGAGCAAATAAGTTGACTCCTCAGCTTTGGTTTCCTTTTGGTCTATAAATTGGGTATAAAAATAGCAGTAGTATTTACCTTACAAGGTTATAATGAAGGTCATGTGAAATAATGTAGGTAAAGGTTTTCACAAATTTTAAAACCCTATAGAAATGTTGGTGTTTATTATTAGTATCCTCCTTACAATAATGTAGAAAAAAATCATCTGGAAATAGTCCATGGCAAGCCTTAGGTGGCTTGCCATGCGAACTTTTTGTCTGTGGGCTGGTGCAAATTTCTATACTGATGGTTCTGGAGATGGGAATTCCCAGGATGAGGTATGATTCATAAGTGATCTCTGAGAAAAGCTACTGTACTTAACCTTGAAAAGTGCATTCCTAGTAAATTCCAACATACTACACTTAGGAATTACATGGAACAACATTTTGCCCCACCCCAGCAGATGCCAAGCCCTAAGTGGGTGCCTGGGGGGAACCTGAGGCCTATTTGGAGCACCTTGACCCAAAGAAATTGGCCCATTAGACGGGGAAGTTCCTGAACACTGAGCAAAGCCTGCTATGGGATAAATCTCTGTTGTTATAGATCCAGATATCATGAACTAAAGCCCCCTGAAATGCTATATAACAGATGGAAGACAATTCTTGCTCTGTGTCTCTGCTGCCTTCCACCAGCTGACCAGTAGTGCCCAAAAGTTTGGAACTTGTGAAGTGGTCTGGGTGAATGGCCGCATGGAATTCCCCTCCCACTCCCCCGAGAGTTTGCAAAGCCTATAACGTTTTCCCTCTTCTCTTCTCTCTACATGCTATCCTTTAGAGATCTCATCAAGTCCCGGAGTTTCAGTTATCACTTCTATGTATGTGACTCCCAAATTTATAAATCTACCACTAGCTGTTTTTTTTTTCTTCTGAGGGCAGTTTCACATTTTCAACTACTTATTAGATGTCTCCACCTAGATGTCCCCTGGTACCTCAAACCTAAAATTATCCAAACTTAACTCATCTTCCCTTAAAATTTTCCCTTTGGGGCAACTAGGTGGCACAGTAAGTAGAGCGCCAGCCCTGGAGTAAGGAGGACCTGGGTTTGGATCCGATCTTAGACATTTGACACAAAAAAACAAGGCATGTGACCTTGGGCAAGTCACTTAACCCCAACTACCCTAATCTCCCCTCTCAAAAAAAAAAAAAACCTTTTGCCTTCTCCCCAACTTCTTGATTTCTATTAATTAGCACAACTATTCTCTGAATAGACCAGGCTTGACACCTTAGAATTATCTTCACATGTAGAGTTACCTTACACCAACTTGCAAAACATTTCATGTGTATGTGTATACATTATATACATATATTCATATGTGTATGTGTAAATACTAATGTGCAAATACATGTAAATATACCCACACACGTGTGTGTACTGCATTGTGTGCATGTATATATATGTGTGTGTGTGTGTGTGTGTGTGTTTGTATAAATAGACATATATGCTATATATGTGTTTATGTGTGTATGCATACATATACACATATATGAAACTATTATTACTATAAGTACTTAACAAACATTTTGTCTACTGGAATTTAATTGAATGACCTATTCTATTAGCTATACTCATTGTAAAAGACCCTACCCCACCCCACCCCCAAAGAAAAGAAGGAAATAGAGTTTATGAGACTAAGGAGGTAGGTTTTGGTGAAACTTCAAAATGTGACAAAATTAGGAAATAATGAATTCATGCCAAAAACTAAAGTATAGACATATTTTTGCATAGCCCTATATAAGAAATAATTATGTAGTGAATAAGTAAATGTTAGAAGGCACACTTCTGTTACCGTGCAAAAATCTAGCATGGTCCTAATGCATTGCATTAGAGACCACTCTACTCATAGCAGAGGAAAAAGTAGATGAGCAAAATTTTATTAATATGTAATAGCCCCAATTCACCACCATTTTCTTTCCATAAATAGGGGATTGAAGGAAGAAGTAGTCAACTTAAAGTACTAATTAGGGATTGAGACAGGAAGTAAAACCACACAGCTGCAGTAGAGAGGTGTAAAAGCCAAAGTGAAATCCATGCTACAGAAATACAGGCATGGTGGAATTGTCCTTTTGGAGATGAATCATTGGTCCCACTCACCTTCATCCAAAAGGATGAGATAGTCAAAGAGACAGTTAGAACTTCCTGCCTACTACAGAACAAATGAGACAGAAAAATGGCAGCTGTAGGAACATGTATCTTCTCTCAAGTCCATGGCCCTATGGCCCAGGGAGAGGTTCCAAGTCCAGCACAACTAAAGAATTCCTGAAAATTAACCTAATGATGAGTCCTATTGAATGCATGAGCTATGTATCAACTTCATGAACTGTGAAGGTATGAACTGTGTTGCACTGTATATCCTTTTTTCCCCACTCATGAGTATTGCACTATTAATTTCCTAAAAGTGAGGTTTGAAACAATTTCTGTACCATCTGGGGACTTCAAGGGTATAGGAAACTGCAGGTTTGTAGTTGCTAGGCAAATGTTTTATAGTATATTGATTTATTGTTATTATGTTTTCTTCATTTGATTATGGATTCATGCCAAGAAGAAAGGCAACTTCTTACAGCTGTACGCTTGTATATGCTTGTATAAATCTGGAAAAAGTCAACCCATTTGTGCCAAGGCCAGGTAACTATGACTCAGGAAACAGAAAATCCAAAAAGGAGGTGAATTTTGCTAGAGGTGGGAGTTCAATAGCTGATTTCTGATTCGGTCAATCTGAAATGATGCCCAAACCCCTAAATAATGAGTCAACTCTGCCCCACAAAGATGATGTTGCTGTTGTTCTTCTCAGGAAGGTGATGTCATGACTTGCAAGTGAATTTGATTTAATTAAGGTAGTGCTGTTCAAATTCTCCAACAATTCTCCAATTCTCTCTCCTCCGGAGACATCTGGGTCTAGTGGTAAGAGATAGATCAGAACAACTGGAGATGCCCCCAGATGCAGTGGGAGACCTTGGCCTTTTTAAACTAAGTTCTTTCTCAGGTCTCAGTCTGTCTGAGGTAATGCCCATTCAGTGATTAAAGGTAGATAAGAAACAAAGCAAAGAATGGTTTCTTTTACCTAGTCAAAATAAAATAAAATAAAGTCAGCCAGGGAGAGAAGACCCTCAGGATTCTAGTCAAAACAGAAACAATTGTTATTCACTCATACTCTGATCCATCAGAGTCCAAAAAATGTCCAAATGTGGCTTGGGCTGGGACCTATTGCTGGAAAATCAATAAGAGCTAGAGCGATTTGGATTTAAGATGTGGTCCTTAAAAAAGCAATCTAGTCATAAACCCCAAGATACCTTGTGATGTTTCAGCAATCAAAATTTATATTCCTTTGTGTAGAGCACCAGCAGGTAAGGGGGTGGACAGAGGGAGAGGAGGGAGAGAGGGAAGAAGAGAATGGAAGGAAGGAAGGAAGGAAGGAAGGAAGGAAGGAAGGAAGGAAGGAAGGAAGGAAGGAAGTCGTGTGGCTCAATTGGAGCTATCCCAGTTGGGTCCCCAGTGGGGCAGCTACTACTGCTCATAATTGTTGATTGTTGTTTGCCCTTTGTTCTCAAAGAGGACCATGAAATTGAGAAAGCATGCACTGAAGGCACTGAAGGATAGAAGGCCATTGATTCTAAGAACCATATGGAGTTTGGGCCTTCCTTCACCCAGCAGAGTACAAGTGCATAAATAAAACACCAAAGAGAGCATTTGTAATGGCAAGATCCAGATACTTACTGATGAGTAAAATTAGGATAGTGACTAATAAAACCACCCAGTAGTTAAAAATAATATAGAGAGAGACTGTACTAACCAAAGTCAGCAGTTATGAAAACTGACTGCTCCACATCTTCAAAATCACTTGGGAATATCCTTTGAAGTGGAAGTTAAACAAAATACTTCAGTAGTAGATATTTTCTAAAGTAGATCACTATTCCCAAGGATCATCAGGGCTGAATAGCTAACAATATATACTGGATGACAGCATCACAAACATAGATCTTGAAGTTGGCTTAAAGGCCATCTTGTCCAAATCTATCATTTTAGAGGTGAAGAACCAAGGCCCAAAGAGTTGAAGTGATGTGCAGTCACATAGGTAGAAAGCAGTGGTGCTTGGTTTTAAACCCAAGGCCTCTGGATTCTGATTCAGCATTTTAACCAGGATACACAAGCACAAAAACAACAATAACAACAACACTCTGGTCTAGAATTCACTTGCAGGATAGCCGAAAGCAGTGGTGTCAAACTCAAATAGAAACAGTGACCACTAATCCCCAAATAAGGATGCCTGAGTACTGACATATTGACTTAGCTTTTAAATACAATATGGTTTATGTTTTATTATACTTATTGACTTTGTTAAATATTTTCCACCACATTTTAATCTGATTTCCTGTGAGTGAATTGTGGGTTACAGGTATAAATTTTCCAACCCTAAAAAGCAATGTATTACAGTAGAATGAGGATTGGGTTTAAAGCACCAAAAGTTTCAAATGAAAAGTCCTGATTCCAGATTCTGACTATGCTATTTAAAGTGTGACCCTAGACAAGTCACTGTGATTTCTGAGTCTCAATTTCCTCATCTGCAGTAATTTTTGTCTTGTAGAGGTGATTGGCATAGTGAATAAAGACAGCTGACCTTGGAATCAAGAACTATTTTTAGCTCCAGTCTCTGATCACTGGCAAATCACCATAGTCTTGACAATAGTGTTAGATTTGGAGTTAGGGAATCAAATTAGGCAAAGAGAACAAGCTATCACTCTTTGCAGATGATATGATGATATACTTAGAGAATCCAGTAAAAAAACTACTTGAGACAATAAATAAATTTGGCAAAGTTGCAACATATAAAATAAACCCACATAAATCCTCCACATTCCTGTATATCTCTAATGAAATTCAACAGCAAGAGATAGAAAGAGAAATCCCATTTAAATTTACTGTAGACATTATAAAATATTTGGGAATCTACCTGCCAAAACAAACCCAGGACCTATATGATCACAACTACAAAACACTTCTCACACAAATAAAGTCAGATCTTACTGATCGGAAAAACAGCAAATGTTCATAACTGGGTTGAGCTAATATAATACAAATGATCATTTTACCTAAATTAAATTATATATTTAGTGCCATACCAATCAATTTACCGAAAAACTACTTTATAGAGCTAGAAAAAATAGTAACAAAATTTATTTGGAAGAAAAAATGGTCCAGAATATCAAGGAAATTAATGAAAGGAAATGCTAGGGAAGGTAGCCTAGCTGCACCAGATTTTAATCTGTATTATAAAGCAGCAGTCATCAAAACTACTTGGTACTGGCTGAGGAATAAAGTAGTGGATCAATGGAATAGACTGGGCACATGAGACTCAGCAGTCAATGATTATAGTAATCTATTGTTTGATAAACCCAAAGACCCGAGTTTTGGGGATAATAACTCGCTATTTGACAAAAACTGCTGGGAAAACTGGAATATAGTATGGCAGAAACTGGACATAGACCATTATCTAACACCATATACCAAAATCAAGTCTAAACGGGTGCATGATCTAGGTATAAAGGCTGATACTGTAAGCAGCCTCAGAAAGCAAGAAATAGTTTACCTGTCAGATTTGTGGAGAGGGGAAGACTTTATGACCAAACAAGAATTAGAGAGCATTATAAAATGCAAAATGGATAATTTTGATTACATTAAATTGAAAAGCTTCTGTACAAACAAAGCCAATGTAACCAAGATTAAGAGGGAGATGGGAAATTGGGAAAGAATTTTTACAACCTTTGTCTGATAAAGGACTCATTTCTAAAAATATACAGAGAATTGAGTCAAATCTATAAGAATACAAGTCATTCCCCAATTGATAAATGGTCAAAGAACATGAACAAGCAGTTTTCAGAGGAAGAAATTAACGATATCTATGAGCATATGAAAAAAAAAATGCTCTAAATCACAATTGATTAGAGAAATGCAAATCAAAACAACTCTGAGGTACCACAAATCACCAGTCAGATTGGATAAGATGACAAAATAGGAAAATGACAAATGCTGGAGAGGATGTGGAAAAATTGGAACACTATTGCATTTCTAGTGGAGTTGTGAACTTATCCAACCATTCTGGAGAGCAATCTGGAATTATACCCAAAGGGCTATAAATAATTTCATACCTTTGACCCAGCAATACCACTTCTAGTGTTATAGTCCCAAAGAGATCATAGAAGTGGGAGGAAGACCCATATGTACAAAAATATTTATAATAGCTCCTTTTGTGGTTTCAAAGAATTGGAAATTAAGGGGGTGCCCATCAATTGGGGAATGGCTGAACAAGCTGTGGTATATGCATGTAATGGAATACTATTGTGCTATAAGAAATGAGGAGCAGACAGTCTTCATATTTACCTGGAAAGGCTTATACAAACTGATGCTGAGTGAAAAGAGTAGAACCAGGAAAAATTTGTACACAATTACAGACACAACGTATGTGTGATGACCATCTTTGATAGACTGGACTCTTCTCAGCAATGCAGGGTTATAAGTCAATCCCAAAAGACTCATGATGGAGAGAGATGTCTACATCCAGAGAAAGAACTGAGTTTGAATCCAGATTGAAGCAAACTACCTGCTCTTTTTTTCTTTTTCTTGTTTGGTTTTGTTTCCTCTCTCCCAGTGTTCATTCCATCTGATACAATCCTTTATAACCTGACTAATGTCTAATGTGAAGGTATTTGCAGATCCTATACTTGATTATATGCTGCCATGGGGGAGGGGAGGAGGGAGAGAAAATTTGAAACTCAAGTAATTGTGGAACTGAATTTTGTAAACTAAAAGTAAACAAACAAATTAATAAAGACCAAAATTTAAAAAAAGAAAAGATTTGGAGTTGGGAAGGCCTGGGTTTGAATCATGCCTCAGATACTTAAGATTTTTGTGACTCTGGACAAATCATTTACTCTTTCCTAGCCTCAGTTTTCTTATCTATAAAATGGGGATGATAATAGTTCCTACCTGGAAAGACTATTTGAAGATCAAATGAAATAATGAATGCAAACTGCTTTGCAAAACATTAAAGCACCATAAAAATTTGTGCTGTTATTGTTAGTATAATTTCTCTATCTCTAGACAACTTTCTAAAATTATATTAAAGATAGATGAGCTGTTGCTGTCCAAACATGGTATGGTTCCCATAGAAGACTTCTTTACACTGATGAAATCATAGTTCCAGATCCCAGCACCCCTCACAAATGGGTAAAAAGGGGAGTAATATTACCTACTTCTGGAAAATGCTATGAAAATAAAAGCATCGTATAAATGCAAGTTATTGTTATTATTAATAAAAATCGGTAAGATATCTAAAGCTCTCCACAACCTTGCCAAGGTGACTTTTAGGTCAGCAACTGGGATTTGGGAAGAAGGAGGGAGTTGGGAAATGGGAAAAGTAGGATACAAGATTAAGGAAGAAGCATGGGGCAGCTAGGTGGGGCAGTGAATATTGCTGTGCTCCTGGAGTCAGGAGGACCTGAATTCAAATGTGGCCTCAGACACTTAACCCTTACTAGCCATGTGACCTTGGGCAGGTCACTTAACCCCATTGCCCTGCCTTCCCCCCTCCAAAAAGAAAAAAAAAAGATTAAGGAAGATGCAAAAGAAGAGCCAGTTTGTTTCTCTCTCCAGGTTTTAAGAAGGAATGAACTTTGCAGATGAGTAAAAATTTTCAAAGGGAGAGTGCCATTCTATGACTGACAATTGGGAATCATTGGCTCTAGGGTCATCAGAAGGTCTAAAATGCACAAGGAGTCAGGTTAAATGAGGCTTGATCTGATTGGCACCTCTCCAGTTAGACACCTGGATTCTCTGGAATAAGTTAATCCTAAAACATGAGTCCTTTTTTATCTTCCTGGAACAACAATATAATCATATTATTCTATAATAAGTGCCCTTGGTCTCATTTGACTTACAGAGGATTTTATTTCTATCAGGATAAATTACCTTAGCCTTAGAAGCTCAGCTGGAGCTATATATTCAAGAAAACAGAACCCTCCCCTAAAGCTGTCATTTTTCCTGGGAAGGCATTTAATTGCCTCATGGAGAAACCTGCTGGGAGAAGCTGCCATTGAAGTCCTTAAGGGAAATACATAAATAACTTTTGTTCAGCTAACGAATCAAGGCAACTCTTACTAGCAATCTGCTAACTCAAGAAACCACACCCTCAAAAATTCCCAATTATTAGAAAAGAAATTCAAGGTATCCATCAATATTAATATGCACATATTTCTTTCTCCTTTCGATGGACTGGATAGGACAGGGAAAACATTTGTTTTCCTTTAACCTCGACACTTTGGAAGACTACTTAATTCAAGACCCTGGATGTGCTCAATATGTGGAAAAAGTTATCATTTAATTACAAGCTCTTTAGCAAAGAATCAAAAATGAAAAAGGCATGCAAAGTTAATTTTTCATTTTATGTCAAATGTGCCACATTTAAAGGTGTGAAAATACTAGTAATAAATGTAAGTTATTGTTATTAATGAAGCTTTCAGTCCAAAAGACTTTATAATTTTAAAATAGGTAATTTGGCTTTGGTGGAGTTTAATAATTGTTTTCAGAAATTTCATCCTCTAAATTTCTATACACACTGTCTATAGCACTCATTCAGTGTTTAATCATACATGCTAACATTTGTTACCTTATAACTTTTAGCTTTTCATAGAGATCTTTTCTTCTCAACTAACTTGAATGTGGCTACTCTACACTTTCCTGGGTGCTATACTTATAATGTATGATAGGAAAGACTTCTGAATACTCTCTCAGACAAGATAAATCACCCAAATCTGCAGTTAGTCCAATTTATAGCAACTTCTCCTACCTTTTGAGGTCAAACTTCCCAAATTCCATATACCAATTCACAGGAAAACCCCCAAAAATTCTTCACTCAAGAACTATACTCTCTTTGTAAACACAATCCTGAGTGGGATAGTTTCTGCAGAAAATAACAATGATTCACATGAATGGATAGAAAACCCAGTCTCCTAACACTGATAGTACTCATGGTATTTAACCACTCACTATAATTCTTTGAATAGTGAACTGACATATGAGAGTGGAACAAAGGGCCTGGTCTAGACCCCAAACCATAGTTGTCATGTTTGTTGTGTATTAATCAACCAGAGCTGGTAGCTACAAGCTCTCTACTGCTCCTTCCCCACCAGAATTCTGAGCATAATTGCCTATTTCCATTTCTCTTCCAATTTAGTTTCAAACAATCCAGTCTCTCTGTCTGTGCTATATGACAGATGGAAACAACCTCTGCCCAAGTAGCTTCAGTTTTGTCTCACCTCATCAAGTCCTTCTTCCACTGGATGAGACACAGAATGATAGCTATGTGTTGCTAATAGATTTTAAATTCCTTTGAGATCAAAATGCTGTTTTATACTTCATATATCACTACAGTGCCTAATACAAAACTATGTACTTAGTAGGAACTCAGTAAATACCTTCCCATTGTACTACCGCCCCACATCCAAATTAAGGTTAACTATTCAATACATTAAATACACAACTTTAACAAGAGGACTATTTTGTAAGTCTAGACTTCTAAGATCAGTCTAAACATATACTAATACTCAAGGAATCTGTGTTTTCATCGATGTGGGTAACTTCTGGTTTAGGAACTGCCTATCCACTAAGAATGGCAGCACTGTGTTGGACTTGAAGTCAAGATTGATTCAGTTCAAATCCTGCTTCTGATCCTTGCACATCATGGGACCTTGGGAAAGTTATCTAACCTCTCTGAGTCTCCATTTCCACATCTATAAAGTGAGAGGATTGGATAAGAAGGACTCTAAGGACCATCTGAACTCTAAATCTATGATCCTATTAACTCTCAGTGGAGTCTGATAACAAGTCATTTATGACTGAAGCCTAAGGAAGTTTTTTGAGGCAAATAGATGTTGTGACTAACATAGGGTCAAATAGGCAGGAAATATGAGAGGCCAGATTTCAACCCAAACCTTCCTGACTCTAAGATCAGTGCTGTATCACCTATGGACAAGCTGCCTCTCAACACAAGCATATGCATATATCCTCAAATGAGAATGTCCATTATAGAATAGAGAGCTACCTGTTTGTTCAAGCAATGGCTTTCGATCATCCAGTGAAAGATACACATATAGAGCGGGAAGTTGGACCAGATATTTCTAAGGTCCTACCCACCTCTAAGAGTCTAAAAGCAAACACATTGTACTATGATGCTTCCCATACCCTTGGAAGTAAATATCAGTGTCACTTTAATATTAATAAAGTAGTTGTTTGGACTAGATGGCTTTGTGGTCCCCTGACCCAACACTAAAAGTCTTAATAGACATGTGTAAGGGTGGGTCAGTGTACTCTACTGCCTAGGTAGGTTATGTGTATCTATGTGTGCTATATTTATCCTGACCAAAAATGAAAGAAACTATAATTTCTTCTAGGCATTATGATATCTAAGGTAGTGGCCAAACTAAATGTTACACTACTTTGTTTTACTTTAGTCAATAAATCTAAAAACAGTTTTTAAACATCTCCTCCATACCAAGCACTGTGTTAGGTGTTGGGGAAAAAGACAAAAAATTAAATAATATTTGACTCAAGGGGATAACAATATGTACAAGATAATTTTGTGTAGCGGGTGAGATAATAATGGAGGTTTTTGTGTAGAAGGTGGCATTTTAGCTGAACTCCAAGCAAATTAATTCAAAGAGTCAGAGGTGAAAAGGCATGCATTTGAGATAGTAAAGACATGGAGATAGCAGATGGAGTCTTCTATTGTGAAAGGATAGTTTGATTGGAAAGGTAGATTGTAATCTACACCAGATTGTGCAAGTTTTAAAACATCAAACAGAAGTTCATGCTTGATCTTAGATGAAATCAGAGGCCATTGAAGTTTACTTAATATAGTCCAACTTATTAGAAATATTTATTTGGTAGTAGTCTGGAGGACAGAATAGATAAGGGAGAGACTTGAAGTGCAAAGACTGATTAGGAAGGTAATTCCTAGGACAGAGATGATGAGTGCCTTATCTAGTGTGGTGGCTATGCTATGTGAGTTGGGAGAAGGATGCAAAAGATGCCATGGGAGTAGTATCAATGAGACTTACCAAATGATTAGCTATGGAAGACAAGGGAGAATGCAGAGTCATAGATTACTCCAAGGTTATGAACATAAATAACTGGGAAAATGTTGATTCCCTTGACAAAGCTAGCACAGTTCAGAACTGGAGTATGTTTGGGGATGAAAGATAATGAATTTTTGTTTTGAATGTGCTGAGTTCAATATGTCTACAGAACACCCAGTTTGAAATGTTGAATGAGCAATCGGTGGTATGAGATGGGGGCTTACTGAATATAAACAGTACCCCAAAAGACATACTGAAATTTAAGCTTAATAAGATCTAATCAACTGCACTAAGACTTTGGGGACACCTTGTATACATACATCTAGACATTGCATCTGGTTTGTCATCATAACGTTTGTTTTAATTTAGAATACAATTTAAAATTTTAAGAAATAAAAAATCATATTCTGAACTTATTCTAACACTGCAAAATCATAATCTGAATGAGGGTAAGATGCAAAAATATTCATAGATGCATTATTTGTAAAGAAAAAACCTTGAAACACGAAAAAAATTTAAATATAAATGTAAGGGAAGAAATTAAAATTCTCATACTTTTATTCAGTAACAAAAAAGTTATTTTACCCACCTTGCAAAAGTCTACAGTATATCATTATAAAAGAATAATAACAGTCAGTCATCCCTACTTTCAACACAGAGAATTGTGAGTGGACCATCCAAGGCTCTCCCTCGGGGATATACAGGGAACAGGCTTCTGCCTCATATCATCCAGCACTCCTCTATCCAGCTCTCGGTATAGCTCAATTTGTGGACAAATCCACAAAATTCAAGCCTCTAGCTCAGACTACTTCCCCGCCCCTCTAGGAGCCTGGTGGGTATGCCATGATGGCCTTACCCAGTGGGTCTCTGCTACCCTGTTCCTCAGAAGAAAACAACACACTGAGGGCCCCTTGTGTGTCCTAGTGGCCATAATACCCCAGGTCACCCTTCTCACAGGTGAACAAAGTTGGCATTACTTTTTCCCAGAAGGGCAACTGAGCCACCATCGAAGGCAGGCAATACCACTCCTCATTCCCATCTCAGTGGGCTTGGGCCTTGTGGGTTCTGCAGTGACTGGGATGGCAGCCTTGATTAAGGGGGAGGCCAACTCTCAGGCCTTAAGTACACAGGTGAATATTGACCTCTCCCACATAGAGCAGTCCATCTCAGCCCTGGAAAGACAGGTGGACTCTCTGGCAGAGGTGGTTCTCCAACCGCAGAGGCCCTGATCTTCTTTCTCTTAAACAGGGTGGCCTGTGTGCAGCCCTTGCTGAGGCTTGTTGCTTCTACGCAAACAACTCTGGAGTGGTGAGCAAGAATCTGAAGTTGGTATGCCAGAATACTGCTAATAGAGAGAGCTGGAAAATTCTGAGAATGGGTATAAGTCATTGTTCACCTGGAACATCTCCCTGGCTCACTACTTGGTATCACCCTTGGCGTTAGTATTGGTATTAGCCTCTCCTCCTCCTGATCATAGCCCTAATTGTAGGACCCTGTCTCATTAATCGCTTTCTACAATTTGTCAAGTCCTGTGTTAACTCCATTAAAATGTTAATTACCAAGGATCCCTGCTACCATCCTTTAGGAACAGAATTGGGTAACCTAGATGATGTGACCCCAACAATGTCAAAGGTTTGACATACCTACAAGGAAAAGTAGGGAATATTGGGTACAACTCCACCTTCCCCGTCTGCTAATTGATCTGTAAAGCAGACAACTCCATCTTCCCCTTCCCCTAATTGATCTATAAAGCAGACAACCCCACCTTCCCCTCCCCTAATTGTTCTGTAAGCAGGCATAACTCCACCCTCTCCTTTCCCTAACTGATCTGTAAACAGGCAACTCCACCCTTCCCCTCCCCTAATTGATCCATGGGAGGGAGTTTCATAGGGTACACTTTGCACCAAAGGGAAATTCAAATGTACGCTCACCAATCACTGACTGTAGTTTCGGCTTATTAAACCTGGCTATTAAATCTCTTTAAAAACTGGCAAGCTGTCCATGCCAACACTGTCTAATTTGGGTTAACCATGTAACCCCAGTAGTCCCACAGTAATAAATCCACTTCCAAATTTTAATCTTAGGGATCTTCTGTCTCACTCCTTTAAGCTCAACATCAGCAGGGAGGGCCACCTCTGGGTTTTTCCTCTCTGTCCTGCCAGCTGGGGTATCCTACTCATCTTGTCCAAGGATCTCACACTATGTTCTAAGTCCTGAGATGCTTTGTACAAATGGAATTATTTTCATAGCCTGTAAAGCACATTGTCTTATCTTAAAAAAAAAAAAAGAACAGGATAGCAACTTGTCCTACTTTAATTTCTATCCAAATTCCATTTAAAACATTAGAAGGAAGTAATAATAGCTAGGATTTATATAGACCTTTAAGGTTTACAAAGCACACTTCTTTTGTAATTTCATTTGATCATCACAACAATTTTGTGAGGTAGAGATATTATTACACCCATTTTTACAGATGAGAAAGTTGGGATTGAAAAAGGTCAAATAGGGCAGCTAGGTGGCGCAGTGAATAGAGCACCAGCCCTAAAGTAAGGAGGACCTGAGTTCAAATCCTCAGACACTTGACACTTAACCAGCTGTGTGACCTTTGGAAAGTCATGTACCCCCAATCACCTTGTCTTCAAGAAAGAAAGAAAGAGAGAAAGAAGGGAAAGAAGGAAGGGAGAGAGAGAGAGAGAGAGAGAGAGAGAGAGAGAGAGAGAGAGAGAGAGAGAGAGAGAGAGAGAGAAAGAAAAGTTAAATGACTTACTAAGGGTCATATGGCTAGTAGATTTCTGAGGTAGATTTTTGAACTCAGGTCTTCTGGTATCCAAGTCTTAATACTCTATTCACTTCATTATCTCTGTTGGGGACACAGTGGATAAAGTGTTGTAAGTTCTAAGTTCAACTAGAACCATAGACAAGTCACTTAAAGTTACAACCTCTATTTGATTCAGTTTCCTCACCTTCAAAATGAGTGATTATAATAGCATTTACCTCCCTGATTTGTGAGGACCAAATGAGTTAAAGCATATAAAGGGCTTTGCAAGTCTTAAAGTACTATATAAATGCTACTATAATAATAAAAATACTAATAACAACTCCCTCAAAGCCCAACTCAACATCTATATTGTGTTTGGTGGGAGTGGAGGAGTTGATAAGAGAAAGGGGCTAATAGAATAGCCAAATAAGAAATGTCCAGCCAGAGTAGTACGTGGCAGTGCCTCTGTACACTCTGTGGTGGGGTGGCTAGGTGGCCCATTGAATAGAGCACTGGCCCTGGGGTAAGGAGGACCTGAGTTCAAATCCAGCTTCAGACACTTAACACAAAAACTAATCATGTGACCTTGGGCAAGTCACTTAAACCCAACTGCCCTCCAAAAAGCAAAATAAAATAAAATAAAATGGATGTGGTGGCTATGACAGCCCTAAAATTCTTTCCAATTGAGGTCTCACAATACAACAGATTGAGATATCAAGCTAGTTAGTGTGATTAAGCTATTCCTATCAATCTTCCAACTATACAGTGTATAATAACATTGAGGACTGGTCCTGCTCAAAACTGTCATAATAACCAGTTTGGGGGGCAGCTGGGTGGCACCGTGAATAGAGCGCCGGCTCTGAAATCAGGAGGACCTGAGTTCAAATCTGGCATCAGACAGTTGACACTTAATAACTGTGTGACCTTGGGCAAATCACTTAACCCCAATTGCCTTTTCTTTTCCCCCTCCAAAAAGAATAATAACCAATTTGACTTGGAGGATAGTGGAGCAAGGAGTATTACTTTATTTTTGGCACCAAAAGAAGGCAAAATAAATTGGAACAAAATGACGAAATTATAACAAATCAGTACTTCCAATATACCACCTGCTGGAAATTCCTTAGTAGTGATGCTGTTGACCACTAACAGGGGCAAACATGAAATAGACTGACATTATAAATGCTGTTATAATGCACCAAAGCACCCTAACAAAACAAGAAACAGAACTTCCCAGCTATAAACGAGGATTTCTTTTCCATTGCTTTTTTCAATGATATTCTCAGCTCTGTTACACAACTGATAAGCGTTTAGGTTCCTTGCATGTGCCAGACCCTGGGCTAACTAGGCACAAGATATACAAATACAACGAATTAAGGCACAACATATTCCTGACCACTCCTGAGCAATTATAAGAAATGAATTCATTCTAAACCCTAGATTAAAATAAATAGGAGCAAAAATTGATGAGTTGTTGATAAATCTGCTTCAGGAAAAGCTGAAGGTGTTGAAAAGCTACAATTAACACAGCTGTCAGAAGTGCTACCTAACAATGAAACAGAAAACAAAAAAACAGAACTGATGACTTGAATGGTTTTGTAAAAGAAATGAGCTGACTTAGAATAGAACTTCAAAAAGTTTTATTAGTTAAATGAAACACATCCATTTAGTAGACAAGTTATATCAAAATAGATATGGTCCTAAGAAACTCAACACAGCAAAAAGCAAGTTGGATCAAACCAGAAACAGAAACCTTAAACACCAGTAATACAGCAAATGACAAAATATTCCTTATGTCAAAGGAAGTTACTGAAACTCTAGCTTCTTTGTAAAACTGTGGCAAAAAAATAAGATATTGAATTATTTACTCAAATGTTTATAATGGTGCATGACTAGAAAAGCACTTATCAGCTTCCTCTCAGATACAAGCCCAATCCCACTTTAACAGAAGGCATCATATATTTATTAAAAGATCAGAGCTCCAGTGACTTCCAACAAGGATGGGTCAATTATGTGCTTATATGCTCTATTGAAAGCATTCATTGCTTGCATCATTTTGAAAACAAACCCAAAAAGAAGCAACATCTTTAGACACTTATAAGAACATGCTATTTTTGCTGGGAAGCCAAAAAGGGGGTCCCCAAAAGTCCCAGCCGTGAAGGGCCTTAGCGACAAGTTTGGTTGATAAGAATACTGGGTGGTACAATGGATAGAGCACTGCGCCTAGAGTCAGGAAGTCTTGAGTTCAATCTGCCTTCAGACATTTATTAGCTACACAATCCTGAACAAGTCACTTCGTCTCTCTTTGTCTCAGTTTCCTCATCTGTAAAATGGATCTAATGATAGCGCTTACCTCCCAGCATGGTTGTGAGGATCAAGTGAGAGCATTGTAAAGCACTTAGCACAGTTCCTGGTGAACACAGTAAGAGCTATAGAAATGTTAGTTATTATTACTACCAATATCATCAAATTATCAAATTCGATTAATCAAAACACTTTACTCAGTTCCACGAATAGTAATGGAACCAAAAGAGTAAGAATGCTGGATTAGTCGCCAAATCCTCTGGCCTTTTCTCAGTCTTCACCCTCCTTAACCTCTCCTTAGCCTTTGACTTTATTGATCCCTTTTTCCTCCTTGATACTCTCCTCTCCAGGTTCTTGAGACACAACTCCCTCCTGGTTTTCCTCTTACCTATCTGACTACTCCTTCTCTGTCTGCCTTGTTGAATCATCCTCCAGATCACCCCTCTAATAACCATAGGTGTCCCCTCAGGGTTCTGTCCTGGACCCTCTTCTCGTCTCCCTCTATATTCCTTCACTTGATGATCTCATCAGTTCCCATAGATTTAATTATCATCTCTATGCTAATGTTTCTCAAATCTATACCTTTCCTGCCTCAAATCTATACCTTCCATTCTCTCTGCTGATTGCCAATCTCATATCTTCAACCTTTTTCAGACATCTTGACCTGGATGTCCAGAAACATCTTAAACTTGAAATGGTCTTCTACCTTCCCTGGTACTTTAAAGGGCAACACCATCCTTCTAGTCCCTCAGACCTAGGAGTTATCCTGAAATCCTCACTATCTCTCACTCTCTCTACTCAAACTGTTACCATGGCCTTTCAATTTGACTTTTGCAACATCTCTCAAATATCTCCTCTTTTCTCCTTTGATATTGACACTACTGTAGTGTAAGCTCTCATCACCTCATACCTGGATGATTGCAATAGCCTGCTGGGGGTCTGCCTGCCTCAAGTCTCTCCACACTCTAGTCCATCTTCCATTCAGCTACTAAAGTTATTTTCCTAAAATGCAAATCTCATCATGTCTCCTCACTCAATAAACTCCAGTCAGTGTCTTCCTATTGCCTCCAGAAACAAATATAAAATGTTTTATTTGGCATTCACAGTCCTTCATAACCTAGCCCCCTCCCACCTTTCCAGTCTCCCCAGTGGATACTCCGAAATCTCTCATTTCTGGGCATTTTATATGGCTGTCCCCTATGCTTGGAATGCTCTCCTTCCTTAACTCTGACTACTGACTCCTCTGCCTTCTTTAAGTCCCAAATAAAATCCTCTTGCTTATTTTTGGCACCAAAATAAGGCAAAATAAATTGGAAAAAAAGAAGAAATTATAATAAATGAGTATTTCTAATATACCACCTCTCAGCCTCTCTCAATGCCAGTGTCTTCCATTAATTATTTCCTATTCATTCTGTACTTAGTATGCTTTGTGTATATTTGTTTGTAGGTTGTCTCCCCATTATATCATAAGCTCCTCAAAGCCAGTTAATATCTTTTGTCTCTTTTTGTATCCCCAGCACTTAGCACTTAGCACTCTGGCACACAGTATGCACTTTATAAATGGTTTGTTTTTTGTTTGTTTGTTTGTTTTTTAAAGCAATTGGGGTTAAGTAACTTGCTCAAGGTTACATAGCCAGTCATTATTTATGTGTGGGTGCTCATTTTCTGAGACCCTGAACTGATTCCAGGTCCCCCCGACTCCAGGGCCGGTGCTCTCAGTCACCGTGCCACCTAGACGCCCCTATAAATGTTTCTTGATTGATATCTACATGAAAAAAGTAATTTTAAAAACACGCCCCTGACACAATAACTTCTAAGGTTCTGACTAAAACTAAATCTATTATCATCACCACTAAATAGAACTGAGTATGGCTTTCAAGCCAGAGAGGGAGTTCTATGAAAATATTGCATTAATCACTTGATTAAGAACAACATCATTCCATGGCTCCATTAAAAAACCACTAAGCAGTTACTTCATCATTATAATGTAGTCCAACATTTAAAATCCTTAATGTGCATCTAATACTTCAAGCTTGAATCTGGAAGTCAAATTGAAACAACAAAAAAATGTAATGCTCACAAAAACCTTCATCTCCTCAGGCAAGACAATGAGCCTAAAATCCTCAAGGAAAAAACTAAGGCTGAGTATGTTAGAGACTGACCAGCATTCTCAAGTCTAGGTTTAAGAGCCAGAAGAGATTTTGAGCAATACCAGTCAACAACATACACTTTGGGTGCAATAAACTGAATGACAACGAATCTAAAAAGATCCCCCTACCAGCAAAAAAATCCATGCAATGTGAACAAAACCCACAGCTTACCACTCTAGGAAGCTGTAGAAAGATGAATGCTATACTTCATCATCAAAATGGAGAAAAAGGATCAGAGAATATGACAGACAGGTTACAATTTTTCAGAAGTATTTTCAGAATATACCTTTTATCATAAAACAAAGCTAAAGGTTAACAACAGTCATATACCACTGGAATTATCAAGTGCGATTTATCACACTCTGGTTAAAATCCAAGAGTAGAATGAAACGATAGCCCATAGGTAGCCTCTAGATGAATTCAATCAATAACATGTTTGATGAAACAAATTAAGAAACATCAAAAAGTGGTTATCATTCCAATGTAACTATAGAAATTCAGGATCACTTCTACAGCACAAGAATTTACAGAAAGGTTGTCACTGAGGAGCCTGAATGTGATCAATGCATATCATACCATGAAGTGATGGGGATAGCAACAGTATAGTTTTGTATGTAACATCTTACAGCTGCCTAGAAAGATTCAATCAGAATTGTACATGAAAAGGTTGAAATATGGGGTGGCTAGGTGGTGTAGTGAATAGAGCACTGGCACTGGAGTTAGGAGTACCTGAGTTCAAATCTGGCCTCAGACACTTAACACAAAAACTAGCCTATGACCTTGGGCAAGTCACAACCCCAATTGCCCTCCAAAACAGAGAAAAAAAGAAAAAGTTGAAGTATTTAATAAACTAATTAGAAATTCACCTCCAGGTATAAATCCTAAAATATCCTTGAGAATTCCACAAATAAACTGAAAATGAGGCATTACTATAGACAGAACTATATCATATAACTTATTCAAACATAACAGTGAACCATAAAAAATTAAGAATATTCCTATAGATACCACTGCATCAAATACTCATAATCTCTAAACTACTTAGAACAAAAGGCTTTCAAAATATAGAGACCTCTAAAAAGAAACCATATGGCAACTGAGTAGGTGAGGTACAGGTCATTCCTGCTATTCTGTCTGCTTCTGGAAATTCCAGAATGATGCTAAGTAATATTACAGAAAATAAGCTTACATTTCAATGTTATTTGCCAATTATAAAAATCAGTCATTTTAGCTACCTGCATAATAATTCACAGAACATTAAATACAAAAGAATAGCAAGATAGCAACCTATCAAAAAAATCCTGTTTCTATGTGAAGCACCCAAATAAAAAGACAAGAACAGTATGAAGGTGATAATATTTGCAATGTACGACCAGAGAATGCCAAGACATGGTCACCTAGCTCAGTTCAAGTTATTTTCCTTAGTGTAAAACCTGGAAAGCTTGCTTCTGGAAGAGTCATGGTATGTAAGGACATACCATGTGGACATACATGAACATTCTGTAACTGGTTGCAATTGGCTAACCATGTTGTTGGAAAGAGGGGGTTTTCGTCTGCTTAATTAGCTGCATATCTGGAACTATCAGTAGTATCATCAAAATGACATGAGTCAGTTTTAGCTATCTGTTTGCTTCTTTTACATCTGGGGATGTTCTATGACTCCTTCTCTCATGGTAACCGTTGAAAGACTATGCTATAATGGAAAAGGCCTCAGGACCTTCTTTCCTCTGGCCTCATATAAAACCAAGAATTGGACCTAAGTCCTAAATCTTTTGTTGGCTTACCTCATTCTAAGTGCAGGCAGTAGATGGGGAGAGCAACTCAAAGACATCTGGAAGCCAGAATCCAGGCTGGGTTTTGCAGCCAGCACAGCCTCTAGGAGCAAGAAAGAGCCTTTGGAAGTAACCTTCAGGACCTCAGTCCAGCAAAATTTGTTGGTGTTGGTGTTAGATTGTTCAATGGTGTCCAACTCTTCCACGACCTGCTGGGCCATATCACACCAATGCTGTCCATGGGGTTTTCTTGGCATTCTAGTGGATTAAGGCAAACAGAGGTTAAGGTACTTGCCCAGGGAAACATAGCTATTAAGTGTCTAAGGACAGTTTTGAACTCAGATCTTCCTGACTCCAGGAGTCAGGAAGATCTGAGTTCAATATATATCTGAGTTCATATATATATATATATATATATATATATATATATACCTGTTATATCAACATATGTATATAGCCTCTAGAGTATTAAAGAAAAAGAATAGAATAGTGACTTTTCTCAAAATCATTTCTACCTGAACTCCATCTTTCAGAAATGAGAAAAATAATAACAGTGAAAAATACTCTGGAAAACGGTCAAAAAAAGGATTCAGAAGGAGAAGCAGAAGCCAGCAGAACATTTTTGTTAGCATCTTGTCAAAATTAATATGCAAATTTTTAAAAACTGTGAATAAGTTTGTAATTTTATGTGTGATCTTGTAAATTTTCATTTGTGTATTGAATATTTGTTGGTGGTTACTGGATTCAAGATAAATTACAAAAGATAAATACACAACTCAATTTTAGTTTCAATGCACAGCACTTCCAGAAGAAATAACTTTTAAATCATGTTTGTGTTAGAGAAATACAGAAGAAATTTGATGAAGTTCCCTAGATAATTCAAGCTTGATTCAGATTACTTTTTCCTGAAACATACAGCTAAATGGACACCAAATCTTACCTTTTTTATATCTTGCCTTTTATTCTTTTCTTAGAAAAATATAAATAATAAGTTGAAATGAATTTTCTATTAAGTAACAAGACCCAGAGAGAATCCCTTGCTTAAAGCAAACTACCCAACACCTGAAAATATCATCAAAATTGGAGAAAAGTCTTCCTGTTTCAATATACCATATTCAAATTAAATCACTCATGTTCATCCTCAGCAACATATTTTTTAATCACTTATTTGGGGTTCACTACCTATACCAGACAGCTTTGAACCTGATATATATACCAAAGGTAAAGATAATGCAATCTTCTGTTGTTGTAAATCTTGACCATTACTA
The DNA here is from genome assembly GCA_011680675.1 of Gymnobelideus leadbeateri. NCBI lineage: Eukaryota > Metazoa > Chordata > Mammalia > Diprotodontia > Petauridae > Gymnobelideus > Gymnobelideus leadbeateri. Next base: position 884,370 of record WOXC01011114.1, on the reverse strand, counting down.
CTTCCTCTAATTGACACACACAATACTCCTACGAGATGACTTACCTTGACTTTTTTAAATGGTTTACCCAATCCCCAATTGAATAGAAATATAAATAAAAATATTTATAATGGGAGGTGACTATTTCCAGAATTCACAAAATAAACCAGAGATTGAATGCAAAATCCTATACAAATTCCTCAAATATACTAGATTGATTAACATAACCAGGAAAAGTAAGTGATTTATTTTTCTATACGCTTAGTACCATTTTAAATTTATTTTTGAAATACTTACATGTTATAGCTCTAGGACATTTATAGGAACTACATCTCTAAGCTCTAATATTTTGTTTTCAGTTGTTTGCATTGGTAAATTTGAGATTCAGGACGCCAGATCTCATATGTGTCTATTGTCTTATATTTTTATTCAAAGATCTACTTAAACATATGTATGTGTTATATACATATTATACATGCATATACATATACATACATACATACATGTGTGTATATGCACACACGTTTATGGGTATGGGAAATTGGCAGGTCTGGGTATCTCTATTTTGCCCAGGCCAGAGGTACAGTTGTTCAAGATCTTCACAGCTTTGATCTGCTTTGTTTACATCCTGGACCAGTCTGCCGCTCTTTAAGTACTGACTCCCAGGGTCTCCCCATATGAGTGCCAGACAGGATAGACACTACATCTGACCACAGCTCAGAACTCTAAAACTGAAGCAATCCATTTACCTCAGGCTCCCAGGTATTAAGAATTATAGGTGTGTGCAGTGACCACCTATAAAGTTAAAATACTTTCTGTGACTTTTGCTCTGAGCCCTGGAAGCCAACAGTTCAAAGGAAGCTGCATGACATATTTGTCTTGAAAATATCTTGCCAGGCGGAGCCAAGATGGCGGAGTAGAAACAGCTCATCCAAGCCTCTCTGCCCCCAGATTCTCCACAAACTATGTAAAAGGGGACTCTGAACAACTTCTGGAGCCCCAGCACCCACAGAACTACACAGAGAAGCTAACCTCCCGCTGAGGACAGCCCAGCAGCCCTGCAGGAAGGAGCAGCACAGCGGTCTGGGAGCCGGCAGCGCGCAGAGCACAGGAGCCGAGCCGAGCCTAGGTCCACGTGAGCCGAGGTTTTAGCCCCAGGGCGGCAGGGCCAGCAGCCGGCTGGAGGAACCCCAGAACACCAGGAGCTGTGGAGACTCCAGAATTATCAACATAGACTTGCCTAGGACAAAGTAAGAGTTTAGTGTCCTATGGACTTTGGGACCTGTATTTGGGGAATGCGTCAGCTCCCTCCCCTGGGGGCTAGAAGCAGCTGAGGAGACACGCCATTTTGTAGTTTTCATAGGCATTTCCAGCTCCCAGCCTACAAATCGTGGGGAGATCCAGCGATCAGTCTTTGGGGGTAATCGCTCTTGCTTTAACCTCCTTGGATCTGGATTGTGATCTAGGGTGGAAGTTGTGGGTGGGTTTACAGCTTGCCAGAAACGGAAGTTGCCCCCCACACGTTCAGGACGAAAATTCCTCTATCCAGCCTTAAAGCCATAGTGTGGCAACAAGCCCAAAAGTCAAGCAATTAAGTGGCAACATGCCAAGGCAAAGGAAACAGAAAAATGCAACCCTAGACTCCTATTTTGGGGGCATAGAGCAGGAAAAGGACTGTGAGGTCAGAAGTCCTGCTCCAAAAGCCCCAGGGGAAACATGAGCGGGTTGCAGGCCATAGAGGACCTTAAGAAGGACTTTAAAAATCAAATAAGAGAAGTGGAGGAAAAATTGGAAAGAGAAATGAGAAGGATGCAGGAAAGTATGAAATGAGGGTCAACAGCCTGACTGAGGAAAACAACACCTTAAAAAATAGACTAACTCAAATGGCAAAGGAGGCCCAAAAGGACAATGAGGAGAAGAATGCCTTAAAAAGTCAAATTTGCCAGATGGAAAAAGAATCTCAAAAGCTCACTGAGGAGATTCATTCCTTCAGAGTTAGACTGAGCAAATGGAAGCTAATGACTTTATGAGAAATCAAGATGCTGTTAAGCAGATCCAAACAAATGAAAGATTGGAAGGCAATGTGAAATATCTCATGGGAAAAACCACTGACCTGGAAAATAGATCCAGGAGAGACAATTTAAAAATTATTGGACTACCTGAAAGCCATGATCAAGGAAAGAACCTAGAAATCACCCTTCAAGAAATTCTCAAGGAAAACTGCCCTGATGTTTTAGATCCAGAGGGCAAAATGGAGGTTGAAAGAATCCACAGATCACCTCCTGAAAAAGATCCCAAAAAGAAAACTCCCAGAAATATTATAGCCAGGTTCCAGAATCCCCAGATCAAGGAGAAGATACTACAAGCGGCCAGGAGGAAACAATTTCAATATTGTGGAAACACAATCAGAATAGCCCAGGACCTGGCAGCTTCTACACTGAGGGATCGAAGGGCATGGAATATGATATTCCAGAGGGCAAAATAACTGGGAGTGAACCCAAGGGTCACCTACCCAGCAAAACTGAGTATTTTGTTTCAGGGGAAAGTATGGTCATTCAGTGGAGTGGAGGACTTTCAAGCATTCTTGAGGAAAAAACCAGAGTTGAACAGAAAATTTGACATCCAGACGCAAGAAGTAGGAGATGCCTGAGAAGGTAATCAGGGAAAAGAAATCAAGGGGAACTTATCAAAGTTGAACTATTTACATTCCTATATGGAAAGGCAATAACTGTGACTGATGATATCTTTCTCACTATGAAAATAATGGAAGAAGGGGGTGTGGTCATATGAATACATATGTGAATGTGTGTGTATATGGTTACAGTTATATATGGATAGAGGCATAGGTTGAATTTGTTGGGAAGGGAGAATACTCAAGGGATGAAATTATGAGGTGAGAGAGGAAAGTGGCAAGAGGAGATGGGGAGAGACAGGGTAGGGTAAACTATCCCATGTAGAAGAAGCAAGGGGAAGTGGTTGCAAAGGAGGGGAGAATAAGGAAGGCTAAAAAGGCAAAACCACATTCACATTGAATTTGGTTCAGGGAGAAAATGACATACATACTAAATGGGATACCTCAACCTGCAGCAGGATAGGGGGAAGGGGGATGAGAGGAGGGATGATGGATGGGAGGGCATCCTTGGGGTGAGGGGAGGCTGGAAGTACCCACTATAGAAGAGGGACAGGATCATGTAGGGAATGGACCAGGTGGGGGGTGGGATGAGTGGGAAGGAATTATAAGCAGCCTTGTACAATATATCTACTATGATAATGTTTTGCATAGCTAGACATGTACAACATATACTGAATTACTTATATCCCAAGAAGGAATGGGTGACAAGGGAGGAAGGAAATGGATCTGAAATTCAAGGTCGTAACATTAAATGTTTCAAATATATATATAAATACTATTATTAATACTCTTTTGCCTATAATTGGGAGATAAGATATGCAGGCATTGGGACACAAAGATTCATCTTCCTCTAATGGAAAAGTCGAAGGGGGTATGGGAGAGGGTATGGGAGAGAGCAGATTGGAGGAAGCGATGTCTTGTGGGACTGCTATTCTGGGAGGTTGGGTAGGGGAATAATGGGGGGAAAATGATTGTAACTCAAAATCTGGCGGAAATGAATGATGTAAAACAGAAGTTAATAAAGTATTTGTTTAAAAAAAAAGATATCATCTGCAATAGCACTTGATTTGCAAAAGCCTAACTCATCCTTTCTCAAGCCTTCAGAAGGATACCCTGGATATGTGTATGTGTGTGTGTGTGTGTGTGTGTGTGTGTGTGTGTGTGTGTGTATACACACATATATGTTATTCTCATTAAAAAAATTGTACTGGGGCGGCTAGGTGGCGCAGTGAATAGAGCGTCGGTCCTGGAATCAGAAGGACCTGAGTTCGGAGCCGGCCTCCGACACTTAATCCGCACAAACAAAAACCTAGCCGTGTAACCTTGGGCAAGTTACTTAACCCCAATTGCCCTAAAGGGGCGGCTAGGTGGCCGCAGTGAGTAAGAGTGCCGGCCTCGGAGTTTGGATGACCCGAGATCAGATCCGGCCTCAGAAAATGAGCACCCACGCATAAATCAAATGACTAGCCGTGTAACCTTGAGCAAGTTACTTAACCCCAATTGCTTTTAAAAAAAAATTAAAAAAAAAAATTGTACTAATGAGGAAAGTAGACATATTAAAAAAAAATATCTTGCCATAAGAAGCTAAAACCCCCCAGAGTGCAATCACACAATTGTTCATGAATCTTTGGGCAACTCAAGTCCTCCCTACCACCACCACCATCCAGTCCCCGGTAGATTGTACTATAGAAATCATGAGGTACTGGACTAGCATAAGGAGATACCTTTGCTGTGTAGTTGATCCCCATGGTGGGTGTGGCCCAAGACTTGCCTGAACAAAGCTAATTTAATTTTCTGTAACTGAAATTTAAAAAATAAAACACAATCTCAATTTCTTTCCAACCACCATGAAATTTTATGGCAAAAAGCATTTTATAGTTGCCTAGACAAAGTGCATTTGCAATGCATTTTAAAACTGGTATACAAAGCCATTGTTTTCTCTGAGTAAATTCTTGACTAGTCAATTAAAGTATAAATTTTAAAAGTTATTCTTCAAGTCCTTGGGGTGCCAAAGTGCTCTGATCCCAAGCACAGCACAGTTTCCCTAAATAAGTCTGCTGACGTTAGCAACTAGTGTTGCTAAGAGGAGGGAATAGAGCTAGGTGAAGGTGAGCTGTCTGAACAAATCCACTGGAACCACAGGGCTGATTAAGACAATAGAAACAGGGCAAAATAATATAACTGGAAACATATGCCAGACTCTTACATCAGCCGTATTCAATGAACTAAAGAAAATTAAAGATCATTGAGTGTACTAGCATCAAAAATGTTCATCTTCTGGTTCTTGCTTCAAAGGCTTCACAATTTAAATGTGGTCTATCAGTCCCAGAATCACTGGAGAAATGAATTGACCTACACAAAGCTAATTATGTCAGTAGCTATTCTCCTGAGAAACTGTTGGTGAATTTTTATTTTATTTTTATCTCCCTTTTTAAATGTGTTTACATGTGTTACTACAGCAAAAATGTTGGATTTCAGGGCAGTTAGGTCTAAGCACAGTGGAGCCCTGGAGTCAGGAGGACCTGAGTTCAAATCTGACCTCAGACACTAGACATTTAACTAGTTGTGTGACCTTGTGTAATGGAAATGCAAATGTAAAGATCTTCCATGCCTCTAGGCCCTTTGGTAGGCTTAAGAGACTCTGAGAACCTTCCTTGATTTGAAAATATACTTTGCCCCCTAATAGGCTGAATGTGGTCACATGGAGCCTGTGGTAGGAAGCTTGGTTTTCAGGAATGCCTACACCTTGATGCTGTGTGATTGGGCAGTGGGTCAAAAGGGCTGTGACATTCTCTGAGTGAGGAGAAGGCTATATAATCCCTGATGTGAGGCTTTACTTTGGGGCTCACTTTGAGAAGTGTTGTGTGATTTGACCAGATATATATATATGTGATTGATTAAGTAAGCTTGTTAACCCATTTTAAGTTGCTTTCCTTTAGAAAAGCAGATCTAAGAACATGTGTTGGCAGCCACACTGGGGATGTTGGGGTGCTTGCTGCTACACCTTGGGCAAGTCATTTAACCCCAATTGCCTTGCCTTCCCCCCTCCAAAAACATGTTGGATTTCCCTAACATTTTAGATAGCATTCTTAGCTTGAGGTCATTGAGACCTATTTTCCCTTCTCACTAGGTAGCATTAATTATGTCCTCTTACCAGTATGGAGGTCTACAAGATAGGCTCTACCCCTTACATGGTGCTTACTTTTATCCACCTGATCCTCTCTGACATGATGTATATTGAGGCCAAAGTATGATCTATCCAACCCTCTAATTATTTTGGGTCATTTGGAAGCAGTGCTCTATTTGGGGTCACTCAAGACTCCAGTTGGAAGTTCTTTCCCTACCTTTCTCTTCAGCTTTTTACAAGGTATGGAAAAACTCAGTTTGAAACTAGCAGAAGAGTGAGTCATGCCCATTGCCCAAGCAGCAGCATTCTCCACCTGTGGCTCTGGACCTTCCTCTGTCACTGCATCAGTGGAGGTAAGACATAAAAGGATATATTCAGCATTCTAGTGTTCCTACTCCCAGATCACTTACTACAGAGCTATTGAATGGCAACAGGTCAGTTAGTGCCTGTAAAAAGAAAAGTTAGCCATTAACAGCCGTCTTTCAAACAATAAGACAATTCAGATAGCTCCTTATGGGTTACATAGCTAGTTCAGAAGTAGATTCTGGAATTAAAATTACAGAATTTTAATCAGGAAAGGTCTATCTCATCTAACCAAACTTTTTACAAAGGGAAAATTGAGGCACAGAGAGGTGGAAAAAAAATTGTTAAAAGTCGTAGATAAGTAGCAAAGATAGTACCTGAACCCAGGTACTGTCAGGCCAAATTCAGTGTTCTTGTTCCTGCCCACACTGCCTCTATGTACAGTGCAGAGTACCAGATGCATCTTGACAACAAAGCAGATTGAGAAACAATTTAGAGAATAGCATTAAGTTTTCTCTCATGTATTTATAGTCCTAATAATCTGACACTATTAGCAGAACTGTGATATGTCAAGTTGGAATGGAATTTGTTTGCCATAAGGGACCACTGCTATTTGGAAACTCTGTGATAATATGGTCATTCAAGTCCGATTAGATAGTGTGCCTTTCTCATCTGTTGTGGACTTGCTCTCTGTCACCAACTGAGCAAAATGGGACTACATGATGAAATAAGGGTTATTCAACATTTTTTGCATGCAGCCAAGCTATCTATGCAAATAGTGTACTAGAATATGGTGAATAATATTTCTGACATTTTATAGTTTAGGGTTTGTTAGATTAGGTGATCAGAACTGATCTATTATCCCCTATGATTCACAGTGGCAACACTGGCCAATCTACAAAGTTTGCCCTAGCTATGGTAAAATGAAAAAGCATAAGTAATAGAACATAAACCAATCAATTGAGCATTTTATATTAGCAATATGACTTCTTATTTAAATAATAAAGCATTAGGTCACCTATGGCCTCAAACTTGTAGGATCAAAGACTTTTTGAGACCTTAAACTGTCTGGAATCACTTTATCTTTCTAAACTTATATCTTTAGTCAAACTTGATTACTCAAAAAGAAACATACATGCATGTATATAATCATATATCCATATATCATGTAACTATATATTCATGCTTTTCTCTGACATTGGAAAGCTATTATTAATTAGTTATTACTTATTAACAAGAAGGAAAATTTCCACAATGAACACAGTAATTTAATGAAAAATAACTTTAAAAGAATTCAAAACTCCAATCAACTCAGTGACCAATCATGACTTCAGAAAACAAACAATAAAACGTGCCTCCCACATTGGATGTGGACTTAGGAAAATCTGGGTTCAAATCCTACTCAGACACTTATGTCACTGAACTTTTGTGCCTCAGTTTCCTCCTATGTAATTTGATGGTATTGGACCTATTGTTGTCCAAGTTCCCTTTTAGCACTTGCGCTATGATCCTATTTTCCTATGAAGTGGTAGAAAGGTCTCTAGAGTGAGAAATACCTTTTCAGAAATGGCCAATTTGTTGATTTTTTTCCCCTTGAAAAAACTTAACAGAAGAGAGATCTTATATGAAGGGGGAGGGGAAGAAGATAATTATGAAGTGATGATATAGATACAAAAGAAGAAAACATTATTAGTAAAACACTTTAAAATGTAAAGAATAAAACAAAAATAAGTTTCGAAGGAGGCACAACAGGAAAATGTTATGACATTGTTAAATTTAATGCAAACTTAAAAAAAACACAAGCTATACGTAATAAAGGTTCACAGTCTGACATGTAATTTTTTTTTTCTTGCAGACCTTTTATATGACATCAAAAAGCACAGACAGTGTTAAAAGAATACTGACCCTGGTTACAATGCCTGGCTAGATTCCCCATGGGGTTTAGATCACCCTTGCAATTCTGATCACCTGGTGTAAGAGCATGCAGAACCCTTTTAAACACCTAGGAAAACAATCTCAGGGGCTCTAGTCTTCCAGCTCATGACAGGGAGGTAATTAAATTGCCACTGGTGTGTTATAACTGCATTATCAAAGAAATGAGAACACTGTGGAATGCCACCATGTATGGTGAAGCCTCCTTACCTTCCTGTCACTTGCTGACCTATATGGAAACAACTCCCATGCATTTCATATACCTTTCCTTCTGAAAGAATAAGGATAACATCTCTGCGGACTTCATTTGTGAAGTCTGCTAGTGAGTTAAACCTCAGGCAGCTGCTAGGTAGACATGTTCACTGAACACAGAGATGGGGAATAAGAAACCCAGGGCTGACAAGAACACGAGCTCCTTATATAAATTTTGAATACAATTACCTTTATAACAAGAAGTAGTTTAAACGGCAGTTTGGAAATGGTGAGCGAGATGATCCATATGGAATGCAACCCAAATAGTCTCTGGGCAGCAATAAAACTGGAGAGTATTTTGTTTGCTGATATTCTTTCTCTAAGAAGAAGTAAGAGAGGGGGTGGCTAGGTGACACAGTGAATAGAGCACCAGCCCTGGAATCAGGAGGACCTGGGTTTGGATCCGGCCTCAGACACTTAACACACACACACACACACACACACACACACACACACACACACACAACTAGCCATGTGACCTTGGGCAAGTCACTTAACCCAAATTGCCCTCCAAAAAGAAAAAAAAAGAGGTAAGAGGTGGGGTGTCATAATGGCACTTGAGTTTCTGGTCCACCAGTGGAAATGGCTCTTCATATATCTGCCCCATGTGCCTAAAAACACAAACCTGAATAGGTAAGGGGGTGACTTTTCAGCCAATTATGGCATATAAGGAAAGTACAGTATGGTTTCTGCATAAGCAAGACCAAACCCCCAGAGGAAGACCAGAACCCAGAATTGGTCTTAATCAGAATTATACCCTCTGGGATTTTCTTGAGGGTCCCTGGAGTGATTGTTAGAGATTCTATTCTCTTAGTTGACTCTCTGCTTTCCTTCTCCCTCCCTTCTTCTCTTATCTTGCAACCATGTAGTCAGAAGGAGAGTTCTTTAGGTATAAAGACAATACCCCTCATTTCTGTCAGGTTAGAGAAACAAGGAAGAAGAAGATTACTGCTTGTGAGGAGTAGATCCAAATACAGTGGATTTTTAAAAAACTGTATAAACATGACCAACTTCATATAAAAATAATGATAATAACTAGCATGGGTTTACAAAGTCATTTTCATATGTTGTCTCATTTGATCCTCACAAATCTGTGAGGCAGGTGCTATTATTATCTCTATTTTACAAATGAGATAACTTAAGGGACTTGCCCAAGATTATACAGCTAATAATTGTGTAAAGCAGGATTCACACTCAGCTCTCTAATGCCAAGTTCATCAAGCTATACATGGCCAATAATATGTTTTTCCTGTTAATCTTAATAAGCTTCCTTATCTATTCTCAGAACCATATTACTATTTTTCTATAAAATCTTCCATTGTTCTCTATGTCTCACCTGTGACTCTAAGAAGCTGAAATATGCACAGCAGCCACACCCAAGTAAACCTTCTCAGCAGACAAGCTAACCCAGGTTGAGGTTAATGGATGGGTTGACAGGTCTCAAACCCATCAGTGAATTAGGGAGATGTCTACCCCAGGCATATAAAGACTTCCCCCGGCAGAATGGGTGGATTAGGGGTCAGGAAGGTAGCTGAAGCAGGTGCTATGGGGCACTTAGAGCTTTGAGGTTATCAAAGAAGCCAAGTTCATCCACAGCATCCCAAGCCAGGGCCAGTTGTTTTGATTTTTGTCTTACCATTCTGGGAGAGAGAATGAGACTGATGACTGCACAACTCTGCCTCAAATTTAATCCAATTCACACACAAGTCAAGTTATGACCACGTGATATTACTGGTCTGCTTCAAAACTGAAGGATGAACAACAGAATAAAACACAGACTCAGCCTGCCATTTAAGACCCCCACAACCTAGCCCCAAATTAACTTTTCCATCTTCTTTTAAATTTCCCTCAACATACTTTGCATTTGCAAGCAAGGCTACTATACTACTATCTCTCAACTCCGTGCATCTGCCCAGGCTGTGCCTCATGCCTGAAATATATGCCGTCCTCGTCCCCTATGTTGAAATCCTTCTTTTCCTCAGCTCAAGTACCACATTCTTTAAGAACCTTTCTTTGAAACCTCAATTGAAAGTGATTTTCGCATCCTTTAATTATCCTAGAATTACTTTTTCTCCATCTTTTTCTTTACACATCTCCCCCATCACATTCTACCTTGTATCACCCTGATTTGTGCACCTGTAATATGCAAATGATTCTGCAATCTTTTTAATTATGAAGACTCCTTTTTAATATTTCTTTTTTTTCTTTTTCTTTTTCTTTTTTTTTTTTGAGGGCAATTGGGATTAAGTAACTTGCCCAAGGTCACACGGCTAGGTTTTTTTGTTTGTGTGTGCATTAAGTGTCTGAGGTTGGATCCGAACTCAGGTCCTTCTGACTCCAGGGCCAACGCTCTACTCACTGCGCCACCTAGCCGCCCCTCCTTTTTAATATTTCAAGAAAAATCACAGACACCTATCTAATAGAACTTGTTCAACTGACATCTACTGATTGAGAAAATTTATTACAACAAAAAGCTAGCATGAATTCAATAACACTTTTATAAGGATTTTTATTCTATCAATCACAAATGTATCTACATAAATTTTAAATATATAAATAAATGTGTCTAGAATAAAAATAAGTTCCATCCAGAGAAGGTGTTTTGCCTACTTATTATATTGAATAATAATGTACATTTTGTTGAAGTTGGATATAAAGCAACATGACAATGCTTAATGAAAATACGAATCCATGAGCCCCTCATAATAACTCAATTCTTCCGTCTGCCCGGTCTCATGGCCCACAGACTGGCAAGCACTGCCTTAAAGGATGATAAGCTCCCGGAGGGAAGCAACTGGGTAATTTAGTCAGTTCCAATGAGTAGAAAGAGTATTAAATAAGGAGTCAGAAAATTTCAGTTCATATTCGCGCTCCTTCATTTTGTACCCGTGTGACAATGGGCAAGTCATTTAACCTCTCTAGGTCTTAGCTTCATCATCTGGAAAATGACGGGCTTGGTCTTGATCATCTCTAAGGTAGATTTCATATTTAAATTCTGTTTAATCTTTGTAGTCTAAGTCACTGCCAGAGGAATTGCACACTTAAAGTTATTACATTGACTTGAAATGAATGTATGTTTCCCATTTGTCAGGCTACCACAGCAAGATGGAATTCATTATTCAGTTTAATCACATAGTTATAAGTGAACCTTCACATATACAACTAAAGAGATGAAGTGCCATCCATTTTGCTAAATCTTACCTCTCTCAACTGATGGATATAGAAGTAATAATTGGCTGGTATGGAATCAGGCTTCAAAATGAAGTTAATGTTTATACTGAGCAGGAAATAGAAGCCAGTTCAAGAAATCAAGGTTTCACCCCAGGGCACAGATTTTCAGAGGGTACAAAACCTAACAACTCAATTTAATACCTAGATATCAAAATGAGCTGGAGAAGAGAATGGCAAACAACTTCAATATCTTTCTCAAAAAACCCCAAATGGGGTCACAAAGAGTCAGACATGACAAATGGCGTAACAATAAAATAGCATCATAGAAGTGGAAGACCCACATGGACAGAAATGTTTATGGCAGCTCATTTTGTGGTTGCAAAGAATTGGAAATGAAAGGGGTGCCCATCAATTGGGGAATAGCTGAACAAGTTGTGGTATATGCATGTAATGGAATACTATTGTGCTGTAAGAAACGAGGAGCAGATGGACTTTATATTTACCTGGAAAAGCTTATACAAACTGATGCTGAGTGAGAAGAGCAGAGCCAGGAGAAATGTGTATACAATCACAGACACAACATATGTGTGATGACCCACTATGACAGACTGGACTCTTCTCAGCAGTGCAGTGATGTAAGTCAATCCCAAAAGACTCATGATGGAGAGAGATGCGACATCCAGAGAAAGAACTAGAAAGAACTGAGTTTGAATCCTGATTGAAACAAACTACTTGACCTCTTTCTTTTGATTCTTTGGCTTTATTTCCTCTTTACCATTTTCCATTCTATCTAGTACAGCCCTCCTTTGTAACCTGACTAATGTCTAATATGAAAGTATTTGCTGATCCTATACTGGATTGTACGCCGTCGTGGAGGGGGAAGGGGAGGAGAGGGAGGAAAAGAAAATTTGAAACTCAAGGAATTATGGAATTGAATCTTGTAAAACAAAAGTAAACAAACAAATTAATAAAGACAAAAAACAATAAAATAGCAAGAAAAATCATGTAAAACAGAAAACTTCCAAATGCTAAAAAAAAAATCCATCTCAGACCCACAATTATAACTGATCCCCCTTCCCTTTCCTACCTTGATTAATTAATTATCTTAATTAATCCTTACATTATTTTTATATCCTAAATTACAAAAATTCGTTGATAGTGTTTTTGTGGCTTGTCCAAGGCATCAAAATTACTGGTTAGGATTTTGTATTTCTTTCTCACTATGCATGGAATAGAGCAACATGAGTTGTTAAAGTCTTGCCCAAGGATAATAGTAAGGTATGGAGAAATGATATGGTGCCACAATTTTAACATCTATACTAATTGGTTTTTGGTTTTAAAAACTACACCTTTTATTTCATTGGTACAGCAACCTACTGATGAGCAAACTCCCTCTATAAACTTAGATCAGTACTTACTTCACAATTTATAATCTTAAAGGGTTTTCTTGTTGTTGCTGTCATTTCAGTTTTGCCTTCCTTTTTGATACCCCATTTGGAGTTTTCTAGGCAAAGATCCTGGAGTGGTTTGCCATTTTCTTCTCCAGTTCACTTTACAGAAGAGAAACTGAGGCAAACAGGGGTAAGTGGCTTGCCCAGGGTCACACAGCTAAGAAGTGTCTGAGGCCATATTTAACCTCAGGTACTCCTGAGCAAATTGCTCTACCACTGTGCCACTTAACTATATCTGTTATTATATTAGTACATTATCAGAAGATAGTCAATCACTAACTAACAGATGATGCAGCAGCATTCTAGAAAATAAAAGTATATAGCTCCTGACTAAATGGGAGAATGACTAGACTATTCCCAAGGATAAATCATGACAGTGAGCATTTTAATAAAAAGCAGCAACATCTGGCTGCAAGTCCTTTTTTTTTTAGTTTCATAGGGTGAAGAAATGTCATAGGTTTGTCAAATCCAGTTTATGTAATAATTTATTCAGCTACATATATTTGTGCATTTTATCTTTCTGTGGAATTTATCCAGATCTCAAATAGGAATATTAAAATCTATTATTATTGTGTTACTACCAAAGCCTTTTACATTCACCTAACTTTTCCATTAAGAACTGATTTTCCATTTCAATTGTTGCATATACATTTAATATTACCATTTTTAAGAAATATGGTAGTCTCTCCAACCTCCTAAATGAAGAAGCCCTTGGAAACTTGACAAAACATTTCACCCCCAGTTTGAATATCGCTTAGCTGTTGATTTCTCTCCAAACTGAGTCAGCACTTGGTCTGAATCTTGATTCATATCAGAGTTTTGATGTCTTCCTGTCCCCTGTCCTCTGCCCCCAAAGCCTCAGTGTGCTTAAACTAAGAAACTTTTAAAAACTCACCCCAATTTTCTTTTGTGGGGCAACTAACCACATACAGTACAACAACAAACTGACCTGCATGTGTCTAAACTCCCTGAGCCTTTACTATCTGAGCATTTCCTTAACAAACCTTACTTGGTGCACTGTCTTTCTATTTGCTCACATCTCATGCTGCATTTCAGTTCTGTCCAATCATATTATCCCTTCTAGCCCCTATGGTTGACATTAGCAATTCAATTGTTATATTGTTGGTTTTGCTTTTGTGTGTGTGTGTGTGTGTGTGTGTGTGTGTGTGTGTGTGTGTGTGTTTTACTTAGGTAATATAGAAGGTAAAAGCTGAATTGGGAACCGTGCACATGGAATTGGGGACCCCCTTATTCTTCCTGATACCAGGGTTATTACGAAGGACTCTGTCCTGAGTGCCCCCTCCAGTTTGACAACTGCCCCCTTGACAACATAAATAGCAGATAAAGGAGACTGTAGCCTTTCCTATGTAGGACTTTAGTATTCTGACCAACTCTGTATTATAATATTAATTTTTTTTATTCCCTATAGAAAGAATTCTTAAGCTACTGGAAGGGATATGAAGAGATTTCAGAGTGGAGTGGGAGGAGGAGTCTGTGAACTTGGATGGAAAATCATTTCATCTTTATTTTTACTAACCTCTAAAGTGAAATTTAGCATATCCCTTAATTACACATATTAATATAATTAATGATTGATATAAGAATATATATGTGAAGTCTGAGATGCACATAGGCTTCACCAGACTGCCAAAGGTACCCAGGACCAAAAGAACAGTTAACCCCTGATCTATAGCTTCTTTAAGAATAATTTGATTTTCTTGTTTGTCTCTCTTGATATGACCAATATTTATTGATGTTTTTATGAAATCATAATTATGATTCTCACTTTTTGAGAGCCCTAAAGCAAAGGAGACTTTATTCCATCATCTAATTTTTATTCTGCTTATATGTCTATGTTTTGAAATGTGTTTCTTATATGTATCAGATTGTTTTGTTGTTGTTGTTAACCATTTCTTCATTCTCTTTTTAAACGGAAAATGTAATAATTCACTTCTCAGATTATAATTGTTAACTTTTAGTTTCCTACATTGAATAATGTATGTATGAAATACATATGTATGTACATGTGTGATAATAATAATAATAATAATAATAGTTTTTGTATAGTACTTTGATGTAGCACATAGATGGGGTGATAGATTCAAGAGCAGGATTCCCTGAGTTCTCATCATGTTTTACACACTCAGACACTAGATCTGTGACCCTGTGATAAGACATCAAACACTTTTTGAAAGTAGAGCACCTACTGAGGCAAGTTTTTTTTTAATTTGTCTTGTTGATAATTTCACCCTTCAAAAGGAAGAGGTGACAACAGATTCAGAAGTATTTTAGATCTAGTAACTCTGACTAGAAAAGAAAAACTAGCTGGCGAACTGGAAATCATTAGGAGCATAGAATATAATAACCATTCCACCTTAGTTTTCCTGATAGATAAGAAGGTGAATGATAATGATAATCTCACCTCTGTGACTTTGGAAGAAGAAACAATAGAGATTCATATAAAGAAAGATATGATCTCTAGCACATCTGACACTGTGACAGCTCAGAAAAAATAGTGGAGAAAGAGTTCACAAATGTGACTATACAAAGAACTTGCTGAAATTCACATTTTAAAAGACATGCACATAATATGTTAGCCAGGGCAGACAACTGAGGGGAAAAAAGTATAACCAACCATTCTTTTGAAAATATCGAAAAATCTAATATCCAGTATTAGTTGAAGCTCACAAAAATTACTAAAGACCAAGAGGAGCTTAGCTATGGTGTAGGCAAGGAAAGGAATAAGTAACCGATGCCACAGATCTTTGCAAAATCTTAGAGAATGATCAAAATATAGTACGGAAAATTGGCAAATATTGTTTTTTTATTTTTTAAAGGAGATAGATTCCTCAAATTTTATGCTGTCAAGCTTGACATCAATACTTAGTAAAGTCCCAGAATTAATTATAAAACAGCACTGAGAAAAAGAAGCAAGGATCGCTATGAACCAGCATGAGTTCATTAAGAATAATTCATGATGCTGAGTGAGCCCGGGAGCATAACCAGAATAACATTGTACACAATTACAGAAACATAGTATCTGTGATGACAAACTTTAATAGACTGGGCTCTTCTCAGCAATGCAAGGATATTAAGACAATTTCAAATGATTCATGATGGAAAAGGCTATCCACATCCAGAGAAAGATTTACGGAGTCTGAATGCAGACTGAAGCAAACTACTTGCTCTCTCTCTTTTCCATTTTGTTTTGTTTCTTTTTCCTAGTTGTTCATTCCAATGGTTATAATTCTTCTTTACAACTTGACTAATGTTTAATGTGAAGGTATTTGTAGAACCTATATTGAATTGCATGCCGCCATGGGGGAGAGGGAGGAGAGAGAAGTGGGGGGTGAAATAGAACTCAAAAACTTGTGGAACTGAATGTTATAAACTAAAAGTAAATGAATTAAAAAATATAATCCATGTGTGCACTAGGTACACTCTAGAGGGGTGAAAGGATTGAACTGAGTCACAGAGTAGGATGTGCTGGAAGTCAGTCTTTTCTCCTGTCCCTTCTTTGATGTACCCTATGTCCCATCATTGGAGTACAACCATTACCAACCATAGAGCTACATTCAGAACATGCAAGGGACCTGAGGCATCTTACCTGGGCTCCTGGCTGCCTTCACCAAACAAACATAGATATAGGAAAGGCATTAGAACAGAGGATCACATCAAACAAAATATCATCAAACAACATCAAATGATGTTAAAGGCCATATATCCCAAGCTAAACCTGCACAGGAATCTCTTCCACCACATTACTCAGTTTAAATAGAAAGATATTGAAGGAGTGGGAAGCTACTCCCCATTTTGGTCTTGATCAGTCCCATGCAAGATAAAATTTGAAAAGTCAGGGACAAACTTGTTGAGCTACTCTCAGTGAACTTTTCAAAATCACAGAAAGCAAGAGAAGTTCTGTAGGTTCAACTCAGGGCAAATAATGTCCTGATTTAAAAAAAAAAGGTGGGGGGGGCACTGAAAACTGTAGGTCAGTGATTTTGATTCTGATTTCTGGTGAAA
>WOXC01011114.1:665000-862500 GCA_011680675.1 Gymnobelideus leadbeateri | reverse complement strand
TGAAAATAATTGAAGAAGGGTATATGGGCATATGAATACATATGTGAATGTGTGTATATATGTTTACAGGTATACATGGATAGAGGGCACAGGTTGAATTTGGTGGGAAGGGATGATGCTTAAGGGGTGAAGTTAAGAGGTGAGAGAGGAAAGTGGCAAGAGGAGATGGGGAGAGACAGGGTAGGGTAAACTATCTCATGTAGAAGAGGCAAGGGGAAGTAGTTGCAGGGGAGGGAAGAACAGGAAGGCAAAAAGGCAAAACCATATTCTCACTGAAGTTGGCTCAAGGAGAGAATGACATACATACTAAATGGGATATCTCACCCTGCAGGAGAGTAGGGGAAAGGGGGATGAGAGGGGGGATGATGGAGGGGAGGACATTCTAGGGGGAGGGGAGGTTGGAAGTACCCACTTTTGAAGAGGGACAGGATCAAAGTAGGGAATGGACCAGGTGGGGGATGGGATGGGTGGGAGGGAAATATAAGCAGTCTTTTACAATATATCTACTATGGTAATGTTTTGCATAGCTATACATGTACAACACATACTGAATTGCTTATCTTCCCAGAGGGAGTGGGTGACAAAGGAGGAAGGGAATGGATCTGAAATTCAAAGTTTTAAAATTAAATGTTTCAAATATATTTAAATACGGTTATTAATACTATTTTGCATTTAATTGGGAGATAAGGTGTGCAGGCATTGGGCACAGAGATTCACCTTGCCCTAATGGCAAAGTCGAAGGGGGTATGGGAGAAGATATGGGAGGGAACAGATTGGATGAGGGGATATCTTGTGGGACTGCTATTCTGGGGTGGTGGGTAGGGGAAAAATGGGGAAAAAATTGTAACTCAAAATCTGGCAGAAATGAATGATGTAAACCAGAAGTTAATAAAGCATTTGTTAAAAAAAAAGAAGAAGAAGAAGAAGTAGAAGGAACAAACATTCAGGTGTTGAATGAGACACTTGCCTTATAAAAATATTTCTGTATATCATAATCACTTAAAATGCATTATTTCATATTTTAATTTAGATTCTTAAAAAAGGTTCATGATAACCAAAGATGTTATTTGGAAATTGACTAGCCTATGAAAAGACTGTGGCTTCTTTCTTTACTGAGAAAGGAAACCTACAACTTAGCTCTTCTAACCATATTCTCATTATGACAAAATTACAATTGGGATCTTCTGTGGTTATTTAACATGGTACATATACTTACTATCATAGTGATCATCTGATTTCTGTACTCATAGTTCTAAGTCTCCCAAGAAATTGAGTAAGAAAAACATTCTTAGATTGATGGTTCACTGGTCTGATTCTATGTTGAGATAATGCAAATAATAAGTCCACTCAAGAATAAACCACTTATTTACAAGTAAATTACTTCTTTCTAAACAGGTCATTAAAATAATTGCTTGTTAATATGAAATAAAATTCTAAAAACATATTTCACTTTCCCTGAAAACTGAAGCATCAGATCTTTGGAAGAAAGAGGCTGTTTTGTTTTGATTTTCAAGTTTGCCATAATATGCTATCATTATGTTTTACCACCTGTACTTCTTTGGAAAACTAAAAAAATACATTGATTTAATTGTTACATCTTCATTTTTATAATTATTATAAACATTCACTACATCCCTGGGACTTCTCACATTCGGAGATGACAAACAGCAAACTAAATTTTAAATTTGAGATTCACACAAATACTACTAAATACCATAAAAGCATGAGGTACATGTACACACACAAATACACATATGAATACATGCATACATGTATGTTCGTATGTATAAATTTGTGAATATATTTTGTATATGCATTTATAGTTTTCCTACATAATATGAGAGGTAGTATGGCAGGGGAAAGCTGACTTCATAGCCAGGAAGATGGGGTTCAAGTTCATTCTTTAATATATGATTCTGGGTGAGATGATTAGTTACTCAATGCCATAGGCAGCTTTCTAAATCTACCAAGTTACCAAAGACTATGCTGACCAGCCCTGGTAATGGGACTTTCATCATCCATGAGTTCTCTGCATCAATGAAATCAGAGTTACAGTCCCTACACATATAGTATGTGTGTGAAAAACTTATAAAGGCAGGCCTTCGTTTAATCCTAAGGAGAAACAAGAACTTTCCCAAACGTTTTTCCACAGAATTATAATTTAGTAAATACTCTGGGCCTATCAAATTGTATCTTGAGTTTTTAGTTCTAAGTAATTTATTTTGTGATTTTGAAAAGCAAGAGAATCTCTCAAAAGGGACCAATGTGATGAAGGGATATGAAGATCAGTTAAAGGAATGTGAGCAATTTCACCTCGAGAAATAAAAGCTTTGTGGGATCATGAGAGCTGTCTCCAAGTATTGGTCGTATTTTTATGTGGAATATTTGTTCAATTTGGCTCCAAAGGGCAGTAGTAGTAGCAATGGAGGGAAGCTATAAATACATCAATATAAAGAAAAACTTTCTAATAGGTGGAGGCAAAGAAAGGCATACATAAAATTGGGTTGACTCTAGAAGAAGTAAGTTTCCTACCATTAACTATTTTCAAAGCAAAATCAAATTATTTCTTAGGTACGTTGGAGATAGGATTCTTATTTGGATATAGCTTGAAAGGCCTCTAAGGTGTCTTTCAATGCTGAGATTATGCTACTGTGTATAGCAAAATCTCTTCATAAGCAACATAGGCAACTGCTATCTTGTCTGACCAACTGTGATTTGTTGTATCTTGTTTTTTAAAATGAATATTGCTAAATCTAAACAGATCTGGGAATTTGGTTATTTGTGCTACAGGAGATACTGAACAAAACACAGAATTTAGGTTCTTAGTGATGCTACATCTTTGGCAAATACCAATGAGAATTGAAAGGTTTATACATATCTCTCACCTGTGCATCATTCCTGTACAAAAAGTGACAATATTCCACATTAAAAAAAAAAAATAAGAGGCAGCTAGGTGGCGCAGTGAGTAGAGCGTCCACCCTGGAGTCAGAAGGACCTGAGTTCGGATCCAGCCTCAGACACTTAACACACACAAACAAAAAAACCTAGCCGTGTGACCTTGGGCAAGTTACTTAACCCCAATTGCCCTAAAGGGGCGGCTAGGTGGCGCAGTGAGTAAGAGCACCGGCTTTGGAGTTGGGATGACCCGAGATCAAATCCGGCCTCAGAAAATGAGCACCCACACATAAATAATGACTAGCCGTGTAACCTTGAGCAAGTTACTTAACCCCAATTGCTTTAAAAAAAAAAAAAACCTTTGTGGGAGGCAATTATTTTTAGCTTTTTGAAAATTCTCACTCAATCAAATATCTAAGGAAATGTGTATACAATTCCATTTTTTCTAGTTTTTAGTGTTTCTACTGAATGGTAGACATCTGTGCTGTTTGTTTTCTATATAGTAAAGGTATAATGCATTGTGACATTTTTGAAGTGCCATAAATGACATCGTGGATTATTTTCAATTCATTGTGTTAAATACACAAAAAATTAAAACTTATTAATTAGACCTAAATTGGCATTTTAAACCATCCCAAAAAATAGAAACTAATGATTACACTTCAACTTTTGACTAGGAATATGATTCTTTAAAATGCATAGCCTGCCGCTAATATGTATTTTTATTTCATTTTGTTCTAGCTAGAGAATGCCACATTGGCATTTTTATTTTCTTTTTTGTTACTTTTAACATATTGCTTGTTTTTGTACTGTTACATTTTAAAATTAAAAATGAACTGTTACAAGTTAAGAAACCCATGACAAAGTGAATGTGAATGTTCTTCCTAACATATTTATTTAGAAAAAATTATTTCATGTTTCTGCATTTATCATGTAAAATTATTTTAGTGTCACATTATTGAGAAAGTTATTTAAAGAAAAATGTAATGTAACATTCAAGATAATGAGCCACAAAAATTCAGTTGGAGTTTTCACCATATGGCATGCTAAGTGTAAAACCAACTTAAACATTTTGTTAATGACCATTTGCAAATTAAAGCACTACCACTAGTCAATAGTTTTGTATGATTAATAGAATAAAGAGATGCTATCTGCAAAAAAATGGACAATATTCAAGGACAAAAAGGTTCATAAACAAATGGAGAAAAGCAGACATATTATGCTTTAATGACCACAATGCAATCAAATTATATATCAAAGCAAGAAGTTTCTGAAGGAAGGATTCAACCTTAAATGAAAACTAAGTAATTCAATCCTGAAGAATTGCTAAGTCAAAGAACAAATCATAGAAAAAGATTTAATTTCAGTAAACAAAATGGCAATAATGAGACTTCATATTAGTGTTTGGGGGATGTAGCCATAGAAGTTCTTAGGAGAAGATTGGTATCTCTAAATACTTCTAATATCAAAAATGAGAAATAAAAGATCAGTCGACAAATTTTTGTTAAATTCCAGGCACTGTGCTAAGCTTTGGGAATATAATTAAGCAAAAGACAGTACCTCCACTAAAGGAACTTACTTTATAATGTGAGAAGGCACACGCTAAAAGAAGCTGAAATGGGGTGGGGAATACAACCATGAAAGATTTCCTGTATGTGGATGTAAGGGAGAAGGCTGGATACAGCCTCGTGAGAAATGGAGAGATGGCTAGCCTGGGCGCCCTCTTTAAATTGAGGTTCTGGAAGGAACTGTGTGATCCAAGGAAGAGCCCCGAAGGGCAGACGGTACTTCTGAGGTGCGGATTTCAGGACTGGAATGAGCTTCCAGCATGGAGCGGCTCCATAGTCATGTCTAGAAGTTCAGAGTATATCCCCTTTGGTGAAGGTATCGCCGGCGCATCTGTTTGGAGTCTGCCGCCTCTGCCTCTCCTCCTCCTGACTCACGGATGCTCTCACCGAGGAATAAGTCCGTTAGGAAGCCGCCCCGCCGCCATGGCCTTCAAAGAGTGGGGCCCGAAGTGGCCATTCACCGGATCCGGATCCCCCTGACCAGCCGCAGCGTGAAATCACTGGAGAAAGTGTGTGCCAACCTCATCAGAGGAGCCGAAGAGAAGAACCTGAAAGTGAAGGGACTGTTCGAATGCCCACCAAGCCACTTCGAATCACAACCAGAAAAACTCCTTGCGATGAAGGTTCAAAGATTTGGGGTCGATTCCAGATGAGAATCCACAAACGCCTTATTGATTTGCACAGTCCTTCTGAAATTGTTAAACAGATCACTTCTATCAGCATTGAACCAGGTTAGAACTTGAAGTCGCCATTGCAGATGCCTAACCAATCATCTCTTTTAGTAAATTGATTGCAACTATTGAAAAAAAAAAAAAGAAGTTCAGAGTATAGCCTGGTAAGAAACACAGTTCAATAAATTGGGATTGAAATTTAAAAACAAAACAAAACTAGAAAAGCAATATGTTTTAAAAAACTGGAAATTTTTAAAATTTTTAACATTTAACATTTTATTTAATATTTATGCCTCCATATCCATTAGAGTATGTTGTCTAGTTTCTTTCTCCTGATTCAGATATTAGGACAATATTTATATCATAGAAGTTTAGAAAGATGCCATCTTTTCATATTTTTTTCAAACAATTTAGGTAATATTGAGGTAAATGGTTCTCTGTTATTTTGATAGGATTTACTTATAAATCCATCTTTGGAAGTGTTTTTTCTCCTTCCACTTTGGAGTTCATTTATGGCTAGTTCAGTTTCTTGTTCTGATATAGGTTTATTTCAATTTTCAATTTCTCATTCTTTTAACCTAGGTATTTTATGTTTTTATAATGTATCATTTTTGTCACATAATTGGGTAAAATAATTTCTAATAATTTTAATTTATTGTAAGTTCTTTTTCATTTTTATATTATGGTTACCTATCTAAAATTCTTAATGCAATGTAATAAAATGTTGATGCTAAGACATCAATCACCTCTCACTTAGATAAAACAAACAAACAAACAAACAAAAACAGACAACCCCAAACAAAACATTATTTTTGCTACTTTTTAGAGTTCAAAATTTGGTTTGATATTAATAGTCTTCAAACAACTAGGTTGGAAACCTCTGAATCATTCTTAGCTCTTCCTTCTCCTTCATCTCACATTGCACAGCTATAACATTTCTCCTGCCTGTTCACTCACATGGACCCTACTTCAGGCTCTCACCACCTCTGTTATGACAGTGTAAATGCCTCCCAAGTGAATTTTCTTTTTTTTGAACTCTTTCTTCCCGAACCTATCCTCCAAAGACCTTCCAAAATTGAAGGGATATCCATCAGTTTGGGATTGGCTAAACAAGCTGTGATATATGATTGTAACAGAATATTATTGTTCCATAAGAAATGACAAGCAAGATGACTTCAGAAAAACCTGGAAAGACTTGCACGAACTGATGCACAGTGACGTGAAAAGAACCAGGTG
Source organism: Gymnobelideus leadbeateri (assembly GCA_011680675.1). Taxonomy (NCBI): domain Eukaryota; kingdom Metazoa; phylum Chordata; class Mammalia; order Diprotodontia; family Petauridae; genus Gymnobelideus; species Gymnobelideus leadbeateri. The sequence goes on along the minus strand of WOXC01011114.1, from coordinate 856,130 downwards.
AATGTTGTACACAGTAACAGCAATGTTGCTTGATGAAGAACTATGAATGACTTAGCTGTTCTCGCCAATTCAATGATCCAAGACAATCCCAGAGGACTAATGATGAAGCTGCCTCAGAGAAAGAACTGATATTTGTTGGGAACCAAAGAGGCCTGAGCCAGGACTTCAGATGATTACCTTGATATCAGTGGACCTGAATGTCAAAGATCTCTTTGAGATGCGACTTTTCACTAAGTCAGCTCTGGAGTTCTTTTGATATGGGTTACACTTATAAGGATGGTATTTGAGTTCTGAGGCCAACAGGTTCTGCCCCAAGACATATCTGATTCTGCACTCAGGTATCTTTGGGTGGCCAGCTCTAAACATGATAACTTTTGAGGATTGCACTTCAGCTTTGAGGTCTGCTCTCAATTGTATCTGTTTATGACTGCGGCTGCATTAGTAGGTATCTGAGGCCTAGATCAAAGGGCTTACCCTAAGACTTTAGTCTCCTAGATAAGAAATCCTTATCAAAGTATCTATTCCATGATACTTCCAGGATACAACAGATTAAGGTAATGATTAGAAAACTTGAGTCCCCTTCCTTTGTCTTGTTGCTCTATAAAAACCTTGTCCTGGGAATCAATAAATGGAATTCATGGTTCTTCCTTGAACTACCCACACGGCGTGGTCATTTCTTATTCACGTCTCCAGATCATGCTAAGTGCTGGACACTGAGCAGCCCACAGCAAATATTATTATTTTGCTTTTTGGAGGGCAATTGGGGTTAAGTGACTTGCCAAGGTCACATGACTAGTAAGTATTAAGTATCTGAGGCCAGATTTGAACTCAGATCCTCCTGATTCCAGGGCTGATGCTCTATTCACTGTGCCACCTAACCGTCCTTTAGAACTGATATTATTTTAATACAAGCAGAAACATGCTATTTTTCACTTTCTTTCATTTTTTCTTTTATTTGAGTCTTCTGACACAAAATGACTAATATGGAAATGTTTTACGTAATTGCACATGTATAACCTATATCTGATTGCTTATTGCCTCAGGGAGGGAGGAGGAGAGTGAAAGAGGGAGGTATAGAATTTGGAACTCAAAACTTTAAATAAAAATGTTTTTTAATTGGAATATATACATATATAAAGAAAGGAATAAAATATTGGTATAAAAACAGAAGTATAAATAAATAAAATTACTTCCTGAGATCAATTTCTTGGAATGAAGTAAAAGATTTGTAAAATTCAAAACTTCAGGGGATCTGAGATCTCACTGATGGAAATATTTCTTCTGACAATGAAGATTGTAATTCACCCAGTAAGTTTCATCACATGTGACTCTTGCTGCTCTTCCTTCTCCTATCCCTCCTCCATAGGGATCCATCCAACTTGCTTGGGAACCTTCTAGATCCCTTAACATTAGGTGAGAACAAATGGAGCATAAGAACTGTCTGTCTTTCATCTCTTGCTCTTACTACATTATAGGCCCACCTCTTCTAGGGTAATGGTCATGTAAATGGAAAGATCTTTCCTATCCATTAATAGGCCCATGTGACCTGCTTAAGTCACATGGAAGCTTAAGACACATGAGTTTGAGTCACATTTTAAGTCTGTGGTAGGAGGAGCTTGTTGAATGAGTGGAGCAGGAAGGGTGAAGCGGAAAGGGTGGAGGAGAGCTAAGAGGAAGTTGGTCCGAGCAGTTGGAGCTAAGGGAGAGAGAGGAAGCAGGCAGTTAGCTGTGAGTATTTGTAGGAAGACCCTTGCAGGGGAATGCTTGAGTATGGCAGTGGCCCATGCATTATTATTGGATATAGACTTCTTTGTTGCTATGATGGACTTGACTTTCTGATGTTGGGATTTGGCTTTCTGGTGTTTGAATAAATATTTTGGTTCTGTCTTCCATGTGGAGTCTGTTTATATTTTGTGATTCAGAATTATGCTGGTATCTTCACAGCCACTATAGATTCTGTGAGTATCATGGTGGCTCTATAGCTAGTCATATATCTTTTTGTCAATGTCTTTTATGCTGATTCTTATATATAACACATTACTTACCTGCTGCCATCACTGGGCATGGTGGTACAGATCTGTAACTCCTACTATTGAGGAGGCAGAAGTTAATGGATCACTTGAGCTTAGGTGTTCTGAACTACAGTAGGGCTAAAACAGTGATGTCAAAATCAAATAGAAATAGGGACCACTAAATCCACACATAAGGCTCCCTGTGGGTAGCACATTAACTTAGTTTCAAAAAGTAATGTTATCTATTTTAATGTTTTCTATTAGATATTTCCTAATTATATTTTTATAGGGTTTGTGGCCCATTCAAGAGTATTGCTGGGCCTCCATCATGACATCTGGGCTAAGGTCAATTGGGTGTCTGCACTAAATGTGGTACCAATATAATGATCACCAGGAGCAGAAGTCTAGTAGATTATCTAAGGAGAATCAGCCTAGTGAGGAAACTCGGCAGGTTACAGCACCCATGCTGATCAAATAGTAGGATTAGGCATGTGAGTGACCTGGGTATGATTAAAAAATTGCTGTTGATGATAATAATGATGTTGATGATAATGATCTCATACCACTCTTTTACAGCCACCATCCATTTCACCATTGCATTTTGGGTGACCCAAAATGTTTTTTTAATTAAATTTTATGTCTATTTTTAGTTTATATCATTCATTTCCACAAGATTTTGAGTTACAAATTTTCTCACTGTCTTTCCCCTACCCACCACCCCAAAATAGTGATCCCACTAAATACCCCCTCCCCCAGTCTGCTCTCTTCTATATCCTCCCCCAACCCCCTCCAACTTTCCAACAGGGCAAGATGGTTCTCTATACCCCAGTGCCTGTATATCTTATTTCCCAGTTACATGTAAAAAAATTATGTGTATATATATATATGTAAAGCATTTGCTTTTAAAACTTTGGATTCCAGATTCATTCATTCCTTTCCTCCCTTATCACCCGCCCTTACTGGGAAGATAGGCAATTCAGTATAGATTGTACATGTGTAGCTATGCAAAACATTTCCATAGTAGATATATTGCAAAAGACTAACTATATTTCCCTCCCTCTTATCCCACCTCCCACTTGTTCTATTCTCTACTTTGACCCTGTTCCTTTTCAAAAGTGTGTGCTTCCAACTTCCCTCCCCCCCCACCTACCCTACCCTCCATCTTCCCCCTTCTCATCCCCTTCCCCTCTATTTTCCTGTGGGGTGAGATACCCTATTTACTGTATATGTCATTCCCTCCCTAAGCCAAATTCAATGAGAATAAGGTTGACCCATTCCCTTTTGCCTTCCTGTTCTTCCCCTCCATTATAACAGTTTTCCCTTGCCTCTTCTATATGGGATAATTTACCCCATTCTGTGATCCACAGTTTTGAATAACAGATATGCAGCATTAATAGTGAAGTATTTGCATTGGAAATACTGGTTTTGCAAACTAAATTTTGTAAATTGCCTTAATCAAAAAAAGTCTCTTCAGCAAAATTATTATAAATACAATTAATGAACATTATATATATTATGATCCCAGATTCAAGTAGCTACTAGAATTCATTCTTTATTATAGGTACGCATGTATATATGTATGTGCAGCAAATGAAATAAGGTATGTAAGCGAATTTTTATAGCTTAAAGTCACTATATTAATACGAGTTGTTAGCAGTGGGGTGGTGATGGTGAGGGTAATGGTAGTTGTGATGTTTGTCTTAAATTTTATGTCACCTCTAAGTGCATGGACCTTTTGAAAAGACCGATGCAAAAGGAAAAAATACATACTGTGAGTCCATCAATGTTTTGTTTTGTTCCTATAAGCACTATTAAAGAGTCTGTTTTTGTCAGAACAATAGTTTAGAGTTAGGGACTTTAGAAATCATATAGTCTAGCATCCTCCCACAAACTCACTTTCCATTATGAAGTAATCTGAATCCAAATCCATTGCCCTTTCCATTTTATGCCAAATTATATCATCCATAGCTTTGTAAGCAGCCTAAAGCCTTCAGGGAAAGACTAAAAGGTAGTACTGGGGCTCTGCCAAGTTTCCTGTCACTCTTTTGGCTAGAGCAAAGTATAGTCTCAATGCATCAGGAATACTATTCAGCAGGTCACTGTAAGCAGTGTATACCCCATCATAGGATTAAACAGGACTTAACGCCCTAAGAACAACTCCTACTTCTGTTGTGTTTTAACATTGTCTTTATTGTGAGAGGCAGCTGGACAGCATAGTGGACCTGGTAGTGGACTTGAAATCAGGAAGACCTGAGTTTGAATCCTTTCACAGATGCTTAATAGTGATTTAAGCCTGGGCTAGACACTTAATGTCTCTCAGCCTCAGATTTCTCCTCTGTAAAATGGGCACCATAACAGCACTTGCCTGTCAGGGTTGTTGTGAGGATGGAGCGAGACAAAAATACGTGTAAAGTACTTTGCAATCATTAAAGTATTATGTAAATCTTAGTTATTATTGTCTCTTCCGAGACAATGTAAGACCCTTGAGGGAAAGCCCAATTTTATTTTTCCTTGTATATCCTGTACATAGAAGATATTTTACAAATTATTGTTGCTTAAAGGATTTTACATTTCCTAGACCATGAATACGTGCTATGTTTTGATGCTTTCTCTGTCTCTCTGTCTCTGTGTCTTTGTCTGTTTGTCTGTCTGTCTCTCTTCTCCCTTCCCCTCCCAGAGGCTCACCTTAAAGTGCCAGACTTCAAACTGACACCCAATAAGCTTCAACTCTGTTGAAACTCAAGACTCAAGAGTTCAAGCTCCTGAGCTCAAATAATCCATTAGCCTCAGCCTCTCCCAGTAGCAGTAAGTGCATGCTGTGCCATCATACCTAGCCCCTTTATGGTTTCTCTTACTGTCATTGACTATCCTGAGTTTTTAGTCGAACAACCAAACAAGAATTTTTTTTAGAAACATGCGTCTCTGTGCTGCTAATGATAATGATCAACATGTAAATTATCACATTATGTTGGTCATTCTGTGGTTTATTATCAGTCTATTGTCAGGAATGTCTGCAAAACAATTTAGCACTTTTTTCTGTGCTTTTAAAAATGCAGTACATTGTAAGAATGTAGTTATCGACACATTTAGAAGTCCCCAGATTATAATTGCAGGATTTCAGCCTGTGCTCTTTTCCTACTCCTCTTCTTTCTAGCTATACTGTTGAAACACTGGCTAATGATCAGAATGTCCACTGCAACTTGTTCCTTTAACAGCCAGAGTAGCTCCTACACAAGAGAGTTGGCACAGCACCGGCAGACTGAGGCTGTGACCCTCTTCTCCCACAGGACCTGGGCCAGGGCCCCCAAGCATCTGTAGCACCAATGCAATGTTCACAGTGTTGATGGCAGCTATGAATATGCCAACATAGTTCTCAATCACAAAATATGAGAGACTCTCTGTAGAAGACAGAAGCAAAGCATTTATCCAAATGCCAGAAAGCCAAATCCCAACACCAGAAAACCAAATCAATTATAGCAACAAAGAAATTAATACACCATAGCACAGCAGGAAGCCACACCATCGTTTAGCCTTCCCACAAACAAACACTCATAAGCCTTGCTGTCTCCTTGGGGGCATCCTATCCTCCCTCCAGCTCTAACTGCTCTGACTCCCCACTTCCTGTGGGCTCTGCTCCACCCTTCAGCAAGTTCTTCCCACTGTGGGCTCCATGTGATTACATTCATCCCTATTAAGGGGCAGGGAAGATTTTCAAATTACCATTACCATTACAGCATCTCCAGCAGATACCTAAGCTCCATGAGCCCTGGCCTCAACCCCTACAACTCCGGCCCCTCTGGAGCACCTGGGGTGGACATTACTAGACCTCAGCTCAGCTCCTCCCAGCCTGGGTGCCCTGGCAGATGGTGTCCCAGCTTCACTACTGCACAACCTGAGGGCCCAGGGCTTTTAGGGAGTTGCTGTCAAGGAGAGAAGAATTGCTTGTGTGTGCCTACAGGCCACTTGAAGAGTCAGTCACAGCTTTGCCACCCTCTTTCATACTTGTTACCTTGATTGCAAAAAAATTTTCATACTAAAGAAACAAAGTTTTATTATTTTAACAAATGGAGCTTTGTATTTTTGAGTAAAGCATGCAGAACACACACACATACACACAGACACACACACAGACACACACACACACACACGCACACACACACACACACAGAATCTGCTCAGTTCCTGACCCTTTCTTTACCTGTTACTTTCTATCTCAATTCCCAAATGCCTCATCAAAAGAATCGGGACCCCACTCAGTCGACAGGGTTTCTTTGTGGGAGGGATCGGTGAAGGCTTGTATATCTAAGCTGGGAGCAAATATGAAAGAGACCTAGAGACTGACTAAGGAAGAAGGAAAAGAAGTGGGCACTAAAGCGTATGTAAAGAGACAGGGTGAAGGGCAAAACATCCTCATGGACATGAATTGCTAAGTGATTTGGAAAGAAAGGAAGGTTAGCAGATGACAAAACAGAAAGTTGAGGAAGGGGAAAGACACATAGCAGGTGACAAAGGATAGGTATAGAATAGACAATGTGGTATAGGAAAACAAATACTTTGAACTTGGAGTCGAGGGACTTATCTCTGCCAGTTACTATGATAGGACAAAAGGTTTCCATTGAAGTAGCTGCCGTACCCTGGCACAATTCACCCTCCAGCTCCACCCCACCATGCAACCTGATTGGCTCCAGTTTCCCTGGTGAATCTTCCTCGTCTTGGGGCTTAAAAGCCTCATGTAGCTGGTGCATCAACCTGCTAATGAGTTGGGGGGCGGAGGTGGGAAGAGTGTCTATTCCAAGCATGTAAACATTTCCTCCATTGGAATGGGCTGATGAGAACAATGTGTTCCAACGTCCTTAAAGACACCTGAAGCAGGAGCTATGGGGCACTTAGAGCTTGGCCAGTCATGAAGATGCCAAGGTTATCCATTACTTCCTGAACCATCACCAGTTGTCCTGAATTTCAATGACTCCAGAAGAAAGAGTGAGGCTGATGACTTTGTGCTATTCTGCCTCACTTAAATCCAGTTCACACACAAGTCATCACGCAGTGATGTCCTTGGTCCTCTTCAGAAAAGAAAATAAACAAGTTGGTACCTTTCAGCCTTGGTAGGTGCCTGAGAACACAGTGATGACTGACTGAACAGCTATATTTTCAGATGGAAAGAGCTGGGGCCAAAGAAGCTAAGTAGTGCTCTATCCTTGTTATAAATCCTTGCTGTGTTAAGGCAAAGCAAACCATCTTTATTAAATGTCCAGGGACCTGAGAAAACCTCATTTCATCTTGAAGATATGGGGGAAACATCTCCTTTCTGAGTTCACGTGGTGGCTGACTGTTGCTAAATATATACTTACCACAATGCAGAACTTATGGAGGTAAAAACCTAGGCTTGATTATTATGCTCAAGTATAAGTTCAAGCCTCAGAGAAAACCTGAACTATGATTAGGATTCTGAGAAGCTTTCTTATAGGTAAAAAAAATCAGAGGGACAAAGAAATAATCCATTCACATATTGTCATTTTGTATATTTCTCTTAGGGCATAAAAATTAAGGAGAAAATAGACTGATAATCCCATACTTCCTTCAGTATCATAAAAGTTGAGCAAATTTACACAGTCATAATCTCACATGTCCACTAAGGAAACTCTACAGGTAAACTGGGTCAGGTTAGAGAATAAGCTATTAAAATTTAGAGGATTCAGAAATAGGCTGATTGAGGAAGAAGATCTAAATATCACCAAGGCCAACTGAGATTCTTCCTCTGATTTCTTAACTAGGGAAAGTTTAAGACTCTAAGTAAGTTTTTACATAGTATGAGATAACTTTTGTTCAGGTGAGGTTAATATTAAAACAGGCTTTTGGTTGACCAAAAATTTGCAGGAAGAATGACCTAAGTACCAAATAGTAAAGGAAGTCAAAAATTTGCACAACAGCAATACTGAACCTGAATTAAAAGGGTGCTGGCTTTCAAGGTACACCTATAACACAAACCTTATGACATTATGCAAATTATTTCACTTTTTGTATTTTTAGTTACTTCTCTGTAAAATAAAAATAACATCACATCATCATAAGGAAAAATGTATATAAACTATCCAGCTACTATTAACTACTATCCTAAATATGATAGTATTGTTATCATTATAGAGAGAAAGAGAGAAAATAACCTAGAAAACCAGGAAGACCTCAGTTCCAGTCTCATTTCTGATACATATTGTTTGTATGACCCTGGGCAAGTCATTAATCTCCCTAACCCTAACCCTAACCTTAACCCTAACCCTACCAGAAGTTTCGAACTCACAGCATTCCCAAGTGCAGCCCAAACTAGATTAAAATGTAATTAGGAAATCCCTAACAAAATAAATGAACTGGGAATGTAAGATCTAGAAACAAGGTGAACTGGATGTGGTCTAACAGGAGATGGAAAGATTAAACATTGACATCTTGGGTATTCATGAACTTAAATAGGAATGGGTGAACTAATTCAGGTGCTCACTACACATACTACTATGGGGAAGGATCCCTTAGAAAAAATGAAGTAACCTTCACAAGTCAATAAAAGAGAGAGAAAGGCAATATTGAAGTATAATCTAAAAAATGACAGAATGATATCTGTTCAAATTCAAGGTAAATTTTGTTCATTGTCACAGCACTACAAGTCTATGTTTCAACTACTGATGCTGAAGAGACCAAAGTTAATCAGTTCTATAAAGACATACATCTCCTAGAAGTAACCAAAAAAAAAAAAAAGATGTCACATTCATTATAGGGGATTGGAATGCTAAAGGAGAAAATTAAAAAAAAAAAAAACAATTGAAGCAACAGACAAGTTTGGCCACGGAGTACAAAATGAAACAGGGAGGAAACTTTGTCAAGATAACTTGCTGGTGATGGCGAACACTCTTTTTCAACAATCCAAAAAGCACATTGATGTCACCAGATGGTCAACACTGAAATCATATTGATTATAAAATTTACAGCTAAAGCTGGGGAAGCTCTATACAATCAGTTACAACAAAACCTGGAGTTTGACTATGGCTCAGAACACAAGCTTCTTATTGTAAAATTCAGACAAATTGAAAAAAAGTAGGGAAAGTCATCAGGTGCTAGAGGTATGACCTAAATAACATCCTTTATGAATACGAAGTAGAATTGATAAATAAATTTGAGGAATTAGGTCTGATTGATCATGCTTGAAGAACTATTGGCAGAAGTTTGCAGCATTGTACAGGAGGCAGCAACAAAAGATATATATTCTAAAGAAAAAGAAGAGCAAGAAAGCAAAATCGCTATCTGATGAAGTTTTACAAATAGCTGAGAAAAAGGGAAAGGGAAAGGAAAAAGGGGAAGATATACCCCACTGAATGCAGAATTCCAAAGAATAATAATGAGAGATAAGGTTTTCTTATATGAGAAATGAAAAGAAATAGAAGAAAATAATAGAATGGAAAAGACATCTCTTTGAGAAAATTAGAGATATTAAGAGAGTGTTTCATTCAAAAATGGGCATGATAAAAGGTAAAGATGATAGGGACTTAACAGAAGTAGAAGAGATGAAGAAGAGGTGGCAAGAATACACAGCAAAACTGTACAAGAAAGATCTTAACATTGTTATAAGCACAATGGTGTGATTACTAATCTAGCGAATGAAATCAAATGAGCCTTAGGAAGCATTGCTAACAATAAGGCTACTGGAGGTAATAGAATTCCAGTTAAGCTGTTTAAAATCCTAAAAGATAAAGCTGTTAACGTGTTGCACTCCCTAGCAAATTTGGAAAACTCAACAGTGACCACTGGATTGGAAAAAATCAGTTTATGTCCCAGTCCCAAAGAAGGGCAGCACCAAAGAATGTTCAATTACTGAACAATTGTGTTCGTTTAATATGCTAGTAAGGTTATGCTTAAGATTATTCGAGTTAGCTTCACAATATATAAACCAAGAATTAGCAGAAGAGTAAACTGGTTTTCAGAGGCAGAGGAACTGGAGACCCAATTGCCAAAACTTGCTGGATTGTGGCAAAAGCAAGGGAGTTTTAGGGAAAACCATTACTTTTGCTTCATTGACTCCTCTAAAGTCTTTGATGATCACAACAGTATGGGACAAGTCCCCAAAGAGGGGGGAGGATCACATCATCTTACTTGTTTCCTAAGGAAACTGTATGTGGACCAAGAAACAACAGTTAGAGTTGAACAGGTAATAACTCATTGGTTTAAGATTGGGGAAAGGACAGTAAGGCTATATGTTGTCACCTTATTTATTTAACTTATGCTGAGTATATCATACAAAATGCCAGGCTGAACAAATAAAAAGGCAGAATTGAGGCTACTGGAAGAAATAGCCACAATCCCAAATGCGTAGATAATAACCAACCTGATGGCAGAAGAAAGTGAAGACGAATTAAGAAACTTCTTGATGAGGGCGAAAGAGGAGGGTTTAAAAGCTGACATGAAACCTAACATTAAAAAAACGAAGATCTTGGCTACTGGTCCCATCCCATCTTGTCAAATAGAGGGAGAAGAAATGGAAGCAGAGGCAGATTTTATATTCATAGGTTCAAAGATCACCTCAGACGATGACTTCAGCCATGAAATTAACAAACACCTGTTCTTTGGAAGGAAAGATACGGCAAATCTGGACAGTATACTAAAAAGCAAAGACATCACCTTACTGACAAAGGTCTATAGAGTAAAAATAGGTTGTTTTTTTCCAATAACAAAGTATGGCCATGAGAGTTGGTCCATAAGGAAAGATGAGTGCACAGAATCAACACTTTCAAATTGTGGGGCTGGAGAAGACTTTTCAGAGTCCCTTGGACAGCAAGATCAAATGAATCAATACTTAAAGAAATTAACCCAGACTATTTACTGAAAGGTCAGATACTGAAGCTAAAGCTTACAAATTTTGGATACATGATGAGGACAGGACTTATTGGAAAAACCCCTGTTGTGAGAAAGATGGAAGGCAAAAGGCAAGGGGGTCAGTAAAGGATGAGAGATAGTGTCATTGAAGTATTGGGCATCAGATTGGACAGACTTCAGGAGATAGTGGAGGACAGAAGGGCCTGGAATGCTATTGTCCACGTAGTAGCTCTGACCAAACAACTGAACAACAATAACAAAATGAATAAAACGACAATGCAATATAAATAATGTTCATCTGTAGCTTCTACGTCAACATGCCCACAGGAATGCCTTTCTATTTGGGTTTGACACTTCAGCTCTAGATAGCTCTCTAAGATTATAAATTGCACAGGGATTTCCTGGATTTCTTCATCTGGGAATTTCTTATACCAATTAAGTCCTAGGTCCAATTTCTACCCACACTTACTGTTGTTATTAAGATCATAAGAAGTAGAATAATAGGGATGATTACATGAAGGAAGCAGCAGTTAGAGAAGAAGAAAATAAATATTCCCCTTCCAACTTGGTTGAATTTTTTCTTACAAGGATAGTTAGAAATTAGCATTTGTATAGCACTTTAAAATTTGCAAGGCATTTCATAGTTATTAATTCATCTTAGCCTCACAGCTCTGTGAGGCAGATGCTATTATTATCCCCATTTTACAGCTGAGAAACTTGATACAGAGGTTAAGTGACTTACCCAGGATCACATTAGCTAGTATGTATCTAAGGCTTGATTTGAATGAATTTCTTCCTGACTCCAAGTCCAGTGTTCTATCCATTGCACTACTTCCCTAACCTCAGATAATCCTGAGGGGATCTTGCTACATTTACCTGGTTCTGTAAGATTTTCCAGGGCTTGTTTAATGTAATTTACCAGTAGGATTATCTGCAGGATGCTCCTTTTCTACTTGGATTCTGTAATGTTCATGCTCCATGATGGTGGTAAATAAGCATTTATGCTACGTGCCAGGCACAATTGGGTATTCAAATACTAAGAAAGAAGAAATCCATGTTCACAATGAACTTATATTCTAATGAAGAAAGAAGCACATAGATAAATATGCACATCATATTATTATTCCAGGCACTACCATCCTAGCTCCCCAAACTCCACATCTAGCTGTTATCTTTAACACACGCTGTCTCTCACCCGAAGTGTCCAATCCAATTCCAAGACCTGCTTATTTCCTATTTGCAACATCTCTTGAATTCTACCCCTTCTCTCCTCTGGTACTGCCATCACCCTGGTGCAGTCCCTCATCTCCTCATCCTGGATGACTAAAAAAGTCTTTGGTTAACCTACAGGACACAAGTCAAACTCCACTCCACTCCAATTCATCCTTCACTCTGCTACCAAAACAAATTTCCAAAAGCATAAGTCCAACCACATCACACACATCCACACCCAGCCATTTAACTCCCACAACTCCCTATCACTTTTAGGATCAAATATAAAATCCTCTATTGACATTCAAAGCCCTTCAAAACCTGCAGTCTCACTCACCTATCTTTCTAGTCTTCTTGTATATTACATCTCCCTATGAATTGGTCAATACAGTGACACTGGTCTCCTTGTAGTTTTTCAAATAAGAAACTCTATTTCTCACTTCTGGGCATTTTCACTGGCTTTTGCCATACATGCAGCGCTCTCCCTCCTCATCTCTGCATCCTTGCTTTCCTAGCTTTCTTCAAGTCCCAGATAAGATTCCACCTTCTGGGGGGAGCCTTTCCCAAACCTTCAATTCTAGTGTCTTCCCTTTGTTGATTATTTCCTGTTTATCCTGTACATAGTTTGTTTGTATATACTTGTCTGGATGTTGTCTACCACCCAACCCCCACCACTGGATTGTGAGGTCTTCTAGGGCAAGGATACTTTTGTTTTTTTTTATCTCCAGCACTTAGCACATTGCTTAGCAAATAGTAGGTGCTTAATAAATGCCTACTGACTGATTGATCATTAATAAACATCAGGTCATTAAACAAAATTATCTCTATTGTTAACATCTTTCAAAGAATCGTATATAATTTTGACATATATAGAAGTCATGTTGATTTTGTATAGACTACAGTATGCTGTTGGATGGACAAGCCACTATACTTTTATCTTGAACAGACATTGAGATAAGCAGAAGAAAACAGGATAAGTAGAGCAGCCTGGAATTACTTGGAGAAACTGCACAATCCTTTAATCACCCTAAGTATCTTCTTGTAATAAAGGTCCATCTATTAAATGTCAATATGTTTTCCCTGTGATGTATCATTACAGTTATGACATAACAGTCTCCAAAGAATTCAAGTTGTGGGTTACCCAAAAAACAATAGAATGTTCTATAGTGAGCATGAAAAGGCTGCAACATACCACTGAATAAGTACAGCCTAGGAGAAGCAGCATAACAGATATCAGAGAAAAGGGAGAGTGAGGGGGAATCCATTAATAGTCTTGACACCCCATTGTTATGCACAGAAATACATAAAAACAAAAAATCTAGAGGAAAACTCTCATCATGTTGGATTTACTTGCTTTGCTGAATTTATGAGAAGAAACAGACAAGAATCACATAGGATGAGAAGACATAGTTAGATAGAAATATCAAAGAAGAAAGAAAGATCCTATTTACAACTCTGAAGGAGGTAATAATGTTGGTACAGCCGAGGACTATACCAACCATTTGGCATCTGTTCAGACAGGATGTTGTCCTCCCAGGTGGTAACATTTAATTTGATTTGTGTAGATAATAATTTTTAAAACAGGGAAACTTTGTGCTTTTCCCTGAAACAAAAAAGGGAACCAAAAAAAAAAAAAGTGAAGTGATTTGTCTGAAGAACAGAACAAGCCCTCCTGATTCTCATACCACTGGACAAACAGGTTTCTCCTTCTAACTCTCAAAAATAAGAAGGGGCGGAGTGTTAAAAACAGGTACCACATAATTTTAACAGGAATCTCAAGTGGTTCATTTCATAACAGAGGCTTAGAAACTATTGAAAATGTTTTTCTACCTCCCAATCATGATTTCATGTGGGGTGTCAGTTTATGTGCATTTTATGGACATTTGAATGGGTCTTTTGGGTTTATTGGAACTTTTGTTCATTGAAAGGTCATGTTGTAAGAGCTATTTGATGTCTAATAAGGCCTTCAGAGCTTTTTTATGGGTGGTAAACTTTTTTCTTAGGAAAAAAAAATCATAATTGAAAGTAAAAGAACTAAAGTCCCAAATGGCTTGGTTTGAGTTGAAACTTAAAGTCTATGAATTCTCAGTGGGTTCTAAATTTGGCAAAATGAGTAATCCTCATCACCATGGGTTCCTTGTTATTTCAGGCAATTATTCCAGAATATTTTAGGCGATGAATGTCTGTGGCAAAACAAAACAAAACAAACATTTTGGGGGTATTTCCTAAACCAGTTAATCTTTTTTGTTTGCAATATGGATTATCCCATAACCAAGAAAAATGAAATATTAAACATGAAACTGTATTAAGGAAAGCCCATAAAATCTGTGTGTGAAATTTTGGCCAGTTGTTCAAAGTCAGAAAAATATTAATTCATAATGGACAAACCAAAACTTCATTTAAGGGAGGAGAAAAAATTCAACTACTTGGAATGTGGGCTCTCTTACTTGCCAAATTAGCTTGTTGTGGTCTGATTCCCTTCAGGCATTTAAAACAATAGCTCTGTACTTAGAGGAAAATGAAATTATATTAGGGAAAAAAACTCAAAAGTTTAAGATGTTAGGAAAACAAATTAAAATCTCTCATTAGATGCCATCCAAGGATTTTGAGGGTTTGGTCTAAAGCAGTGATCAATTTCATAAGATGAAATATGAAAATAACTACAAAGGAATGCATTAAGGCCATTAATGTAGCAAATATTGTTCTAATTCCTCATTTGCTGCAATCATAGAGATATGAATTTCTAGCTGAAAGGGTTTTGGTTGTTGGGTATTTTTTTAAGATCATAAATTTTTTCGAGATCATAAATTAAAGTTAGAAGGGATTTTAAGAGTCCCACCCGCTCATGTTACATACAAAGAAAATCAGACATTGCATAGCTTCCCTCTATTTGTATATCTAACAAAGGACAGAGCCAGGACTGGAAAGAAGGGCTCCTATTGCGTCGTTCTTACCACTAAACCACACTGCCTTACTGGAGACTCTTGGGGTTGTCAGTGTAGCTTTTTTCTGCTTCAGTCTCTTTTTTGAATTTATCCCAATTCTACCAGGAATCAAGTTAAATTATTGATGAGGCAAGGTCTGCAGACTTTTTTGTGATAGCTTTGCACTGATCCCTCTGGCTCCACATTACTGCTTATGTTGTTTGTTTTTTGTTTTTTGTTTTTTGTTTTTCCCATAAGGTCTTCCAGTACAAGCTCTATTTCATTATCAGCAATTCCAAATAAAGCTCTTAAGCGTTTTATATTGAACTCTTAGAGGTTAGCAGGTTCAAAGTTCATGCCATACATATGTTCTGCCTCTGCCTACTAGAAAATCCATATGAAATTGAACTAAAAGTGCATGGTCATTCTTAACAGTAAAACCAGGCCAAATTCATAGCATTTCCTGGAAACCCAAACTCCTTAAAACGTTCAGGCTTACAGATTTTCCACTGTTTAAAAATATATATATATATATATATTGCAAAGCATCTTACAAAAAAGCCATTGAATTTGGCTGGTGTCCAGAGCTTTTCTTTCAGTTCAGCAATATCAACATTTGCTCTTGGCCAAGGGCAGCAGCAACCCATGAGGTTCTTTTAAGCGTGCCAAACTTGCCTTGTAAAAAGTCGCTCTTCCCCACTCTATCAACCATCCCATGAGAATGAATTAATCAAATCAATCTACAGAATGCAAGCCCTGTGAGAGCAGAAATGGGCATGGGGTTTGTTGGGGTTTGTTTTATCCCCACTAACTGGTATAGTGCTTCTGTTTTTTGTTTTTTATTATGCTGGTTTTGGTTTTAGTTTTGGTTTCTTCCTCAGGCATTGTGATCTCATTTTGGGGGGAGAACTCCCCCCACCTATGCTGATTAATAAATAATCTGTAACTTTTAAGCCTTTTGGGGAGTTCCCTCCAATACTCAGAGGAAGTGACTTGCCTTTATGGTCATAAGACTAGTATATATCAGGGGTAGAACCTGAGCTTAGGTTTTCCTGACTGCAAATATGGCCTTTATGGAGTCTGCCACACAATTTTTGTCTTGGTGCTTAATAAATACTTGCTAAATTGAATTACATTGAAATTGTTCAGTAAGGTTTCAGTTATCTGAAATTCAGTTCTATAATAATCTATTATCCAGAAAACAAAAAGAACAAAAAAAGTAAAGAGGGGGTGGGGTAGGCAGAGATCTTTGATGAGAAAAAATAGAGTCCACAGAGAGCATGAACTTTTATCATAAGGTAGTTTCTCATTCAATGTCTGTGTAGCAATAGAAATGACATCAGACCAAATTATGTGAGCGGTGAAACTTAGGCATGACATTGACTCTCAATTCTCCCTATGTTCATTCTCTCTCTCTCTCTCTTTCCCCCTCAGTAAAAAACTGGATACTGCTATTCTACTACTTCCCACTGTAGCTCCTGAGTCCCCACCAGTACCACTGTGCCTTCCATTTTTACAAAATCAGAATAGCACCATTGATTCTTAAACATAAAACATTTGCTTAACAATAAGGCAACAAGGATAAAGCCAAGATGCAAAGTAGAAGCAACAACCTAGCCAACTCTCTTAACATTCCCTTCCAAACAACTGTAAAATAATGCCTCAAGTCTGGTTCTAGAGTGACAGAGCCAAGAAAAGGTCAGAGTGAGACATTTTTCCAGCCAAAAACAATTTAGGAGATGGTCAGGAAAGGTATATGACATCAGGTTGGGAGACAGACTGAAGCACATGCTATAACAGCATCAACAGTGACCACAACACCAGCAGCAGCAACTTCAGGAACTTTCTTTCTTTTTTTTTTTTTTTTTTTTGCTTTTTGGAGGGGGGAAGGGAGAGCAACTGGGGTTAAGTGACTTGCCCAAGGTTACATGGCTAGTTTTTTGTGTTAAGTGTCTGAAGCAGAATTTGAACTCGGGTCCTCCTGACTCCAGGGCCAGTGCTCTATTCACTGTACCACCTAGTTGCCCCAATTTCAAGAACTTTCAACCCATAGATGGTAAGAGAGTCAGACAATTGTTCAGAAATAGATTCCATAGGATACTTTGCTGGCACTGGATTCAGGACCTGGAGCTATTTGCCAACTCTGTTGTCCATACACAGTTGCAGGGTGGATAGGAGTACTTGTGGTCAGTCATATGGGAACAGGCTTCCTAGATGCAGTCTCAAGGCAGGGAGATGTGCTAGTGCTTGCAGTTGCAAGAGATCAGGGAGCCTGGTCACCGTCCCAGGGACAGATGAATGCTAGCATATGCAGCTACAGGGATGCAGAGCCCCTTATTGGTAAAGCCCAGAGCAGAGCCTAAGAATGGAATAGCACCACCTTGGAAGTACTAAAAACACAAAACCCCCAGAACTAGCTCTGAAAATATCATCATAAAGGGACCTAAAGTGTAGTGTCATCCCAAGACAAGCAAGACGACCAGAGCCCAACTTCAACAAAGTTCAAAGTCAAGAAATAGTCTGGGAGGGAGGAAGAGAGGAATGAACAATAACAACAAAAAAGAACTTGCTCATAAAAAGCTATTACAGAAACAGGGAAGGCCAAGACACAAGCTCAGAAGAAAACAACAGTGAAAAATATCTACAACCAAAGCCTCAAAGTAAAGATGCTGATTGGACACAAGTCCAACTAAAATTCTTGGGCGAGTTTTAAAAAGAGGGGAGTGGTATAGGAAAAAATTGAGAAAAGAAGTCAGATTGAAGAAAGGAAATTATGAAAAGGGAATTTTTAAAAATGCACACAAAAAATAACACCTTAAAAAACATAATCGGTCTAATGGTAAAAGAGGTACAAAAATTCACTGATGAAAAAGAACTCCTTAAAAAGCAGAATTGGCCAAATGAGGAAAGAGGTACAAAAACCCACTGAAGAAAATAATTCCTTAAAATTTAGAATTGGACAAGTTGAACGTTATGACTTCATGAGACATTAAGAAACAATAAAGCAAAGTCAAAAGAATGAAATAGAAGAAAATGCAAAATGTCTCATTGGCAAATCCAATTGACCTGGAAAAGAGATCATTTAAGAATTACTGGACTACCTGAAAGTTGTGATGGGGGGGGGGGGGAGGGAGGGAAGGAAGGAGAGATAGAAAGAGAAAGAGAGAGAGAGAGAGAGAGAGAGAGAGAGAGAGAGAGAGAGAGAGAGAGAGAGCCTAGACATCATATTTCAAGATATTATGAAAGAAAACTGCCACAGTATCTTAGGTTCAAAGGGTAAAATTGAAATTGAAATTGGAAGAATCTACCAATCACCTCCTGAAAGAGGCAAAAAGAAAATTCACAGGAATATTTATAATCAAATTCCAGAGTACCCAGGTCAAGGAGAAAATATTATAGGCAGCCAGAAAGAAAAAATTTAAATATCATGTGACCACAGTCAGAAACAATAGGTACACTAATGAATTGTAGGTGGAGTTGTGAACTGATCTAACTATTTTGGAAAACAATTTGGAACTATCTCCACATGGCTATAAAACTGTGTGGACCCTTTGATCCAGTAATATCACTATTAGGTCTCTATCCCACAGAGATCAAAGAAAAAGGAAAAAGGAAAAAGACCTATATGCACAAAAATATTTATAGCAGCTCTTCTACGGTGGCAAAGAATTGGAAACTGAGGGGATAGACATCAATTGGGGAATAATCAAACAAATTGTATATAATTGCAACAGAATACTGCTTATTAGAATTGATGAGCAGGATGATTTCAGAAAAAACCTGAAAGTCTGATACAAAGAGCAGAACCAGGAAAAAACTGCACATAGTAATAAGCAATATTGTAACAATGGTCAACGGTGAAAGACTTTGCTACTCTGATCAAGACATTGATCAAAGACAACCCAAAATGAAAAATGCTACCCACCCACAGGGAGAGAACTGATAAATTCTGAGCATATCTTTTTTTTTACTTTCTTTGTTTCTTGCTTTTTTTGCAACATTATTAATATGAAAATATGTTTTGTAGGACTTCACATGTGTAATTGATATCATATTGCTTGCTTTCTCAGGAGGTGCAAGAAGAGGGGAGGGAGAATTTAGAGCTCAAAAAAACATTTTTAATGAATATTATGAATAAATAAATAATTGGGGGAAAAATCACAACACTGTGAGAAACGTTGAAACCCAAGAGTTGGGGTCTAAAATGATTGAAAAAGGCAAGGAGGACATACAGGAATGAGATAATAGACCCAGTGAAGGATCTGCCTAGTGTTAAAATGACAGAGTTACAGCCTCTCAAGGTTCCATTCATGATTTAGGTGGAAATGAAAGTTTGAAGAATGACACTAATAAATTTTTCTGCTATGCCTATGTCTACATGGCACTAGATAACTGCCTAATTTAGTCAAAACATATGAATTCTACATTTTAAAAAAATCTCATTGAGTCATTTCTCAGTCATGTCTGATTCTTTGTGACCCCCTTTGAGGTTTTCTTGGCAGAGACATCCCAATGGTTTCCTATTTCTTCTCCAGATCATTTTATAAATGAGGAAACTGAAGAAATTGGGGTTAAGTAACTAGTCCAGGGTTACACAGCTCCTGTGTCTGAGGACAGATTTGAACTCAGGAAGATTAGTCTTCCTGACTCCAGATCTGACCCTCCACTGCTCCATCTAGCTGCCTTTAAAAAAAAAAAAAAACTAACTCTTTCACAGGATGAGAAAGGAAGACCTAAGTACCTATTATACCCTTAGCACCCGGATAAGTTCTTCACTAATGTTTATCTCATTTGCTCCTCACAACAATCCTGGAAGGTAGATGCTATTATTATTCTCATTTTACAATTGAGGAAACTGAGAAAAAGGCTCACATAAGCTAGTCAATACCTGAGACCAGACTGGAAATCAAGTGGTCCTGACTATAAGCCCAGTGCTCTTTTCACTGTGCCATTTAACTGACTTAAATTGGTTAGCTGTTAATCTAAATTAACTGGCCAATTTAATCAAAACAGCTCAGTCACTAGTTTCATGTAGATACAACCTAGGACATTTTCACTTACCTATTCACATATGTACACACATATATGTGTGAATGTATTATCAGTCAATGGGACACAGAATGTCTTTTTTTCCATAGTTTCTTTGAATGTGGATCTCAATAGCTACAAATATACGAACAAGACTCATTTTCCTGAGTTCAAATCTGGCTAGTAACAGACATAAGTATCTTTGCTATCCTCCTTTGCTTTTTTCTTCTCTACCATTGCTCTTATGTTTCATTTAGTTCTAGGATTAGATCCTTCCTTTGGGAGAAAAAAAAGGGAATTTGCTATCTCTCAATATTAGCCTCTACTCAAACCATTAATAATTTGCCATTTATTCTTATTACCTAATATTTGTCATCTACTCTTTTCAAAAACAAACAAAAAGAAAGCCATCTTTTTAAATTGAATTAGGACAAAAGTAACAAGGGATTTGAATTTGAGGTCCCACAGCCTCACATTGTGAGCAGTTAGGGCCTCCTACTAAAGGTCCACTTGTCATTTCACAAGTATTCCTACTTTTTCACAAAGCAAGTCTTTTGGAAAGTTTTTCAAATGACTGTTAATGAGTAATATTTTCTCCCTGTTTTATCTATGCACTTTTCTAGGTCTATGAAGGCATGGAAGAGGGAGGAAATTCCATTGGGGGTCAAAAATAAATGTGCTGGTTCTTATATGTAAGCAAATTCTATTGATTGACAATGAGTGGGACTTTTTAAAATTTTTCTTTTTAAACAAATGCTTTATTAACTTCTGGTTTACATCATTCATTTCCGCCAGATTTTGAGTTACAATTTTTTCCCCATTTTTCCCCTACCCACCACCCCAGAATAGCAGTCCCACAAGATATCCCCTCATCCAATCTGCTTTCTCCCATATCTTCTCCCATACCCCCTTCAACTTTACCATTAGGGCAAGGTGAATCTCTGTGCCCCAATGCCTGCACATCTTATCTCCCAATTACATGCAAAATAGTATTAATAATAGTATTTATATATATTTGAAACATGTACTTTTAAAATCACGAATTTCAGATCCATTACCTTCTTCCCTTGTCACCCATTCCCTCTGGGAAGATGAGCAATTCAGTATGTGTTGTACATGTATAGCTATGCAAAACATTACCATAGTAGATATATTGTAAAAGACTGCTTATGTTTCCCTCCCACCCATTCCACCCCCAACCTGATCCATTCCCTACTTTGATCCTGTCCCTCTTTGAAAGTGAGTACTTCCAACCTCCCCTTCCCCCAGAATGCCCTCCCCTCCATCATCCCCCCTCTCAACCCCCTTCCCCTTATTCTCCTGCATGGTGAGATATCCCATTTAGTATGTATGTCATTCTCTCCCTGAGCCAAATTCAATGAGAATATGGTTTTGCCTTTTTGCCTTCCTGTTCTTCATCTCCCCTGCAGCCACTTCCCCTTGCCTCTTCTAAATGAAATAGTTTACCCTACCCTGTCTCTCCCCATCTCCTCTTACTCCTTTCCTCTCTCACCTCATAACTTCACCCCTTAAGTATCATCCCTTCCCACCAAATTCAACCTGTGCCCTCTATCCATGTATAACTGTAAACATATATACACACATTCACATATGTATTCATATGCCCATATACCCTTCTTCCATTATTTTCATACTGAGAAAGGTTTAATCAGTCACAGCTATTGTTTTTCCATGTAGGAATGTAAATAGGTCAACTTTGATAAGTTCCTTTTGATTTCTTTTCCCTAATTACCTACTCAGGCATCTCTTGCATCTTGTGTCTGGGTGTCAAATTTTCTATTCAACTCTGTTTTTTTCCTCAAGAATGCTTGAAAGTCCTCTATTCCACTGAATGACCATATTTTCCCCTGAAACAAAATACTCAGTTTTGCTGGGTAGGTGACCCTTGGGTTCATTCCCAGCTCTTTTGAGCTCTGGAATATCATATTCCATGCCCTTCTATCCCTCAGTGTAGAAGCTTCCAGGTCTTGTGCTATTCTGATCATGTTTCCACAATATTAAAATTGTTTCTTCCTGGCTCCTTGTAGTATTTTCTCCTTTTTCTGGGGATTCTGGAACCTGGCTATAATATTTCTGGGAGTTTTCTTTTTGGGATCTTTTTCAGGAGGTGATCTGTGGATTCTTTCAAACTCTATTTTGCCCTCTGGGTCTAAAACATCAGGGCAATTTTCCTTGAGAATTTCTTGAAGGGTGATTTCTAGGTTCTTTCTTTGGTCATGGCTTTCAGGTAGTCCAATAATTTATAAATTGTCTCTCCTGGATCTATTTTCCAGGTCAGTGGTTTTTCCCATGAGATATTTCACATTGCTTTCTATTCTTCCATTTGTTTGGATCTGTTTAACAGCATCTTGATTTCTCATAAAGTCACTACCTTCCATTTGCTCCAGTCTAACTCTGGAGGAATGAATCTCCTCAGTGAGCTTTTGAGATTCTTTTTCCATCTGGCAAATTTGGCTTTTTAAGGCATTCTTCTCCTCGTTGCCCTTTTGAGCCTCCTTTGCCATTTGAGTTAGTCTATTTTTTAAGGTGTTATTTTCCTCAGTCAGGCTGTTGACCCTCATTTCATACTTTTCCAGTATCCTCATTTCTCTTCCCAATTTTTCCTCCACTTCTCTTATTTGATTTTTAAAATCCTTCTTTAGGTCCTCTATGGCCTGTAACCCACTCATATTTTCCTTTGGGGCTTTTGGTGCAGGATTTCTGACCTCACAGTCCTCCTCCTATTCCATGCTGCAGTCCTCTTTGCCCCCAAAATAGGAGTCTAATGTTGTTTTTTTCTGTTTATTTTGTTTCCTTTGCCTAGGCATGTTGCTACTTAATTACTTGACTTTTGGGCTTGTTGGCACAGCAGGGCTCTGCCAGCAGACAGGGGAGCTTCCATCCCAAACGTTGGGGTCTTCACAACTTCCGGTTCTGGCAAGTTGGATGCCCACCCCAGACCTCCCCCCCAGATCACAATCCAGATCCAAGCAGGTTAAAGCAAGAGATATTAACACCCAAGACTGATCTCTGGATCTCCCTACAGTTTACAGGCCAGGAGCTGAAGCCGCCACTGGAGCTTCAAAATGGCGAGTGTGCCTTGTCTCCTCAGCGGCTTCTAGCCCCCGGGAGAGGAAGCTGACGCATTCCCCAAATACAGGTCCCAAAGTCCATAGAGCACTAACATCTCACTTTGTCCTAGGCATGTCCATGTTGATAATTCTGGAATTGCCACAGCTGCTGGTGTTCTAGGGTCCCTCCAGCCAGCTGCTGGCCTGGCTGCCCTGTGGCTAGAACCACGGCTCTTGCGGACCTGGGCTCGGCTCCCCGTGCACTGCGCTATTGGGTCCCAGAGCACTCCTCGCAGGGCCACCGGGCTGTCCCCAGTGGGAGGTTAGCTTCTCTGTGTCATTCTGTGGGTGGTGGGGCCCCAGAAGTTCTTCAGAGTCCCCTTTTACATGATTTGGAGGTGGTCTGGTGGGAGAGCACCTTGGTAGTGCTGTTTCTACTCCGCCATCTTGGCTCTGCACCCTAAAATTTGTTTTGCTACCACTGACAATATACTTCTCCTCTCCTAATTTTTACTTCCTGGTTTCCTGGCTTCCTTCAAGTATGAACTAAAATCCCACCTTATGAAAGAAGCCTCTTTAATACTAGTTCCTTCTTTCCAAAATTACACTCCATGCACCCTGTATGTATCTTATTTGTATGTAGCTGTTTGCACGTTGTCTCCTTCATTAGAATATGAACTCCTTGCAGACAGGATAGGATTTTTGTACTTCTTTGTATGCCGACTTAGCACTGTACTTGAAACATATAATAGGCACCTAACAAATGTCTCTTCATTTACTGTGTATCATCAATCAACAGTTATTTATTAAGCATCCAGACTTTATGTTATGTGTTGTCGATACAATTACAATCAATTAAATGACCCTTTCTAGCAAAGAATTTACCTTCAAAGGGGCTAGAAGAGAGAGACAGCTAGACAGAGACAGAGAGACAAAGAGACTGAAACAGAGAAAAGAGTAAACATATAAAATACGTTCATAATGAACATGAAGAAAATAAATACAAACATATACAAAGTAGTTAATTACAAGGCGGTTTGGGGAGGAGCATACTAACAGTTGAGAGTATCAACAAAGTTTTCATGTAGAAAATGGTGTTTGAATAGCATCTTGAAGGAAGAGAGGGGTTCTTTGAGGTAGAGATAAGGAGAGGGGGCGGGGAGAGAGAGAGAGAGAGAGAGAGAGAGAGAGAGAGAGAGAGAGCGCATTTCGGGGATAGGGAGAGAGCCAGAGCAATGGCCCTAATGGGGAGCTGGAGTGTCATTCGTAAGAGAGAGAAGAAGTATGTCACCCACTTTTTTAATAAACTGCAACAGCTCCCTCTTATTTCTACAGTTATATATGAAATGTGAAAATGCATATCTCTGCAGACAATTTTTCTTTTAATATTTTCAAATATTTCCTGTTTTTCTTTTTTCTTCGCCTATACTTTTGGTTTTCCTGGCCATCATTGAGATAGTTGTATAGTCATACCTAACTTCCTTGAGTCAACTGTAGCATATCTACTAAGACAAACCAAAAACTTTTTTCTATTTCACTCAGTATCTTTAAAGATTTTCATGATTATGGTTGTCAGATATCACAGCATGAAAAGTAGGATAGTAAAGGCAAAAAGAGAAGGCACAGAAAGACAAAATCATTCCTCTGAAGTCTCACAGTATTTTCATTGTACCTTGCGCATTTAGGTTCTAGGTTCCTTGACTTAAATAATAATAGTAGCTAACATTTATGTAGCATTTATTATGTACCAGGCTCTGTGCTAAAAGTTGGAGTTATTATCTTATTGATTCCTCACAACCATTAGAGGTAAATGCTATTATTTTCCCCATTTTACAGATAAGGAAACTGAGGCAAATAGCAGTTAAATGGGTACTGAATAATGATTAAATTGTAGTTTACTAGTGACCTGGGGTGGAGGTTTTGTGTATTTTCTAATGATTGTACTTAGTGATTAATGATACTTAGTTATTGATTGCTGAATAAGTGACTGAGTTAATTTAGTGTGCCCCATGAGTGGAGGACTTTGACTATTGTGCTTTGAGATGATTGTTCTTTGCTCTAAATATTGTGACCACTTTGGTTTAATGATAATCTGTTGTGAATACTATATTGTGATTTTCTGTGATAAGTTGTAATATTGTGAATGCTGTACCTTGATTTTCTGTTAATGTTTTGATTTGATTTGTTATGGAAAAAATAGAATGTTCACTATGCTGTGTGATCAAAACCTTAAAAGCTGTTCATAGTAGCATTTTTCTGAAAAGCTGCTTGTGAATGGCATTACAAACTGATACAAATGAGGCAAAGTGACTTGCCCAAGGTCACACAGGAAACAAGTGGCAGAATTGATGATACTATCTTTAATATTAAATTTGCTTATGTTCTTATCTACTTCTCCTACTAAGTCATAAGCTGCAAAGGAAAAGAGCATAAGATCATAGATCTCAGAGCCAGACCATATTTTGTTCATCTTTGTATCCCTCTAGCACCTATTATATTGGTGGGTGAAATCTATGAAAAATATGAGCAACCTTCAAAAATAGAGATTTAATTTATAAATAAAAAGATAAAAAATTGAAACAAAATAACATGTTTTAAAATAATGAAATATCATAATTTTTCATTACTTGATTTTAAATATAAAACTTTTTCTTCTTTTGATGACTTCATTTTAAATAGTGGCATATGAATGGAATTATCTGCAAAAGCATTTTGATACTTAGCTACTTCTAATCATGACCTAAACTCAAGGCCTGAGACAAAGTCTAGAAGGTTTCCAATTCTCCTAGGACAGCTACATTATACTAGGAAGTTTTGATGAACACTGTGAGAGAAGGTGCTTGCACCTGCGGTGACAGTTTTTTTTCCTTTTTCTCAAGTTCCACCACCCACACCAACCCACAAAAGCTAATATTTTATAGGACTTTAAGATTCTCAAAAAGCTTTATATGTATTGTCTCATTTGATACTCCCAACAGTCCTCTGAGGTAGGTGCTGCTATTGCAGATGAAGAAAGTGAAGATATCAGAGAGATTAAGGGACTAACCCATGATCACACAGTTAGATTACCTGAAGCAGGGTTTCACCTCAGGTCTTTCTGACTCCAAATCCAGTACTCTTCCTACAGCAACAAACAGTCACCTAAGGGAAAGGCTGAGGGGCAGCATTGAATGCATTGGCTAAAGAGAAAGTTATGGCCTTAAGGGAGGAACAGAACAGAGGAAATGACTAGGTATCCTGCTCACCAACTCTTCCCTTCCACCCTACACCATTAGTTGCATACTACCACTATTGCTAGATATGCAAAAGGTTTTAAGAGTCTACAACCATCAATAATAGCTGATGTTTGCATAGTGTTCTAAACTCTAGGAAACACTTTGCATATATTTTCATTTGTTGTCATTTGCTTCTAAAACTCAAGCTTTCTAAATTATGGCAAACATCTTATTAAAATTAGTTGAACAAAACCAAAACAAAATCAAGTAGTAGAATCTGTTTCCCAGCACCTGCCTTCTCTGTCTCCTCCGTCTACATTCCATGTAAGGGTTCCCACCTGCTTCAGTTGGCAGACTCCAGCTTATCCGTGATTGAAGATTGGTCCATCCTCAGCCAAGAAGATAGAAGCTCCCAGACTGAGGCAAAAGGTGACAGCCATTGAGACCTTTCTTGGCACTCCTCTCTTCTGCTTCCTTTACCTTGCCCCATCTCATAGACTGATACCCTGGATTTGTAACCTTGCTGTGCTTGCTTTCCCATTCTCTTGATTTAATACTTATTCTGTTTCATGATTTTTGATTTTTACCCTGATTTTGATGTTATTGACAGAGTTCTGACTTGCTATTTTTACTTTGACTTTTCATTCTTTTATATAACCTGCCTCTAGACTGTTGACAATCTCAGAACATTGATCCTACTTTGACTACTAGCTTCTAAGTCCTATAACTGGATCTAACCTATTTCTACACTTTTCTCAATCCCTTTGTTTACTCATTTATTTATATTCTGGAATTCCTGGTCCCACTTCATGCCACTACACTCCTGACTTTATACTGCCAAGAAAAAAAAATTAATAACTTCCATATAGACTTCATCATACATGTGCAAACCTTGAAGCATTATGTAAATTCTAGCTGTTTTGTATGTAGTAGTAGAAGTAGTAGTAGTAGTAGCAGCAGCAGCAGCAGCAGCAGCAGCAGCAGCTACAGCTTCTTCCAATCCAGAATAGGAATCCCTTGAAAATTAAATTATCCACTTTTTTCTTCCAAAATAATAAGCTCTGTGAAAACATTCCTGTGTTATATTATGACCTTTGGAGATGAATTGAGGGTTAGGTTGAGTTTTCATTTCTTTCTGGGTAATCAGTACACCTGCAACATCTCTTTGAGAAGTTTTTTGTTTGGTTTTTGTTTTTCTTTACTTTGCTCCTTTTGGAGAAAGAGAATGTGATTCTTTAAGGGATCATACAGGACTACAGAAAAT
Organism: Gymnobelideus leadbeateri; assembly: GCA_011680675.1. Classification (NCBI taxonomy): domain Eukaryota; kingdom Metazoa; phylum Chordata; class Mammalia; order Diprotodontia; family Petauridae; genus Gymnobelideus; species Gymnobelideus leadbeateri. The sequence continues at coordinate 828,548 of WOXC01011114.1, read as the reverse complement.
CTATTCAGAATCAGGTTTTCTAATGGACTGGGAATGAGTTTAGCATTGTAAGCCAACATATTAGCTGGGTCTAGAGAATTTATCTGGCTGAAATCCCAATCAGAGGCTGATATTGTAAGAAAGTTTTATTTTGGGAGGGGGACAACAAGAAATTTGGGTACCACAGGGCTTAGAGGAGTTCAGAGGTTCAGTTAGAGGCAGCTAGACAATATAATGGGATAGAGGGCCTGGCCTGGATTCAGTTAGACCTGAGTTTAAATTTGGACACAGATTCTTATTAGCTGTATTAGCCTTAGCAGGTCACTTAACTTCTCTATGCCTCAGTTTCTCTTTCTGTAAAATGGAGATAATAATAGCATTTATCTCCCAGTATTCCTCTGAGAATCAAATGAGATAATATTTGTAATGAGTTTAGCATGTTATCTGATACATAGTAGGTGCTATATCATTAGCTAATAATAAAACTATTATTATTATACAAACACAGAAATTTAGCATCTTTATGAAATCTTTGTTAATCTATATATTTTTTTATTTCTTTGTTCTAGTTTCTTCCCTAAAGAATAAAACCCAGAAAATGTGTCCTTAAGTGTTTTTACTACCTCTATTACCTGTTGAACATTGTGAGGAGTGGGTACTAGAATCGGGTACCAAAACATGGTGGTAACAGCACCAAAAGTGGAAATGGTAACCAGGGCTCAGGTTTAACATATCTCTATACTTGAGATTTAATTTCAGTCGTGCATTGGGATTCTGCTGCAAATCTCTGAAATTTAGTGGGTATTAACAATGCATTCTTGAATAGTATAGAACAAAGCTTAGCACCTGATTAAAAAGAATAATTATTTAAAACGGGAAGTCCCAGAAAGTCTTGTCCACAGGAATTACATTCCATGGAAGCCTTACCCAAAAGGCTCCCCAGAATTAGCCTTAAATGATCTTCCTTTCTCTCCTTGTACTTTTCTTCCTATTGGTCCCATGCACAAAAGCTGTCAATTATGCTTTTCCTTTGAATCCAAGTCATGAAAAATTCTCAGGAACCACACAGCTGGGTGGAGGTTTAGAGAGCAGAGACATTTAGGAAGTATTGAAAGTAGAAACCTCAGAACAGTTTTGAGAAGAGACAAGTACCTGAGGAAGCTGATAAGATCAGCAAGGCCAAGGGTCCCAAACCTTTACAATCTTTAAACACTGAGCTTTAACTTTCCTTTAAGATTCCCCCCACACACACACCAAATGATTTCAAGTTAGTGGAACACCACTTTACTTTTAAATGATCCTTAATTCTTTTATTTTTAATCAATCACTCAATAAGTGTCTATTAAGCAACTAGTATGCAGGCACTGGGGATACAAAGAAAGATAACACACAGGCCCTGATCTCAGGAAGCTCACAGCCTAATGGGAAAGACAACCTGAAAATATGTACAAACAAGATAGAGGGAGGATAAATTGGAAATAAAGAGGGAAGGCATTAGCATTAAGGGGGCTCAGGAAACCTCATAAAATATTTTAAAGTAGATTTGAACAAATGGATTTTTTTTTTTTGCTTTTTGGAGGGCAATTGGGTTTAAGTGACTTGCCCAAGGTCACATGGTTAGTTTTTGTGTTAAGTGTCTAAGGCCGAATTTGAACTCAGCTCCTCCTGATTCCAGGGCCAGTGTTCTATTGACTGTGTCACCTAGCCGCCCCAAACAAATGGAATTTTAAAATTATATCATTCTTTTCTTCAAAGTCATAAAATACTCATAATATTAGTCAGAAGTAGTTATTATTCTCTAAAACTTAATTTTGTCAGTGGGTTGAAGATATATTCCCCAGATGCTCATTTAACATCTATATATCCCAAGAATGAAAGTTAAAAATACATTGTTCTTGAATTGCTTTTTTTTGGTAACAAAGTAAAGGACTCTATCCTTCCTGTTTACCCTTTATTAACCATTAAGCCTTTATTTTGCTTATGACCCTTCTTTCTGATGCTTTCTTCCTCTTGTGATGTGGTGGAAACAGTACGAAACTCTGAGTCAACTGACCTAGGTTGAAGTGCCACATCTACTGCTATCTTTGTGATCTTGGGCAAGTCACAAAATATCACTGGTGTTTAATGTCATCTTTTGTCAAGTGAGTATATTAGAGTCAGGACAATCCTAGGTCCTTTCTGTTCTAACAATTTATCAATCTCATTACTCTCAGTTCTAATGCTATAGGTAGGATAGGCCCTTTTGCTTGATGAAGTGAGGAGGGAGAGGAACTATGTCCCATATTCCTTAATTCATGAAATCTCATTATTAGAGATTTATGCAAATGACTCTGGGGCTTTTCAACTTCTTATTATAGGTCCAGATGCTCTCTTGAGACAAGCAGCACTGGATAGTAGCTACTGAGCCTGTCTCAGAACTCCCTAAGATCTAGCCTTGAGGTCATATGTGGCCTTCCCTAGAAGGCCTTCCTTGGGTGGGGCCTTTTGACTGAACCCAAGTTTTACAGAACAAATCCTTTTATTAAGGGCATTTGATCTGTGAAGTTTAGATTCAGTCAAAGGACCATACTTGAAGACCTAGAGAACCACATGTGACCTTGAGGCCACAGGTTCCCCACTCCTGACCTAGCCTCTAGACTTGTCTTTGACTCATATTGGCCATAAGACTGTGGGTCAATCAATTAACTCTCATTACTTGACAACTCTCCAAGGCTCTGAATTTCAGAGAAGTCTCTTCCCTGCAATGGTAAAGAAAGGTGCCTTACCTAGGAGTTCCCTGTACCAATGAAACCACAAATCTAAATGCTATCATTTTCTTGAGATGATCTTTTAATAGGAGAAGAAAACTGAGGCCAGAAATATTCTAGGAATATTATGTGTGGTGGATAAAAAGTCTGAAAGACATGGTTTCTGGGTACTTAATAATTTATTAACTTATGGCTAACAAATAATTAATAAAATGAGGTCAATGGCACTTTCAGAAATCAAAAACAAACCTCAGGAAGATTGAATGCTTAGAAAGTCTTTGGAAAAGAGGGTTTACATGAGGGTAGAAATCAACTGATTGGATAACAATCAGTGAGGGGGTGGATGAGGAGGTAGGCTGAAAGCCATGACGTATGTGATGAGGTTCGGCTACCTCCAGCCATCTGGAAAAAGACACCCATCTCTACTCAGCTAATGAAAAATGAAGAGAGAACAATGGGGGGTAAGATTCTCTTTGTGAGGCCTTCTAGTTGAGTGGGGGCCCATGCAGATCCAAAAGCACGTACCCTGAGGATTTGAGCAATCTCAACCATCAGCAATGTCCTTCAGAGTGTGACTGAATGTCCTTAAGGTGGACTGGTTTCTGAATGAGGAAATAGGAAGGGAAAAAAACCTTAATCCCAGTTCAATCGCTGATTATTAATATGAGAGAAGTAATTATTTCTCTCATATGGGGATGGCGGTTTGTCTTCAAAACCTTTTTTGGCTTCTTCTTTCTCTTTTTCCTTGTGATTCTCCTACTCCAGCCTGGCCTTAGCCTGTTGTCACTAATTCAACTTTGTTTCCTCCTTCATGAACCACACTTGGAAAGTTGAATTTGTTTAGTAATGATGGAACTACCCTGGCCGAAATCATGCTGTGCTTACTGCTTTAAGAGAAACATTCTCATAGACTCAACATTGCATGGCTGAGATCCGCTGAAGAATTGGTATTTTTTCACCCTTACTTTCATTTCCTTTTGATGATCTCTTGAGAGAGAAACAATGTGAATGCTCTCTAACTGTAGAAAGACAAGAAAAAATGGAGGCAACAAATGATGGGGATAGGTTGAGGCTATTTTTTATCATAAATTTTACATCTACTTAGAAAACAGAGACTAGAAATAATAAAGGATTTCTGAACAAAATTTTGCCAAGTCCAAGGTAAAATTTTCTTGTTGTGGAGTAGTAACTAGCTCTTTTTGTGGTTTGAATTTTTAGACATTAGTTTTTTATATGCTATTATGTAATAGCATGATTAGACATTAACCATTATACCTTGGATTTTAAAAGTTCCCTTTCCTTAAGAATTAAAAATGGTGTCCTATCTGTAATTAGTTGAGGGGAGAGATCCCATGCTTTCACATGTGGAAATGTTCATCTTCTGAATAACTAGAGCTATAGTAACTGTAGGTGTGCCTGCTTTGAGGAAGCCAAAAATTACTAGTGTGTTTCATTTTTCCCATCTGTAAAAATGATTAAGAGGATTATATGACTTAAAAGGGTCCTTCCAATGGCAAATCTATGATCTTGTGACAAAATTAGCTTCATTTTAGTAGCAAGCTACACTTGTGAACTTTGAAGAGAATTAAATTTATTAAAGATTATATTTACATGTACCTTTTCAGGAATAATGCTGGGTAAAGTAGGATACTGCTACAAAGCAGTGTACCACATGTACCATGTCATAGGACTTCCTAACTACTAGTAAGAATGGACTGGAAGATATTTTGGCAAGCAGTTTCATGAAAATTAATACAAAAGTAGCCCTCTATGGGCTTATGGGGGTGTGAGAAGATAGGCTGAAGATATCAAATATCTACTTAATATTAAGTTCCTCTATAAAATTATATGTGTCTAGAACTCAGGAAGATAAATTTGTAGTCTGATAACTTATTAGCTCTGTGACCCGGGTGAGTCACTTAACCATCAATTGCCTCCCACAACTTTAGTCTCTGCTAAGCCATGGATGACTAGGAGCTGTGTTTGTGGAGGAAGCTCTGTGCCCTGCCTTTTCTCTGCCCACTTTAAGCCATAGTGATCTTCCTAAAAGATTGGTTTGAGTCAACTCCTTACTTAATAAACTCCAGTGACTCCTTATTATCTTTGGGAATAAATATAAACTCCTCTGTCATTTGAAGCTCTTCCCAAACTGCCCCCATCTATCCTTTCAGTCTTCTCATATATTACTCACTTCCATGAACACTATGTTACAGTTATACTGGCCTGCTTAATGTTCCTCAGACATGATGTTCCATCTCCTGTCTTTGTACATTTGCCCTGGCTGTCCCCCATGCCTGGAATGCTGTTCCCCTCCCTTGCCACTATTTCCCTTAAAAGTCCCTAACTTCCTTTAAGACTCAGTCAAGTGCCACCTTCTGAATAAGACCTTTACTGTCCTCCATCCCTCCCATCCACCCCCAGCTAAGCCTTTTCCCACTAAGTTACTTCCCATCTACTTTGTATATATCTTGTATTTTACCTATTTAGGAACATATTTTCTCCCCTATTAGAATGTAAGCTCCTTGAGACTTTGGACTGTTTTGTTTTTTTCTTTGTATCCCTAGTGCCTTGGGATAATAACTGATATCGAGTACTTGAGGAAGCCTTAATAAATGTGTGTTGATGGATGGATTAATTGATTGATAATCATAGAAGGAGCCACCCTTTGCACTAGCCTCTGAAATACCAGACTCAGAAAAATCTCAGTTCATATCATGCCTCTTGATCTAAGGCAAGTCACTTAACCTGTCTAGCCTTGGGTTCCTTATCTGTAGAAGGGGAATAACAATAACACTTTACTTCAACAGGCTGTCAAGAGTTTCAAAAGTCTGTACAAAGTGCTTTGTAAACCTCAAAGTGCTATATAAATACTACCTTTGTCATTATTGTTAACAGTTAAAATTCATCCTCTGAGAACTATTTATTGCTATTTTTGACCATTTATTCATTAATCTTGGTCATATGTCAGCATTAGTTCCCTATACAGGGTGTTCCAAAAGCTTAAAACTTCACTAAGACTTTTGGCACACCCTAGGCATATTGGGGGAAATTCTTGAGGATTTTTAATAAAGATTAAAGAATTAACTCCAATATAGCCTCAAAGGACACTCTGCCCCTGACATTCTTTTGGGCCTGATAAAAATGCTGCATCATTTGGATGATTGTTAATAACATCAGAGAAAAAAAAGAGGTCAATGGCCCAAGGGTGGGGAGATGGATCCAGGGAAAAATAACCAAGTTTCAAATCTGTGTAGCTGAAGGGAGATAGGATGCGAACAGAGAGGGTTTACTTACAATACCCAGTACTAGGACTGCAAGAACAGAGAAAGTCATAGCCTAAAATTTCAGTGTAATAAAGCAGGTCATGGGGCGGCTAGGTGGCGCAGTGAGTATAGCGCCGGCCCTGGAGTCAGAAGGACCTGAGTTCGGATCTGTCCTCAGACACTTAACCCACACAAACAAAAACCTAGCCGTGTGACCTTGGGCAAGTTACTTAACCCCAATTGCCCTAAAAGGGGCGGCTAGGTGGTGCAGTGAGTAAGAGTGCCGGCCTCGGAGTTGGGATGACCCGAGATCAAATCCAGCCTCAGAAAATGAGCACCCACACATAAATAATGACTAGCCATGTAACCTTGAGCAAGTTACTTAACCCCAATTGCTTTAAAAAAAATTAAAAAAAAAATAAAGCAGGTCATCTGCCCACAAAGAGGGGGTCAAATGGATGAACTTCTGTTGGGAAAGGAAAATTTGAGGTGAGGCATCACAGGAAGCTTCTGTTAGGTGTTAGACAGAAGTCGCACCACATACTGGGTTTAGAGTCAAGATACCAAAGTCCTGTAAGGGAGAATTTACTAGTGTCCAAAATGAGGAATAACAGAGAGCTAATCCACACCCTGCTGGACTGAAGAAGAGGGATCAGTGAGATCGGGCACCTGGGAGTGAGGAAAACAAACTGGGACAAAGGGCAGCAGCGTGAACAGGAAGAAGCAGTCCAAAGTACTGGGACGGAAAGCACTTCAGAAAATCAGTCGCCTCACTACCCAGAGCAGCCCAGTGGCAGCAACAGCCCTTCTCTGAGGTCAGCAAGGCGGAGAAGCGTCTCTTTGGTGAGAACAGAGGGAAAACAGGCTCTGGAAATGGGATGATATTAAAGTCCTGCCTAACCTGGTCACATCCTACCTCTTCAGCAGTATCACACATGATGAGCACCCCTCTCCAGGAACTCCAGGGCAGCTACACTCCCCCACTTGCCCTTCAGTTCCCATCTCTGGGCCTTGATACTGGATGACCCCATGCCTGGAAGGCACTACCCCTCTTCCCCTCTGGAGATGTGGCCTGGCAACTGCTTCTGCTGGATCTATAACCATATCTACAGAAGACCCAGAAAAGAAAGTGCTTGTCACCAGAGTCCTTGGCACTGTCAAATGATTCAACAGCAGATTTTATTAGTAGAAATTACCCTAAAGCAGAGGCACTACCATCTGCTTTGCCACTGTATCCTAATGACTATGGGTATGGGACCTTTCCATATGACCTAAAGCTAAAACCTTCCAAATGTGATGTGTTCGCCCATTAGAAGTTCCTTGAGAGGAGTTGGTTTTTTTTTTTACTTTTCTATTTGTATCCTTAGTGCTTAGTGATATATAGTGTGTCTATGTATGTATACATGTGTGTTTATGTATATACACATACATATACAATATATAGATATAAAGTATTTAAATGTTTCATTCATGCATACATGCATACATGCATATGCCCCTTCACCTTCAGCTCTTAGAATTCCTATCTCCTTTCTAGATTCAGCTCAGGTTCTACTTTCTTCAGGGGGCTTTTCCTTACCTCCTCCTACCTTTCCCCCACCCTTCCTGCAAGCACTCTCCTCACTTGCCCCCATTTACTATTACCTCCTTCTCCGGAGGTTACCTCTGTATCTGTTTTATATGTACTTTGTATATACTAAGTTAAGGAAGAGCAGATATGGCCCTTTCCAATCTATCTCAACTCTATTAGTCACAGAAAGAGTCTCAGAGGGAAAACCTGGTCTCTACAGAGCGCTCAAAACAACTGGGATTCATCTCATAGTTATTAAAGACAAGGGGTTGCCTGGAAGCCACCCCCTTAACTTTCAGGTGAGAAAACAAACCACCTTGTCTTAGACCCACTGGGGTGGAGGGAGCATTTGCTCTATCCTTCTTCTGTTATGGGGCCCCTCTTTTCTGGTCTCAGTCAAGCAGCAAGCCTTGCAACAAACTACCCCTAGGACCTGGGCAGTTGGGCCCTTGCAGTCTCTGACTCCACTGGGGGAGGGAGAAGGGGAAGGGAGCAAGGTAGTTGGATTTCCTTTTTCTTTTTTTAAATGCCTTATTGTGGTCTCCCTTTGTCTTTATAACTTTCTTTATAAGCCCCTCCCCCACCTTTGCATTTATAGATGCAAAGATATAGCTATTGAAGCAGTTACATTAACTGTTGGTGTAGTGTTGTACCAGGAGTTGAGAAGACCTGTGTGGGATTTGTGCTTACAGCAGAGTAAAGCACCCAGCATTTATTAAGTGCCTACTATTTACTAAGCACTGCACCAAATGAAGATGCAAAGAAAGACCAAAAATAGTCCCTGGTCTGAAGGAGCTCGTTGTCTAGGAGGGGTGAGCATTCAAACCAGGAACAAATAAAGGAAAAAATGAGAGAGGAACTCAAAAGGAAAACACTAAAATTAGCTCTGTCATTCTGAGCAAATACTTAACCTCACTCAATTTCAGTTTCCATTTCTTTAAAAATGGAAATAATAATCTGGCTCCCAGGTTTTCTCTGAGGGTCAAATGAAATGAAATGTTTTGCAAATCTGAGAGCTCTTTATAAATTCTAGTCGTCATTATTGTTTTTGTTTTCCCATTAGAAATAAGCTCCAAATCAGACAAGTTTCAATCTTGTCTTTATTTCTCTATCACAGTACCTAACACATAGGAGATGTTTAAATATGTTTGTTGATTACCCTGCAGACTTTGTACAGTCAAAGATGAAAATGAGAAACTGAGGTGCGGCAGAGATTGCCAGGAGAAAAAGCTTACTTTTTGAGAGCTGGGAAAATAGTCTGGAGTCCAAGTTAGATATAAAGTGTACTGAGATTTGCCTAAGGTATTCAAAGGAGATGCTACTATGTGCAGTTCTAATAGCTGAATCAGTGTAAAGAAAGGAAGTATGAATACAGTAATTTTATTACTGGGTGGGTACTTAGAACACAATGATAAACTGGTGATTGGGATAGTGAGTGAGTGAATATATTATGAAGGTGATTTAAGTGCTACATCAAGAGCCTTGCACCAAGAGACACTAAGTAACGATCTATAGAATGATCTGGATCCTGATGCTCTATTACTACATTTACTATCCTACAAATACTAATCCTGATATTTTTTAAAATCCAAGTACAAAGTTTCATTAATTATTATTGTAAATGTGTAAATGTGAGTTAGTTATTGTTAATAGAAAGATGCAGTAAGGTATATTAGTAGGCTGGTATCTTACTAATACTTACCATTCTCTGATATTAGTAGAGCAATACAACCTAAAAGAAATGTGGTAAGACTAATGGAAAAATGCCTGAAATGAAAAAATCTGATCAATGCAGAGAAGAGATATGAACTGGGAGAAATGGAAAATTCTGGAAGGGAGGTCACTTACATAGGGACTAAGGGGAAAAATCAGGAAAGGCTCATGGAGGAAGGGGTGCCTGAGCTGAGTTTTTTAAAAGGGCAAGATTTTAATTGGTGGAGATATCACACAGACTGTTCCAAACATGGATACTGATAGTCATAAAAGTGCAGATGCAAGAAGGTGCAGATTGAATACAGGAACAGATTCAAAAAAGCACAGGAAGCATGAATAGTTCAGTTTGGCTGTAGGTTAAGGTAGAGAAATATGCATTAAGTCTGGAAAAGGAAATGGGGAGACAGATTATAGAGAACCTTGAAAGCCAGACGAGGGAGCCTGTACTTTATTCAGTGAATACTAGTGAGCTTCTGAAAGTTGGAGAGCAAAGGAGCGAGATGGTTAAACCTGTGCATTAGGATAATTATTTTAGCAGTTCTGTCAAGAATAATTGGGGAGGGAAAAGGATGGAGGTGGGAAGAACAGCTGGGAGTTTATTACAGTAGTCCAGTTTAGAGCTAATAAGGGTCTAAAATGGATTAATAAAATTAAAGATTCTGAGACTAAAGGTACACAGACATAATTTAGTCTAACCCTCCTCATGAAAACCTAGAGTGATAAAGAAATTCACTACTCCTCATAAGGTAACAAATTCTCTTTTTTTGGACTATATTATCAGACAAGAAGTTTTCAATTAGGTTCAGCCTAAATTCAAGTTCCCGTAACTTTTACTCTTTGTTTCTGGTTCTGCCCTCTGGGGCTGGGCAGACCCAGATAATTTCTCTTCCTCTTATGCTTATTTATTATAAAGATTGTTTTTCTTTTTCCCCTCCCCTACTGCTTACCCCATGGGGAAAGCTTGGAGAGTGTTGCCAAAAGAAGAGAAAATAAAGAAAATAGGATCTTTGAACTATTTTTTACTCACAGAAGAGAATAGAAGGAATCACAGATGAATATGACTGGATTGAAAGTAAAATGTAGGATTTATTACATATATATCTAGATAGCTGTATAATTAAAAAACAAACTCCATAATAGAGATTCAAGGTTTCCAAGATATTTTCTGTTTTGTTTCCCCTTTTTCTGTTCTAATTTATATACTGAAAGGGATTTTTCTGATTTCTGATCCAAACTACCAAAGTTTGGAAATTTAAAAATTAATTTTTTAAAAAAGGTAATCCTGTCACATGACAACTTTCAAAATACTGAAAAGATATGCCCATTATATGTTTCTTCGATCCAAACACTTCATATTTCCTTTAAAAGATTCTCATATGATTTGATTTCAAATCAGTTGACTGTCTTGCTTCGTTTCCTCTGGAAGCTAATACCTGTAATATCTTTAGGTCTTCTTCTGGTCAATGGAGATTCTGAAATGTAGGGTCCTACTCTCCCTATTTTGTTCTTGTTCAGTCATTACAACTCTTTGTGACCCCATTTGGAGTTTTCTTAGTTAAGACATTAGAGTAGTTTGCCATTTCCTTCTTCAGCTTATTTTACAGATGAAGAAACTGAGGCAAACAAGGTTAAGTGTCTTGCCCAGGGTTACAGGGTAAGTGTCTGAGGCCAGATTTGAATTCAGGAAGATCAGTCCTCCTGATTCCAAGCCTGGCATTCAATTCACTTTATCCACTGCTCCCACTACACCAACTAATCCCCCTCAGTTTTAACCCAGTTCTTTACTCTGTTCTCTGGGAAGGTATGGCATCTGGTTCAAATTTTTGGAGTTTGTTCTTTTGATTTATGTAGGCTCCAATTTTGTTTCCAGTGCCGGCTGTTTTAGCCATAAACAACCTTACTATACTGTTTGCATATCAAAATAAAAAGAAATCCATGCTGACAAAAATAAATAAAATGTAGTACCCCCAACTTGGCATACTATTCCAGATACCAGACAAGGGCAATATATGTGTTTAGTAGATTTTTTTAATCCAAGCATAAGGGCTATAAAGTTTCATTAATTATTATTGTAAATATGAGTTAGTTATTGTTAGTAGAAAGACTCAGTATGGTATATTAGAGAACTAGTTTTGAAGACAAGAAGGTTTGGTCTCAAGTCTTGCCTCTGACAAATATGGTGTGTGATGCCTGAGCAAATCATTCAATCTGTCAGTGGTCTAAGCAGCTCTCAAAAGTTATAAGTTGTAGAGAAGATGATGACCTCCATTAGTAGGGGTGGTCTCCCACCTGGTAGTTCTTATGCCAATGAAATCATAGGTTCTGCTATTTTATATTCAGTTAGAAAGATCTTAGTGTACATAAAAGGGGCAAGAGAAAGCTTTAGAATGAAGGGGAAGAGCAGGGAGGTGAAAGGGAATGAGTCAACCTTACTCTCATTGGATTTGCCTTTAGGAGAGAATAACATACACACTCAATTGGGTATCTTACCCTAGGGGAAAGTAAGGGAGAAGGGTCTAAGAGTGGGGCATAATAGAAGGGAAAGCAGATTGGGGAAGGGGGTAGTTAGAAGCAAACACTTTTGAAAAGGGACAGGGTCAAAGGAAAAAATAAAATAAATGGGGGGATGGGATAGAATGGATGGAAATATAGTTAGTCTTTCACAATATGACTACAATGGAAATGTTTTGCATAACTACACATTTATAATCTATATTGAATTTCTTGTCTTCTCAGTGGGGGTGGGTGAGGAAGGAAGAAGGGAAAGAATCTGGAACTCAAAGTTTTAAAAACAAATGTTAAAAAAATTGTTTCTACGTGCAACTGGGAAATAAGATATATAGGAAATGGGGTATAGAAATCTATCTTGCTGTACTAGAAAGTTAGAGGGAGAATGGGGGAGTATATAAGAGAGATCAGATTGGGGGAAGGGATATTCAGTAGGCTCGCTGTCTTGGGGTGGTGGTAGGGGAGAGATGGGGAGAAAATTTGGAACTCAAAATCTTGTGGAAATTAATGTTGAAAATTTTAAAAATTAAATAAAAAAAGATCTTAGCATAAAAAGGCCAAGGTCTTTCACTGCATCCAGGGCCATCTCCAGTCATCCTGATCTATATCTTGCCACCCAGATGGTCCAGAGGAGAAAGTGAGGCTAGTGACTTTGCACAGCCCTCCCCCACATAAATCCAATTCACTTGCATGTCATAGCATCACCTCCCTGATATCATGATCCTCTTTGAGAAGGAAGAACAAACAACAGCAACATAGGTACAGTCCCTGTCCCTAACTATCAGAATGCTTCCATTAACTAAATAACAAGAGAAATGTATATTGCAACAACTTGGAAATTTCGCATCATTCCCAGAAAATGAACAAAGATGATAAAAGAGAGGAAGAATCAATGTGGGAGGGGTTGTGGAATGGTAGGGCCATTAATGAACTCTCTTAATTGGTTTAACTACTCTGGAAAGCAATTTGAAAATTATTCTTAAAACGCTCTTCTGGGGAAGGCGGAGCCAAGATGGCAGAGAAAAGGCAGTGACTGACATGAGCTCTCCCCCAAACCCCTCCAAACATCTATCAATAATGCCATCAAACAATTCCTGGAGTGACAGAGGCCACAAAAGGATAAGGTGAAATAATTTTTAATTTTCCAGCAAAAGACAGCTTACAAGATCAGCAGGAAAGGTCTGTTTCATCTAGGTGAGAGTGAGCACAGGCTATCACAGGCTGCGCCAGCACAGATCCAGTCCCAGCAAACCAAGAACAGGCCTGGGGAACTATTAAATCCATAGTAGCAGCTGTTTCCAGAACTCTTGGCTCACAGAAAGGGGGTCAAACAACTGGTCAGAAGGAGATTGCAGGGGTCTCTTTGCTGGCAGTGGGGGCATGACTGCTGCTTTGCCTGAACTCAAATCTGGGTGGTAGCTCCAGGGTGAGGAGGAACACTAGCACAGCAGAGCTTGTAGCTTCAGTGGAGCAGAGACCCTTATCACAGTTTGAGGGCAGAAAATAGTGCTTGTGGCCACATGAAGAAGAGGAGTAAATTCACATCTTCTTAGATCATAAAACCTCAGAAGAACTGAAAACTTAAAGGTCCCTAGAAATAGCTCTGACAACATCTGCAAAAAACCCCTGAAGCTTAGGACAGTGCACCCTTAACCCTGGAAGTAGAGCCCCACTTTAACAAAGAGTTAAAAGTTTGAAAAAGGGGCAGCTAGATGGCACAGTGAATAGAGCACCAGGAGGACCTGAGTTCAAAACTGGCCCCAGACACATAACACTTGTTAACTGGGTGACCCTGGGCAAGTCAATTAACCCCAATTGCCCTCCAAAAAAAAAGCAAAAATAAAATTTTAATTAAAAGTTAAAAACGTAGAATAGAAAAATGAGGAAACAACAGAAAAAATTCTGACTATAAAAAATTATTATGGGGTGGCTAGGTGGCGCAGTGAGTAGAGTGTCAGCCCTGGAGTCAGAAAGACCTGAGCTCGGTTCCGGCCTCAGACACTTACACACACACACACAAAAAAAACCTAGCCGTGTGACCTTGGGCAAGTTACTTAACCCCAATTGCCCTCCAAAAAGCAAAAAAAAAAAAAAAAAAAAAATTACTATGTTGACAGGGAAGATCAAAACACACTCAGAAGATAACAAAGTCAAAGCTCCAACATCCAAAGCCTCCAATAAAAACAGGAATTTATCTAAGACCATAGAAAAGATCAAAAAAGAATTTTAAAAATGAAATAAGATAGAAAAAAAATATATTTTCTCTCATTATATTCCTTTCTCATCTCTTAATTTCACCTTTTAAGTACCATCCCTTCCTATTAAATTCGACCTGTGCCCTCTATCTATGCATACCTGTAAACATATATACACACATTCACATATGTATTCATATGCCAATATGCCCTTCTTCAGCTGTTTTCATACTGAGAAAGGTTTCATCAGTTAGAGTTAGTGTTTTTCCATGTAGGAATGTAAATAGTTCAACTTTGATAAGGTCCTTATGATTTCTTTTCCCTGTTTACCTTCTCAGTCATGTCTTGCTTCTTGTATCTGAATGTCAAATTTCTATTCAACTCTGTTTTTTTCAGCAAGAATGCTTTAAAGTCCTCTATTCCACTGAATGACCATATTTTCCCCTGATACATGATACTCAGTTTTGCTGGGTAGGTGATTCTTGATTTTAATCCCAGCTCCTTTGCCCTCTGGAATATCATATCCCATGCCCTTCGATCCCTCAGTGTAGAAGATGCCAGATCCTGTGCTAGCCTGATTCTGTTTCCACAATATTGAAATTGTTTCTTCCTGGCTGCTTATAATATTCTCTCCTTGATTTGGGAATTCTGGAACCTGGCTATAATATTCCTAGGAGTTTTCTTTTTAGGATATTTTTCAGGAGGTGATCTGTGGATTCTTTCAACCTCTATTTTGCCCTTTGGGTCTAAAACATCAGGTAATTTTCCTTGAGAATTTCTTGAAGGATGATTTCTAGATTCTTTCTTTGATCATGGTTTTCAGGTAGCCCAATAATTTTTAGATTATCTCTCCTGGGTCTATTTTCCAGGTCAGTGCTTTTTCCTATGAGATATTTCACATTGCTTTCTATTCTTTCATTTGTTTGGATCTGTTTAACAGCATCTTGATTTCTCATAAAGTCACTAGCTTCCATTTGCTCCAGACTAATTCTGAAGGAATGATTCTCCTCAGAGAGCTTTTGAGATTCTTTTTCCATCTGGCAAATTTGGCTTTTTAATGCATTCTTCTCCTCATTGCCTTTTTGAGCCTCTTTTGCCATTTGAGTTAGTTTATTTTTTAAGGTGTTATTTTCCTCACTCAGGCTGTTGACTCTCATTTCATACTTTTCTTGCATTTTTCTCATTTCTCTTCCCAGTTTTACCCCACTTTTCTTATCTGCTTCTTAAGGTCCTCTGTGGCCTGTAACCAGCTTGCATTTTCATTTGGGGCTTTTGGTGCAGGATTTCTGACCTCCCAGTCCTCCTCCCATTCCATGCTTTGATCCTCTTTGCCCCCAAAATAGGAGTCTAATGTTGAATTTTTCTGTTTATTTTGTTTCCTTTGCCTAGGATTCCTTGGCTTTGGGGCTTGTTGCCACAGTAGGACTCTGACACCAGCAGGGGAGCTTCTGTCCCAAATGCTGGGGTTTTCCCAACTGCTGGAGGTATTAGTTGTGTGGCTTCTCTGAAGCCTCCACACAACCTGGCAAGCTGGTCACACACCCCAAGACCTCCACCCCAGACTGGAATCCAGGTCCAAGATGGTTAAAGCAATAGCGATTACCCCTCAGACTTATCGAGGATCCCCCTACAGTTTGCAGGCCAGGAACTGAAGATGCAACATGGCAGCTGTGCCTCAGCTCCTCAGTGGCTTCTTGCCCCCAGGAAAAGAGGTTGATGCACTCTCCCAACCAGTCCCAAAGTCCATAGGGCACTAACCTCTCATTTTGTCCTAGGCATCTATGTGTTGATAATTCTGGAAATGCCACAGCTGCTGGTGTTCTGGGGTCCCTCCAGCCAGCTGCTGGTCTGGCCTCCTTAGGGCTAAAACTCTGACTTAAGTGGGCCTGGGCTTGGCTCCCAAAGAGCTGTGCTGGCCACTCCCTTGCAATATTACTGTGCTATCAGAAATGAGGAATTCTGTAAAAATGGAAAATGTAATAAGGATTGGAGCATAGAGAGCTTTATTAAAACAAAAGGAAAGAGAGAAAAACCTGGAACTATTATATTAAATTATATTAAATAAGCATGTCAGCAGCAAAGAGTTGAGAGAAGGTACCTTCTCCTCCCTTCTTTGCAGAAGTGGGAGTTTATGTATGGTGGTAGAACATTGCATATCCTGTCAGATTTTGTTATCTATCCATTAGTTTTACTGATTTTTTTCTCTCTTTTTTTATTCTTTGCTACAAGGAGTAAAAGGAGAAGGATAATTTGGAAATGAAAATGACATGGATAAATATGATTAAAATAACTGAAAGTAAATCTCAACTTGTTAGACACAACCCACCTTTTTGGCTAGGCAAGACTTTTTTAATGTTCTAATACTGTTATCCAAAATTTTCAGTATCCTTTCAAGGCATGCCACTGATATATGGCTTCATACATATTTCATAACTTTTCTAACAGAACAAGGCCAAGGACAGTTCACTGGACCATTCCACTCGAGATTCCCATATAGGAGGTCACTTCCATTAATAAGCACTGTTTTGAGGAAAAATCCATCAACTTCTTCTGAGCCCAAGAAATTACGTGCCCAGACTCCCAGAAGGGGCAGGAAGAGACTAGGTTTTCACCCAGTTCTCTGAGTCCATATCCACAACTCCTGACAACTTTAGCACTGCTAGGTGGCGCCATGGATACAGCGATGGGCTTGTCTGGAAGACCTGAGTTCAAATTCAGCCTCAGACACTTGCTAGTTGTGTAAGTCGCTTAAATTTTTCTGCCTAAGTTTTCTCAACTGTAAAATGCAGATCATGATAGCACTTGCCTCCCAGAACTGTTATGAGAATCAAATGAGAAAATGTTTGTGAAATGATTAGCACAACGCCTAGCGTAGATAAATATAGATATAATTTTATGTATACGTGGAACTTTATAAAGCAATAGCCATTTGAAACAACTCAATTATTATTTTAAAGCTATGTTCCTTTTGTTTTTTCCCTTAAAATATAAGCAAATGTAAATGGAATAAGCAGTAGTGTCAATTTCTGCAGATAGTTCAATGATGAGAACTTGAAAAAAACAAGAAACAAAAACCAACCAAAAACCCAACTTGGATTTGACAATTAGCTGGTCAACATTATCCTTTAAGGGAACAATTTTAGTACTGAGGAAAGACAATCTTATAAAAGGTTGAGGACAGAACGTGGTAATGAAGTGAAAGCATCAGCTACATCTTGTCTCTACAACTTCAACAGTGAAACTCACTAAGCTTTGTGGGACATGATGTAATTTTTTGGTCTTTTTAAAAGTTATTTATAGATTAAGCACTTTGGGGAAAAGAGGATTGAAAAGGATATAGAATGATGCCCTAACTAAAAAGGAGGAAGATAGATGATTTTAAAAGAATCCAGAACTAGTCAACTCATATTCACTTCTATTTAATATGATGATATTTAGACTAAAAAAGATAAAATAACAGAGCTAATAGGGATCTGAAATTCTAAACAAATAAGGATGGTGAAAGAATATCCAGCTTTCCCTGATAATTTCAAGTTATCAAATCCAGACAAGTCACATCCCAAGGTGGTGAAAGAACTGATAGCTGTAATTTACCTTTGAAATATTGTAGTGATTAAGAGAGGTACTTCAGAACTGAAAAGAGGCAAATGTTCTAACTTTCAAGAAAGGGAAATGAGCAAGCCCACAAAAGGGAGGAGAGATATAGAACAAGAGCTAGCAGGAATAAATCAAGCAGAGACTTTTTAAGGATGGGGAGACATAGGAATGTTTGGAGACAGTGGGGAAGAGACCATTATATGATGAGAGACTAAAGATAAGAGAGTGAGAGCAATTGGTTGAAGAAGTTAGGGACGATTAAAATCAAGTCCACACACAGATTTTTATTTTGGCAAAGAGAAAGACTATGTGTTTATCTGAGACTGGAGTGAAGGAAGAAATCTTGAAGTGATCAGGTGTCCCTTGAGGACTGGTGATTTTGAGTGGGCCCTAAAGAATGGGTAGGAATGCTCCATGTAGGAGGGGTGGGGGGAGGAGAAGGCAGGGAGAGGTAGGCTTTCAGGAATGGTGAGTAACACGGACAAAGGCAGAACATACCAGGTTATGTATATGGAATAAAAGGTAATTTAGTTTGGCTACAGTATGGAGAAGAATAGCATGAATAGGCCAGAAAAGTAGCCTGATACCAGATTATGGAAGGCTTTATATGGGGGGAAAAGGGAGTTTAGAGTTTAAATGGTAAGAAATAGGGAGCTACTGAAAGATGTGCTTTGTTTTGTTTTGTTCACTTGTTTTATTTTTGAATTAGAATGACAGGCCCAGATATTTGTACAAGTAAACTAAATGGTCTTTCCGTAGATATAGTACTCAGCCTGGAGTCAGGAAGACCTGAGCTCAAATTTGGCCTCAGACATTTCCTAGCTGAGTGACCCTGTGTAGCGGCAAGCACCCCAACAAACCAAGGGTGGCTGCCAACACAGGCTCTTAGATCTGCTTTTGTAAAGGAAAGCAACTCAAAATCGTAATCAATCAAACATACATTACCTAGTTCAGGGGGAAAAGGTCAGCACCCCGAACTTCAGAGTATACAGACAGATGAGACAGGCTTCCAAACTGTCCAACCATTATCAATACCAAAATCACAGTTACCAGAAAGGGATGCATCAACATCTGGGTTTTTCAAAGCCGGGGGGGGTGCCCTCTCAACAGCTGCCCAGAGTCTCATCTGGTCAAATCACACAACACTTCTCAAAGTGAGCCCCAAACAAAGCCTCTCATCAGGGTTTATATAGCCTTCTCCTGGCTGAGAGAATGTAACAACCTTCTGGACCCACTGCCCAATCACAAAGTATCAAGGTATGGACTTTCCTGAAAAACAAGCCTCCCACCACAGGCTCCAGGTGCACTTAACCTAGGGGCAGGGAAGATCTTTAAATTTGCATTTCCATTACAATAGGCCCCAAGATCTTTCATGGCCATAGCATATACAATTTACATTTGAATTAGCACTAAACACCTCTTAGGTCACATTTTCCAGGTACATAAGAGAATCACAATATAATTTCAAAGTACAATAGTCCAAGTCTTCCATTCATGGGGCAAAGTCTTGATTAACTCAATTAGTCACTTATCAGTAGTATTATCTCAAAGTACAATTAGTCACTTATTCAACAAAGTCTTACTAAATATGCCCATAGCATAGATAATTTACATTTCAATTAGCACTAAGCATCTCTTAGGTCACATTTTCAAGGTACATCTAAAGTTACCAAAATGGTCACTGGGCCTTAAACAAAGTACATTGCATTATCACATCAATTCAAAACAAGAGTGCAAATACAGTTCTCTTGGGGGGAGAGGCGTGTTCTTCCCCTCACACTGCTCCAGCCCCTGCTTCCAAGTCCAGAGAGGGGGCTGGGCAACAAAACCAAGAGGGTGGGGTCCTTGGGGTCCATGGCACTTCACCCCCATAAGTCACAAGTCCATCCTCCCCCTGGGTCCCAAACTGTGGGATGCATCAAGGAAACACATTCAGTGCCCCTGCTTTGTCTCACAGTCCTTATCTTGTCCTGTGGCTGAACTCCAAACTCCTGGGTTCCTTCTCCTCCAGCAGAAGGCAGCAGCTCCAGACTTCTCCACAGGTCTCCATGCAGGCAGCTCACCATTCCTGCTCTCAGCTCAGTGAAGTCAGCATGCAGGCTGTTCTCTCCTGCTCCATGGCTCCACAGTATCACAGCTACCACAACAGGGAAACAAACAATTATCCCAGTCCCCATACTTTCCTTTTACTCAGCAGATCCCATCCCTCGTTGCCATTTGTAGCAGCAAGCACCCCAATATCCCCAGGGTGGCTGCCAATATAGGTTCTTAGATCAGAACCGGTGTTGGCAGCCATCCTGGGTTTGTTGGGGTGCTTGCCGCTACACCCTAGGCAAGTTAAGTTACTCTGCTTGTCTCATCTGTAAATTGGGGATAATGAAAGAACTTACCTCTCAGGGTTGTTGTGGAGATCAAATGAGATAATAGCTGTAAAGTACTTAGCACAGTTCCTGGCACATAGTAAGTTCTATATAAAGATTAGCTTATTATTATTATTATTATTTTATCTGGAGGTATTGTGAGTGATGGTTTACAGCAAGTAATGAACAAATATAGGAAAATCTGTTGGGCCATTGCAATACTCATGATAGATGGTAAAGACTCAATTCTAGAATAACTTTATTAGGAATAAAGAAAAAAGAATAGATGTGTGAGATGTAATGGAAGGAAAATTGGTAAGGTTTGGTAAATGAATGAATATTAAAGGTGGGGAAGGGGAAGAATCAAAGGTTAACAAAAAAGCTCTTGAACATGAGAAACTGAATGTTTGGTGGTTCCACTGACAGAAATGGTGACTCTGAAGAAAGTTTAGAGGACAAAGACAGTTTCAGTTTGGGACATACTGAATTTAAGGTGCCTATCAAAATATTCATGTGGTTATTTCCAGTTGGAAATGTGGTTTTGGGTCTCAGAGGGGGTAAGGGGTGTTTGTGTGTGTGTGTGTGTGTGTGTGTGTGTGTATGAAACAGAGACAGAAATAGAAAGGCAGAAAGGGACAGAGAGATTTATATTTTATATGTGATTTATACATGGATATATACTTATATATGCATATTTTCATGTATATATACTTATGTATTTTATACATGAGTATATATTTATATTTACACATTTATGGATGTGTGTGTATATATGTTCATATACATATATATGTTCATATACATATATATGTCCATATACATACTTAGACACATACATAATGTAATCTGCCTAAAGGTGACTGGTTTTTTTTTTTTAAAAGAATGGGTCTCATAACGACTAGCTGTGTAACCTTGAGCAAGTTACTTAACCCCAATTGCTTTAAAAAAAAAAAAAAAGAATGGGTCTCCCTATCTTGCCCAGCCTGGAAGTGAAGTAGCCTGATGCCACTACTAATCAGCACAATAAATTGAACCTGCTCTGTTTCCAACCTGGGGCAACTCACCTTTTCCTTGGGCAACCTGGTGGCCTCCCATCCCCCTGGGCCCACCAAATTAATGCCAAACTTGGTGTGTACACCGATCAGTATAGCCCATTGCAGTTCAGAACTTTCCAGTATCTGTGATTCTAGGAGTGTGTCACCATACCCGGCTCCAAAAGTTGATAAGTTGATAATTGAAATCACAGGAACAAATAAGTTAACAAGCAGAAAGTAGAAGACTAAGGGGAAGAACTGTTAAGAAGCAGAGAAGAGGGTGAAAAGCTGGCAAAGGTGACAGGAGACTGGTGATGGCCAGTGGCAAATGCTTCACACAGTTCAAGGAAGATGAAGACTTTTAAAAAGTCTTGAATTTGACAGTTGACTCAAAAGTCATCAATGACCAAAGGAACAATTTCAGGAATGTAGTAGAGAAAGAAGTCAGATTGAAAGGAGTTTGGGGGGGGGGGGTGCAGAGTAAGACAGTGGGGGCCTCTGTTACAGATTCCAACATTCTGTACACCACAACCTCAAAAGTGAAAATCATTAAGCAGATTTTTGGAGATGAGATCATTTTATTTTGGTTTTAAAATTAGGCAACAAAATTCCATCTCTGTATTATAATCCCCACTAAATGAACCCTGAAAATCGCTCCCAGAGTGCTGAAGACTATCATTGCATTCAGCCATTTTCTGTATTGGTAATTTTATTTTTATGTTCTACTTTGTAAAATGCTGCCTTCTGCCACATATATTGGGATTTCCACATTAGTGCTCATGTGAGCAAAAGTTCAGTATATATGTAATTAGAGAATTCTTCCTCTGAAAAGCTAGATGCATTTGGCTGTTTTGCCTTGAATTAGGAGAATATTGAATTAAACACATGTGTTTTAAACAGACTTTGGTTTCTAACTTTGGATTATTTTCCTGGTGAGTGAGCATGGCATTTGCAACTGCTAATAACAGATGCTTCTGTCTCTCACACAAGCGCATACACATGCCAACACACACACACACTCACACACATTCATGGTACAAAATTCTAAGACAATGTAGAATATGGCAGTGAGAAATGGACATGCTCAGGCTTGAGGTTTAAATAAGCTAAGCTGACAATATAGAATAGATTCAGCTGGGAAATTTCTGAGTGCATTCCTTAAATTGTTCATTATAACAGAGAGAGGATGAAAATAAAAATTGATAATGTTTTCAAAGGAAAGGATGGGGATGCCATAAACTTATTAAATTATAGCTATAATAAGGCATACAAAAGAAAGATGAGGAGAAAGGAATGTATATGTATATAATAGAAGACCAGATCATTAATCCCAGGTAAAATAGTTCTTTCAATTATAAACTCATGAGGAGTTAATTACTCAAGTTTTAAAGAACAGGTGTTCAAGAAATGAAATGATTAAAAAGTCCTTTACCAGATATCAGCAAGTAATGCTTTCTGTGCTTTTTCTACTTCCATCAGTCATCTCTTGATGGTCCTTTCTAGGGTAAAAAAAATGTCTTCTGATATTATCATTCCTGTGCTAATCATGAGATAATTTTTATTTTTTGTAATATTGATTTCCATAGTGTAGAAACTTATCACCTCAGTGAAAAGTGAAGAGTCAGATCAGCTGCTCTTCTTTAACTTATAGTCTTAGAAAATTACTTGAAGCACTGGTTAAGTGGTTTGCTCATGACCACACAGTAATATGTGTCAGAGATGGGAATAGAACATAGGTCTTCCTGATCATAACACCAGTTCTCTATCCAAAATACTACATGGCCTATCTTTTCTTTTTAAATCTATCTACCTCCAAAAGGTAGCACATATGATATTCCATTGTATTTCAGAGGGCCTTGTGAATGTTTTTGTGTGTTATGTATATACATGTGTGTATGAACACATACTGTGAATTCATATGTATTTGTGTATACATGCATATTGTATAGTATATATGCTATATGCATAACCAAATTCCCTACATAGATAAATGTGTGTATCTATATAAATGTGTAAATCCATATTCTTGTTTGTGACTTGTGGTTTCATCTATGTATACACATACATTCATACTTGAATACATACATACATATGATCCAATGAATGCATTCAGCAAGCTAAGCTTAAAGAATTGTCTGAAGTACTGAGAGGTTAAGTGACTTCCCTGAGGTCACCTAGAATATATCCCCCAGGACTTGAACTCAGGATTTCCTGAGTCTAAAGCCATTTCTCCACCTACTATGTAATACTGCTTCTTTTCTTTACACACCAAACTCCAAAAAATACCAGATGTGACATTTATAATATTCCAAATACCCCAATGAATCATGGTTGGAATATTTTGAGGGCCTTTATATATGCGTGTGTGTGTGCGTGTGTGTGTGTGTGTGTGTGTCTGGTTACACACACACTCTCATATACACACACCTGCATATCTATCTATCTATCTATCTATATATATGTGTGTGTGTGTGTGTGTGTATTATTTATGTATAAGTAAATATGTATATGCTAGGTATACATGTATATATGTGTGTATATATAAATATGTGTGTGTGTGTGATTTCATATGTATATGTAGACACCATAGAAAGAAAGTCAACCTCAAAGTTAGGAGAACCTGGATTCAAGTTCTATGTCTGACACAGTAGTTATGTGATTCTGGGAAAGTCCCTTAACATCTTAAGACCTCAGACAACTGTCTATACATTTTATATTTTATATATAATGACAACATAGTAGGTATTAATAGAGAGTTTCCAGTGAAACCATAGTTCTTATCCAAATCCTATACATATACATAGAAAAAAGAAGGGAGAGGGGGAGGGAAAGTGAGAAAAGGGAGAGGGGAGACAGAAAGTGGGAGGGGGAGAGAGGGAGGAAGGGGGACAGGGAGGGAGGGAAGGGCAGGAAGAATGAATGAATGAATGAATGGTCCCAGTTATCTGGGCATGCAAACTCAATGCCATCCTTAACTCCTTTCTCATATTTATTCTATGTATTCAACTCTTCTGTCAAAATTACCTTAGTACAGGCTCTCATTACCTCTCACCAGGACTCTTATAATGACCTTCTAATTGGTCCTCACATTAATCTGTCTTCCACTCAGCTACCAAAATGTTTTTCCTGAAGTGCAGGTCTATGTCACCCCTCTACTCAGAAATTTAGTGATTCCCTATTGCTCCAGGATCAAATATAAATTCCTCTGACTCTAAGTCAAGGGGCTCTTGCCATTATTCTGTATGCAGTCTTCAATGTATCCCCTAAACTTCTTTTTATCCATTGATTCCCATGCCCTACTTAGCAAGATGATTATCAGAGATGCTCACACAATGAAATGGTTCGCGTTTCTTCTCCTTGTATTTCTGTTTTATTTTTCAGAGAGGTGATAATCAAGAGGTGCTATCAAAGAGACCCAAATGAAAACCTTTAGAGAGAGAAGGTTGAGCAAGGCTGGACAGAGTCACAACACAAATGCACAGTCACAGCCCCTGAATAATAAAGGGTTTATAGTTCACAAACATATTCTTTTTTTTTTTAAGCAATTGGGGTTAAGTAACTTGCTCAAGGTGACACGGCCAGTCAGTATTTATGTGTGGGAGCTCATTTTCTGAGGCCGGCACCGATCCCGGGTCCTCCTGACTCTGGGGCCGGCGCTCTTACTCACTGTGCCACTTAGCCACCCCATCACAAACATATTCTTTTTTTTTGCTTTTTGGAGGGCAATTGGGATTAAGTAACTTGCCCAAGGTCACACGGCTAGGTTTTTGTTTGTGTGCGTTAAGTGTCTGAGGCCGGATCCGAACTCAGGTCCTTCTGACTCCAAGGCCGGCGCTCTACTCACTGCGCCACCTAGCCGCCCCAACACAAATACATTCTTGATACTATGAAGTGAACAGAGCATGAACATGGAGTTCAAATCCCACATCAATCACTTACTCTCTGTGTGACCCTGGCTAAGTCATTTAACTTCTGTTTGTCTCAGTTTTGTCATCTGCCAAATAAAAAGGATAACATCACCTACCTCCCAGGCAAGGGAGAATCAAACAAGACAATAAATGTGAGGCACTTAACCCAGGGCCTAGCACAGAGTAAGGGCTATGTCGATGTTAGATATTATCACCATCATCATCAGTACTATTATTAATAGTCTCTGTTTAAGAGTGTTTAAAATAATTTTAGAAAATATTTAAAATGCCTGATCATCTCTTGGATCTGCCAGTCCCAACTGGCATAGCTATAACTTTAAAGAAAGCATTCATCACTCTAGCCCAGATAATTTTCCTTGATTTAAAACAACAACTCGAGATTGCCATCAGACTTCCTTCATGCATCATCCTCCATACACAAGGGTGCATCAATATGAATACAGAAACCATGCAAATGGCTGTGAATTGTTTTTCTGACTATGCTATGCAAAGGCATTTATTTATCCAGTGGATGGGCAGCACATCTGTTCCCTACTGTAGCTTGAGCTGTTCCCAGGATAAGCTGTTTAAAAATGAACCCATCCCTGGAGCTAGTGGGTGCCAAGTTTCTCTATTACTATGGCATTCTGCCTTTCCCAGATGGAGGCCAGTCAGTGACTAATATGATTACATGACCAGGATTCTTTTAATAGGAAAATGGCTTAGAAATCTACAATTGGATTTCAACCCATAATCCCCTAAGAGGAAGGCAGATTTCCAAAGTCTTCAATGCCTCACTAATGGGACCAGTGACATTTTATATATCTGAAACTCAAATGAAATGTTTTTAAAGTTCTAAATACAAAGAATGATATAAGTGAATGGGTAGAACTATGCATATAGAGATTATTTCACTGCATGTTGCAATCCATTGGGCAAAACTGTTATTTGCCTCAACTGAAGAAAACTGTTATTTACCTTTCGTGAAGTCAGAAGGATGTTTTAAGTATTGTAAACAGTATTATCTCTGATCCAGTTTGTTGCATGAAATAACAGAGAATCTAAGGGAGGAAAGCAGCATGAACAATTCTATAGCACTCTAGAATCATCTGGCCAAATTCCAATTTGGAGCACTTAGAGAAAGATTGCCGGAATTCTTCTTACAGCAAGTATCCTGGCACAAAGAGGGACATTGAACTCAAGGGGCTATTATTAGTTCTTTCACTTTCAAAAGCACAATTAACTGTCCAGAAAGAGCCAATAGAGTCTAATTGGGGAGGGGGGGCGGGAAATGTGCCCATGAACTAGACTTCTAAGTATGCATTTCTAAAAGATGCTGTCTTCATAAGTTCTGCTATTGACTACCTATGTGACCTTAGACAAGTGACTTACCTTCTCTGGGCCACAGGTAACTCTTCTGTAAAATGACTGGGCTGGACTACATGATCTCTGAGGTTATTTCTAGCTCTAACATTCTGTAATACTTGGTTGCAAGAAAGAAAGAAAGAAAGAAAGAAAGAAAGAAAGAAAGAAAGAAAGAAAGAAAGAAAGAAAGAAAGAAAGAAAGAAAGAAAGAAAGGAAGGAAGGAAGGAAGGAAGGAAGGAAGGAAGAAGGAAAGGTCTTTCTTTCCCAGTTTGCTTAAAATCTTATATGTTCTTTTAAATATATGTTAACTTTTAAAAGGTTTGAGATTATACAGTTTTGACTTTCATGAATGAATGGAGAGACAGATAAGTGGAGGATAAATAAATAGAAGGAAGCGTGCATGTCGCCCTACCCTCTGCTCTCCTGTTCTCCTAACCATGACCTCAGATGAGCTAACACCCACGAAGTGCTTGCCACACAGTAAGTACTTAATAAATGGCTACTCTCTCCTTTTCTACTAGTGCTCCATAGGGCATGATCTTCGAGGCCTCTACTCATCCTGTCTTCCTCTCTCTGATCTCCAAAAGATATATGTCCTTCCCAAAATGAACCTCCCAGAAATGAACACAATGCACCAAATGTGGTCCAAACAGGTAAGGGTGTAGTAGGTCCTAGCCCTGGATCCTGTGTCTGAATTATTGTAGTCCAAAGTTGCATTCAGTTTTTTTCACTTATCATTTATCATTTGATTGACTTATATTGACCTTGTAGTGTACTCACTATGCAATAGTGTCTACCAATCTAGTAACCCCATTACAAAGAGAAATATCAGTCTGTCAAGTCTTGATCAAGCCAGACTTGTTCTTTGTAATTATCATTTCCTTTCTAGATGTTTGTGGGACCTTAAGTCATTTGGCACTGAAAAGGATTTCAGAAATAATTTAGTGTCAACTCCTCCACTACAAAGATGAAGAAACTAAAATACAAGTAGAGTAAATGACTCATCAAAAGTAAATAGTAAACCCACGATTTTACCCTAGCTCTTCTAGTCCCAAATCCAGCATACTTTCTATGACAATGAACTTTTGATTCCCTGGGATCTCTGTTAAATATAAAAATGAAAAATTCAGAGATAGCATATCATCTAGACAATATAGAAAGGAAAGTAACTGAAGGGGTAAAATCAGGGTAGGAAAGAACTTCAAGATCATGCCATAAAAAAATGGATTGGTTGAAGGAATTTGGATCTTTAACTTAGCTAGGAGACAACTTAGATTTGATTCTCTTTTGTTGTTAAGTTGTTTCAGTTGTCTCCAACTCTTCTTGACCCCATTTGGGGTTTTCTTGGCAAAGATACTGGAGTAGTTTTCCATTTCCTACTTCAGCTTATTTTACAGGTAAGGAACTAAAGCAAACAGGGTTAAATGATTTGTCCAAGGTCACATAGCTAGCAAGGGTCTGAGGCCAAATTTGAACTCAGGTCTTTCTAACTCCAAGACCAGTGCTCTATCCACTACATTACTTTGCTACTTTTCTATTTCTTATTAGTTGTGATCTAGAACAAAGTATCTAGCATCTCTGTGTCTCAGTTTTCTCATTTTAAATGAGTGATCAGAATATAAATATATACTAGGGTTGTTGTCAATAAAAATGGAAGAATATGCATTAAGCATTTTGTAAATGTGAATCCTTACATCAGTATGACCTTATACTCGGGGATATGCAGGATGCAGCTCAAACTGGCTTGGGACAGCCTATTGTTAAATTTTTAGTGTGAGCACTCATGTCTGGCAAACCATCAAATGTGACAAATCAGTCATTTTGTTGATTGGCTAGACTTAAGAAAGTAATGGAGAAAATATTAATGATGCAGATTAGTCTTAAAAGTGTGTCATGCATACTCCCTTCCCCCCTGCAGAGAATATGTCGTTAAACATTTTCTAACATGCCACTGGTTATATTTATTAATTATGTCTAATTCTCTGACCAAATAAACTGATTGTTTTCTAACCCATTGAACTCAGGTCCTTCTAACTCCAGATTATGAAGGATTATGAAGAAAAGGCCTCTTCATCTACAGTTTCCACAGACTAAATCACCTTAAAGGACTTTTAATTAGAAATGATTAGATTAGGGGGTGGAGTCAAGATTGCAGAGTAGAAATAGCACTTCCTCTGAGCTCCAGTCCATACCACTCCAAAATTATGTAAAAGGGGCACTCTGAATAACCTCTGGAGCTCCAGAACCCACAAAATGACACAGAGAAGCTAACCTCCCACTGAGGAGAGCCTGGCAGCCCACAGCCAGCACAGCTCTCTGGGAGCCAAGCCCAGGCCCACTTAAGTCAGAGTTTTAGCCCTAAGGAGGCCGGACCAGCAGCTGGCTGGAGGGACCCCAGAACACCAGTAGCTGTGGCATTTCCAGAAGTATCAACACATAGATGCCTAGGACAAAGTGAGAGGTCAGTGCCCTATGGACATTGGGACTGGTTGGGAGAGTGCATCAACCTCTTTTCCTGGGGGCAAGAAGCCACTGAGGAGCTGAGGCACAGCTGCCATGTTGCATCTTCAGTTCCTGGCCTGCAAACTGTAGGGGGATCCTCGATAAGTCTGAGGGGTAATCGCTATTGCTTTAACCATCTTGGACCTGGATTCCAGTCTGGGGTGGAGGTCTTGGGGTGTGTGACCAGCTTGCCAGGTTGTGTGGAGGCTTCAGAGAAGCCACACAACTAATACCTCCAGCAGCTGGGAAAACCCCAGCATTTGGGACAGAAGCTCCCCTGCTGGTGTCAGAGTCCTACTGTGGCAACAAGCCCCAAAGCCAAGGAATCCTAGGCAAAGGAAACAAAATAAACAGAAAAATTCAACATTAGACTCCTATTTTGGGGGCAAAGAGGATCAAAGCATGGAATGGGAGGAGGACTGGGAGGTCAGAAATCCTGCACCAAAAGCCCCAAATGAAAATGCAAGCTGGTTACAGGCCACAGAGGACCTTAAGAAGCAGATAAGAAAAGTGGGGTAAAACTGGGAAGAGAAATGAGAAAAATGCAAGAAAAGTATGAAATGAGAGTCAACAGCCTGAGTGAGGAAAATAACACCTTAAAAAATAAACTAACTCAAATGGCAAAAGAGGCTCAAAAAGGCAATGAGGAGAAGAATGCATTAAAAAGCCAAATTTGCCAGATGGAAAAAGAATCTCAAAAGCTCTCTGAGGAGAATCATTCCTTCAGAATTAGTCTGGAGCAAATGGAAGCTAGTGACTTTATGAGAAATCAAGATGCTGTTAAACAGATCCAAACAAATGAAAGAATAGAAAGCAATGTGAAATATCTCATAGGAAAAAGCACTGACCTGGAAAATAGACCCAGGAGAGATAATCTAAAAATTATTGGGCTACCTGAAAACCATGATCAAAGAAAGAATCTAGAAATCATCCTTCAAGAAATTCTCAAGGAAAATTACCTGATGTTTTAGACCCAAAGGGCAAAATAGAGGTTGAAAGAATCCACAGATCACCTCCTGAAAAATATCCTAAAAAGAAAACTCCTAGGAATATTATAGCCAGGTTCCAGAATTCCCAAATCAAGGAGAGAATATTATAAGCAGCCAGGAAGAAACAATTTCAATATTGTGGAAACAGAATCAGGCTAGCACAGGATCTGGCATCTTCTACACTGAGGGATCGAAGGGCATGGGATATGATATTCCAGAGGGCAAAGGAGCTGGGATTAAAATCAAGAATCACCTACCCAGCAAAACTGAGTATCATGTATCAGGGGAAAATATGGTCATTCAGTGGAATAGAGGACTTTAAAGCATTCTTGCTGAAAAAAACAGAGTTGAATAGAAATTTGACATTCAGATACAAGAAGCAAGACATGACTGAGAAGGTAAACAGGGAAAAGAAATCATAAGGACCTTATCAAAGTTGAAGTATTTACATTCCTACATGGAAAAACACTAACTCTAACTGATGAAACCTTTCTCAGTATGAAAACAGCTGAAGAAGGGTACATTAGCATATGAATACATATGTGAATGTGTGTATATATGTTTACAGGTATGCATAGATAGAGGGCACAGGTCGAATTTAATGGGAAGGGATGATACTTAAGGGGTGAAATTGAGAGGAGAGGGAAGAACATAACAAGAGGAGATGGGGAGAGACAGAATGGGGTAAACTATCTCATGTAGAAGAGGCAAGGGAAAGTGGTTACAGGGGAGGGGAAGAACAGCAAGGCAAAAAGGCAAAACCTTATTCTCATTGAATTTGGCTCAGGGAGAGAATGACATACATACTAAATGGGATATCTCACCCTACAGCAGAGTGAGGGGATAATGGAAGGGAGGGCAAGCTGGGGGAAGGGAAGTTGGAAGCACCCACTTTTGAAAAGGGACAGGATCAAAGTGGGGAGTGGAACAGGTGGGAGGTATAGGAGGGAGAGAAATATAGTCAGTCTTTTTTTTTTTTGGAGGGCAATTGGGGTTAAGTAACTTGCCCAAGGTCACACAACTAGGTTTTTGTTTGTGTGTGCATTAAGTGTCTGAGGTCGGATCTGAATTCAGGTCCTTCTGACTCCAGGGCCGACACTCTACTCACTGCACCACCTAGCTGCCCCTATAGTCAGTCTTTTACTACTATGGTAATGTTTTGCATAGCTACACATGCACAACATATGCTGAATTGCTTATCTTCCCAGTAAGAGTGGGTGACAAGGGAGGAAGGGAATGAATCTGGATTTCAAAGTTTTAAAATAAAATGTTTTAAAATATATAAATACTGTTATTAATACTATTTTACATATAATTGGGAGATAAGATGTGCAGGCATTGGGGCACAGGGATTCACCCTGCCCTACTGGAAAAGTCAAAGGGGGTATGGGAGAAGAGATGGGAGAGAGCAGATTGGATGAGGGGATATCCTGTGAGACTGCTATTCTGGACTTGTGGGTAGGGGAAAAATGGGGGAAAAATTGTAACTCAAAATCTGATGGAAATGAATGATGTAAACCAGAAGTTAATAAAGCATTTGGAAAAAAAAAGAAATGATTAGATTAGAAATTAGAAATGAGTTAATCTGATAGCTAGATGCAAGAGTTTTTAGGGTTGTCAGATGAAAAAGGAATTAGAGTTTATTCATTTTCATTCCAGAGGGCTGATCTAGGAACAATAAGTGTAGCCATCATTTTAGTAAAATGTTCTAGAATTATGCCAGAAAGGGTACATGTGCTTCCAGGGGTGGAGCAGAGAAGGAAAGACACCCACAGATAAGGCTAGTCACTGCTACAAAGCATCCCTTAGTAGGTATTGTCAGACCTCTAAATTATCTAGATGCCCTGCCATCCTCATGCCTAGTTCTTCTTCCTTCTCTTTATTGTGATATAACTTTGTTTCATTTTTGGTCTTGTTTTTTTAAGAAGAAGAAAACTCACTGTTTTGTTATCCCTAGCTTTCTTGGCTCCTACAATTCATTCTGGGTTCTATCACCCCTGACACTATAAGCCTGTGCCAGATATGTTCTTCCTTTCTTGTCCTTGCTTCCATATTCTTTGCTTACTTAAAAAAATCTAACTTGGCTAATAATTTCCCTCTGCATTCCTAGTGGTCTCTTTAGACAGTTCCTTTTCTTACTCAATGGAATTGTTTCTCCCTATGTCTTTGGAATTTTTTTCCTGAGATTTTCCCTTTTTTCACTCCTCATGCAACTTCCCTTGTAGAATCTTAGGCTAGGATATCCTGCCTCTCCTTTTGCTTAACTCTAAAATCTGATTTTTCCAAACCCAGGGTACTTATCTATACCCAACTCTGCTCTCCTCTGTCCTAAAGTTGTAATATGATATGGTCCCATTCTTGAAGAATGCACCCTCTTGTTTTTATAATTATCTGCCATATCTACCAGTTCAAACTATGTTGGACAAAGATATTTGATTTCCAAATACAACTCTCAGTGAGTGGGTATCATAGATATTTCCTAAAGTAGCCCATCTCTGCTGCTAGAAGAAATATCCCTCAAGGCCATCCCCTGAGGTAAATGGCAGCAATTATTCTCCCCCACTGAGGATAAAGAGCATGCATTATATATAGTGTAAAGAACATGAGACTTGGAGTTAGGACTGACCTGAGTATACATCCTCTCTCTAACAGTACTAGTTATGGGACTATGGCAAATATCTCAGACTCTCTAAGCCTCAGTTTCCCCATTTTGAAAAATGGAGATAATACTTATAATAGATGCTCTATGAAAGGCAGCATCTTGCAATGAATAGAGAACTGGCCTCAGAGTTAGGAAGACCTGGGTTCTATCTCACCTGTGATGCCCACTAGCTGAGGATAGATTGGAGACAAATCACTTCACCTTTCAGTGCTACCACATAAAAACTTAAGGCTATATATTGCAGAGAAGGTGCCAATGGTAAAGGAAGTTCCTCATCAGGAGCTTCTAACAGCAATGAACTTGCAAGTCCAGGCCAAACAAAACCCATTTCGTAGGATTATTGTGAGAAAAATGCTAAAAGGGCTATAAAAATATGAGTTATTAATTTTAATAGGCACATAGTTCTGGCAGAGTAAACCCCTTTGCCTGAATATTAGCAGTTACCCGTTTTGACAAACATTTGGTGGGCCAGGGACTGTGTTAGGCACTTGGGGGTTGGGGTGAGAAGCAAAGACAAAATAAAAAAGCTAGTTGCTGAATCTCAAGGAGCTCACAAACAAATACTCATTAAGAAAGTTTAGAGGAATTTAGCCTCCAGGGCACACACAGATTCATCCCTCAAAAAAGGATTCTGGTCTTAAGATTCATGGTTCTGCTCTCGGCACTGACTCTTCCCTTCTGTTGTAGCCAATAGAGATTTGTTTCCCTTTCTGAGTAGCTGCTGTAAGTGGGTGCCTTCCAAAAATCCCACCCCAGCCCCTTCCTCACCCAAACTCTCATTGCAGATGCCCACTTTAGCATCATCTCCCATGGAGAACAGGGATGTCTGAAACTGTCTTGAGCAATACTTCAACCGCGCTCTCACAATCATCCCGTCTTTGGTGACAGTCTACACTGTATGATTAAATACCGGCACACCATATATAGAATTATACTTCACCTCTTAGTTATTCATAGGTACTCATACAATTTGTCTATCAAATAATTCAATTCAACAAGTAGTTATTAAATGTCTATCCTACATGTGATTTTATCTTGCTTGACTAAACTTATTGTTTATAGACAAAGGGTTTGGGGGGGTTAAGATGGTGGTGAGAATTGAGGGCGAGAGGGAAATGATAGTGATAAAAAATAGAATGATAAAAACATCAGTGAGGCATTTTGGTCAAAGTACACAGAGGAGAACAGAAAGGTTCTGAGGGAAATATAAACAAGAGGAACAGCTTTGTAACTAATTTACTGAAGGTATTATATACTTAAAAACAAGATATGTAACAGAGATTCCTGGTTTCATATAGTCTTTCAAGGAGTACATGGAAAGATTTTACATAGAAATATACATATTTGCAAGTGTTTATTAAGTTCAGAATAACAAAAATGTTTTGTTTCTGTTTTTTAATGAAGCTCCTAGTATATGCTAGACATTGAACTAGTGTCTAGGGGTACCAAGAGCAAAAACAATGATGCAGTTTTGTCCTGGCTTCAAAAATCTAATAAGAGTAGGTACATATGTATACAAATGTGCTTCAGGGTACAGTGTTTTTTGTTTGTTTGTTTGTTTGTTTGTCTTAGACTGGGTTGATATTCCTATGTCACCCAGGCTGAAAGGACAGGGATTATTCATGGACCCAATCCCTTTCTGACCAATACTACAACTTTGACATGCTCCATTTCAAACCCAGGCCAGTTTGATCCTCCTTAGGCAATCTGGTGGGCCCTGCTGCCAAGCTCTTACCGGACCAATGCTGAACTTAATGGGGACACTCAATTTCTTGAAACTCAGAACTCCCAACCTCAAGAGATCCACCAGTTTGATTATAGCTGAGATATTAAGCATATGGTACCATAGCTATGGCAGCCAGGTGGCGCAGTAGATAGGGCACTGGCCTAGAGTCAGGAAGACCTGAACTGAAATCCTGCCTCAGACACTTACTAGCACTGTGACCCTGGGCAAGTCACTTAACCCTCTTTGCCTCAGTTTCCTCATCTATAAAATGAGCTAGAGAAAGAAATGGAAAACCACTCCAGGATCTCTGCCAAGAAAACCCCAAATGGGGTCAAAAAGTCATACATGACTGAAAAACACAGCAAAAACAACCATAGTTACCTTCAATGTGCAATGTAATGGAGATTAAGGATCTAAACAGGGTACACTGAGAAAAATTGAAGTGAGAAGGATTGTTTTCAGCTGGGAAAGCAGAAAACTTTTTTTCATGGGGGAAATGGCACACGAACTAAGCTTTGAAGGAAGGAAAGGATTTCCACAGCTAGAGATGAAGAAGTTTTCATTCTAAGTATCAGTTGGCCAACATGAAGATACAGATGCAGAGGAGTACAAGATAAAATCAAGGAATAGCTCATAGTTTGACTATAGACCACAGAGTGCTTGAAAGGGAGTAAGTAGCATGAAACAAAACTGGAAAGATAAATTGAAGGTGACAGATAAATTGAAGCTGAAAGATAAATTCTGAAAGGCTTTGAATGCCAAGCTATCATGCCTGTAATTTATCCTAGAAGCAACAATAAACCATAGAAGATTTTTGAGCAGGGAAGTGATGTGGCTACACCAGTGCATTACGGAAACTATTTTATCAGATTTTTGAAGAATGGATTAGTGAGAGGAATAACTGGAGTTTGGGAGACCATAGATGAAGCTATTATAGATCAAGAAAGGTATAATGAAAGCCTGGAATGGGGTAATGGCATTGGAACTGAAGAGGAAGGGAGAGATGGAAGAGATAATATATCAATTCTGTTCATTTTAACTCTTTTGTCAATGATCCCCAGAATCTCTTCCCCTCGCTCATCTGTAGAGTGGATGGTAATAAACATTTCTCTTTTACTCATGATGGTACCACTTGAAGAACTTTTCCACTTTCCTTATCACTTCTTCTTTACACTCTGCTGAAGATGGTTCAAATTCCTTCTTCTTCTTGATACTTCCCAGAACTGTTCCCTTCTTCCCTTTTCCTCAGTGAACTGAAATCAATTGCTTGGGAAGTAGTTTCCTTGACTTTTCTGACACACTCAATCCCATAGCAGAGTCCAATTCTCTCACTAAGTAATTACTGAGCTTCCGATGTGCTGGGTGCTGTGAGGAATTTAAAAAAAAAAAAAATATTTAAAGCAAATACCCTGCCCCCAAAAGGCTTAAAATTGAAGTGGTGAGAAAAAGTATGTAACAGAATGGACAAGTTAAAAGAGCATTCTGTTGACAGCCAAAATAACAGCTCACATGTCTAGAACACCTTTAAATATGACAAAATACTTTCTTCCTGACAACCCATATGAGAAAGAGAGCACAAATATTTTCCCCATTTTACAGATAAGGAAACTGAGGCTTAGAGAAACGCACTTATAAGTGGCAAAGCCAAGATTTGAACTCAGATCTCCTAACTCCATTCTCTTTCTCCTATTCCATGCTGATTATAATTGTTTATGATGCATTTATATGTGATATAATGGCAGCAGTTCTAGAAACCCTGCTAAAGCATCTAGGTCACTCCTATACTGCTCTCAGGGATGTACTAGATGGATTAGAACCATCTCAACCTTAGAGAGAACATTGTTCAATTTTCAATATGAACATTTACAACTTGGACATCAGCAAATGCTACAATCAGGTCTTGATTTATTGTTTTGTTAATTGTCTAGACTTATAAAGTGTTAATAATGCAGAATGAACTTAAAAGTATGTGGTGAGCACATCCCCCACGTCCCTCCACCCCTGCCCCAGAGAGCTGGTTTTAAACATTTATCAGCACATTCCTGAGTGTTCTAGTCTCCTGAACTAAAATTCCACTGAGACATTACATGAACAAGATGTCTAGGCTCATCTCTTGAAAATGTGGGGGAAAAAATCTACAACACAAAAACAGAACTTGCTTAAAGCTGAATACAAAATTCATCCTATGAACAAACTTACTGGCTTTGTTTTGTTTGTTTGTTTTGCTAAGAAGGTACCGGCCAGTGGTACAATGAGCTTCTGGGCTCTGGAATGTTTCCAGCAAGTCAGCCTCTCTTGCTTTCTTTTCTTTCTCCTTTAACCCCTCAGCCAACTAATATTTCAAAAATCAAAGAGGGAAGAAAAAAGGGGGGAAATTGCATAATGACTTTATTATAAAATTTAAAGGAATAGCAAGTTGTACATAATAAATCTGCACTTTCATGTGCAATTGTCTTTTTTTTCCATTCTATTATGGAAATGCTTCTTTTATTTAAGTTTAGAATAAAATAAATGACACTTTTTAAAAAAGATCCCAAAGCATAAATATGGAAGCACAGGTCATAACACCTTGCTTCCTCACCAATCACTGTTCCAGAATCTTTGAGAAGCAATAAAAATTAGTGAAACATCATAGGAACAAGTCAAAGTAGATCTTTTCTCTGCCAAAGGACAAAGCTAAGAAACCATCTTTGAAGCTATCTCCCCTACTTTCCCACATATAAACCTATTGATATGATGCAGGTTTGGAGATTTCTAGTACCCCCAACTTCCCAACCTTCCCAGTTATTGAAAATAATATCTTTAGACGCGGAGCCAAGATGGCGGAGTAGAAACAGCTCATCCAAGCCACTCTGCCCCCAGATTCCCCCCAAACTATGTAAAAGGGGACTCTGAACAACTTCTGGAGCCCCAGCACCCACAGAATGACACAGAGAAGCTAACCTGCCACTGAGGACAGCCCAGCAGCCCTGCAGGAAGGACCAGCGCAGTGGTCTGGGAGCTGGCAGCGCGCAGCGTGCAGAGTGCGGGAAGCCAAGCCGAGCCGGAGTTGAGGTCCCCGTGAGCCGAGGTTTTAGCCCCAGGGCACCAGGGCCAACAGCCAGCTGGAGGAACCCCAGAACACCGGTAGCTGTGGCGACTCCAGAATTATCAACATAGACATGCCTAGGACAAAGTAAGAGGTTAGTGTCCTATGGACTTTGGGACAAGTATTTGGGGAATGCATCAGCTTCCTCCCCTGGGGGCTAGAAGCCTCTGAGGAGACACTCCATTTTGTAGTTTTCAGAGGCAGCTCCAGCTCCTGGCCTGCAATTAATTGTAGGGAGATCCAGCAATCAGTCTTGGGGTGGTAATCGCTCTTGCTTTAACCTCCCTCGATCTGGATTGTGTTCTAGGGTGGAAGTTGTGGGTGGGTTTACAGCTTGCCAGAAATGGAAGGTGCCCCCCACACGTTCAGGATGAAAATTCCTCTAGCTGGCCTTAAAGCCATAGTGTGGCAACAAGCCCAAAAGTCAAGTAATTAAGTGGCAACATGCCAAGGCAAAGGAAACAGAAAAATGCAACCCTAGACTCCTATTTGGGGGGCATAGAGCGGGAAAAGGACTGTGAAGTCAGAAGTCCTGCTCCAAAAGCCCCAGGGGAAAACATGAGCAGGTTGCAGGCCATAGAGGACCTTAAGAAGGACTTTAAAAATCAAATAAGAGAAGTGGAGGAAAAATTGGAAAGAGAAATGAGAAGGATGCAGGAAAAGTATGAAATGAGGGTCAACAGCCTGACTGAGGAAAACAGCACCTTAAAAAATAGACTAACTCAAATGGCAAAGGAGGCCCAAAAGGGCAATGAGGAGAAGAATGCCTTAAAAAGTCGAATTTGCCAGATGGAAAAAGAATCTCAAAAGTTCACTGAGGAGATTCATTCCTTCAGAGTTAGACTGGAGCAAATGGAAGCTAATGACTTTATGAGAAATCAAGATGCTGTTAAGCAGATCCAAACAAATGAAAGATTAGAAGGCAATGTGAAATATCTCATGGGAAAAACCACTGACCTGGAAAATAGATCCAGGAGAGACAATTTAAAAATTATTGGACTACCTGAAAGCCATGATCAAAGAAAGAACCTAGAAATCACCCTTCAAGAAATTCTCAAGGAAAACTGCCCTGATGTTTTAGATCCAGAGGGCAAAATAGAGGTTGAAAGAATCCATAGATCACCTCCTGAAAAAGATCCCAAAAAGAAAACTCCCAGGAATATTATAGCCAGGTTCCAGAATCCCCAGATCAAGGAGAAAATACTACAAGCAGCCAGGAAGAAACAATTTCAATATTGTGGAAACACAATCAGAATAGCCCAGGACCTGGCAGCTTCTACACTGAGGGATCGAAGGGCATGGAATATGATATTCCAGAGGGCAAAAGAACTGGGAATGAACCCAAGGGTCACCTACCCAGCAAAACTGAGTATTTTGTTTCAGGGGAAAATATGGTCATTCAGTGGAATAGAGGACTTTCAAGTATTCCTGAGGAAAAAAACCAGAATTGAATAGAAAATTTGATATCCAGACACAAGAAGGAAGAGATGCCTGAGAAGGTAATCAGGGAAAAGAAATCAAAAGGAACTTATCAAAGTTGAACTATTTACATTCCTATATGGAAAAGCAATATCGGTGACTGATGATATCTTTCTCACTATGAAAATAATGGAAGAAGGGGGTGTGGTCATATGAGTACATATGTGAATGTGTGTGTATATGGTTACAGTTATATATGGAGAGAGGGCATAGGTTGAATTTGTTGGGAAGGGAGAATACTCAAGGGATGAAATTATGAGGTGAGGGAGGAAAGTGGCAAGAGGAGATGGGGAGAGACAGGGTAAGGTATAGGATAAACTATCTTATGTAGAAGAAGCAAGGGGAAGTGGTTGTAAGGGGGGGAAGAATAGGAAGGCAAAAAGGCAAAACCACATTCTCATTGAATTTGGTTCAGGGAGAGAATGACAAACATGCTAAATGGGATATCTCAACCTGCAGCAGAATAGGGGGAAGGGGGATGAGAGGAGGGAAGATGGATGGGAGGGCATCCTTGGGGGGAGGGGTGGTTGGAAGTACCCAGTATAGAAGAGGGACAGGATCATGTGGGGAATGGACCAGGTGGGGGGTGGGATGAGTGGGAGGGAATTGTAAGCAGCCTCGTACAATATATCTACTATGATAATGTTTTGCACAGCTAGACACGTACAACATATACTGAATTATTTATCTCCCCAGAGGGAATGGGTGACAAGGGAAGAAGGAAATGGATCTGAAAGTCGAGGTCTTAACATTAAATGTTTCAAATATATATAAATACTATTATTAATACTCTTTTGCTTATAATTGGGAGATAAGATGTGCAGGCATTGCCACACAAAGATTCACCTTCCTCTAATGGAAAATCGAAGGGGGTATGGGAGAAGGTATGGGAGAGAGCAGATTGGAGGAAGTGATATCTTGTGGGACTGCTATTCTGGGAGGTTGGGTAGGGGAATAATGGGAGGAAAATGATTGTAACTCAAAATCTGGCGGAAATGAATGATGTAAAACAGAAGTTAATAAAGCATTTGTTTAATAGAAAAAAATAAAAAAAGAAAAAAAGGAAAAAAAAGAAAATAATATCTTTCTATAGATTTCTTTTTAATATTTTTTCATGGAACAAACACCGAGCCTAGTAGTAGGTCTCATTTTTCATAATTTTCTTCCCAACTTGTCTAGAGGCAGTATAAATGTAAGAGCACTGTCCTTTGAATTAGAAGACACAGGTTTGATTCTCTATTCTACTCTTTATTACTTGTGCCAAAGGGCAAAATTATTTAATGTCTCTGAGCCTCAGGTTTTTCATCTTTAAAAATGTAGTTCTTCATATTAAGGTTGCTTTAAGAATAAAATGGGACAGAAAGTGTAGTATTTCATAACTGTGAACCACTGTGTTAAAGTGTGCCATACATGTCAATATTATACAATTCTCTGACTCCTCCATACTAGAAAATGGACTGATTAGTTTCCAATCCATCATTACACATTGACATTATAGAAATAGTGTCTATGTACAGTTTTTATGGACCATATTGTTGTAATAGATTATTTTTATCTCAGTTGGAAGTGGACTAAAATCAGTTTTATTAGATGGAAAATTCACAGAGTATAGGCTGCACTTTTGAAATAATTTTTTTTCTTTTTTTTTGGTGGGTGGGGGAGGAAGGCAATTGGGGTTAAGGGACTTGCACAGGGTTACACAGCTAGTAAGTGTCTGAGGCTGGAATGAAACTCAGGTCCTTCTGACTTCAGAAGCCAGTACTCTATCCTCAGCTAAACTTAGCTGCCCTTTGAAATCAGTTTAAAAAAAAAAAACTACATCTATTTTGATTTTAGTTCCTCTTTAACTTAAAAAAAATCCTACCAATAGTAACAAACATTGAGATATATTTTATTTTTCGGCTGTAGAAATAAAATATTGAATTTATGTATGTTATTTCTCCCCATTTTTATCTGAAATATTCACTCTAAAACAATTGGGAAAATAAAAGAATTTTATAAGTGCATAAGCATTTAGACAGTTTAGAATACTTAAAAGGATACAAAACCTAGAGTCAAGAAGGGACCTGCATTTGAATCCATCTCCCATCCTTCTTAGCTGTCTGGCTATGTATAAGACAGTCTGATCCTTAATTTCCTCATTTGTAAAATGAAGATAAAGATACTTGTACCATTTACCTCATAAAGTTCCTTTCCTATCCAAAGATCCCTAATCAAATGGGATTATTTAAAGTATTTTGTAAACTCTAAAACACTATAAAGCATGTCCCAAAGATCATAGTGCAGTTTTAGAACTAAGATTTTTGGAATACCCTACATAATTGTCAGCTGCAATGATTACTATTGATCTGTGTCACCCTAAAAAATTTTCACTGATCTATGTCACCCTACCATTACCTGCAATCAATAATTCAGTCAGTGTTATAGGAATGCAAATTTTTAAGATCTTCCCTGCCCCTAGGTTAAGTGCACCTGGAGCCTGTAGTGGGAGGCTTGTTTTTCAGGAACACCCACACCTCCTTGGTGCTTTGTGGTTGGGCAGTAGGTCAAGAGGACTGTTACATTCTCTGACCCAGGAGAAGGCTATATAATCCCTGATGTGAGACTTTGTTTTGAGGCTCACTTTGAGAAGTGTTGTGTGATTTGACCAGATGAGACTCTGGGCAGCTGTTGAGAGCCCCCTGGCTTTGAAAAACCCAGATGTTGATGCTTCCCTCTCTGGGAACTGACTAGGTATGGATGTAATGGTCAAGACAGTTGGAGGCCTGTCTGCTTGAAATGTCTTTTTGTTTTCTTGTAACTTCTATCTGTATACTCTGAAGTTCGGGATGCTGACCTTTACCCCCTGAACTAGGTAAATGATGTTTGTTTGATTAAATCAAGACTATTAACCCATTTTGAGTTGCTTTCCTTTAGAAAAGCGGATCTAAGAACCTGTGTTGGCAGCCACTTTTGGGATGCTGGGGTGCTAGCTGTTACAGTCAGTTGCATATGGGTAAGCGACAACATAGATCTCCCCAAATTTCTTTCTTTATCAATTTCTTCTTTTTCTGAAAATAGCTACTTAGAGTATAGACCTACTTTAAGAGGCTTCCTGAGTATTTGTAAGATATTCCAAGAGAGAAAGTTAAGGAAGGTGATTCCAATATATAGAAAAGGTGCTATTCACATGTAGCGTTTATTTTCTATACATTTTACATTGAGGGTTAAAGATCCTTTGGCATAGGGAAAAAAGGATAAGGCAGTTGTTGTACCTTGATAAGTTGTCTACTTATGGCCTCAAAATGTTCTAGATACTTTGAGGATAGCCACAGCCTAGTATTTGGATTTCCAGTCCAAATGACGTAGAAGAGAGAAAGAGATGAGGAAAATGAGAGGAAACTAAAATATATCTTAAGCTTCAAATGTGTCACTTTCACCTTTTTTTTTTAATTTTTGGAGTGGGGAAGGCAAGGCAATTGGGATTAAGTGACTTGCCCAAGGTCACCCAGCTAGTAAGTGTGTCAAGTGTCTGAAGGTGAATTTGAACTCAGATCCTCCTGATTCCAGGGCCAGCGCTCTATTCACTTCGCCACCTAGCTATCCCCTACTTTCACCTTTTATCTTGTGCAAGAACTGAAGTCAAAAAGATCCTGCCTTGGATGCTTCCTTAGCTATGTAATCCTGGGAAAGTCAGTTAACCT
Source organism: Gymnobelideus leadbeateri (assembly GCA_011680675.1). Taxonomy (NCBI): domain Eukaryota; kingdom Metazoa; phylum Chordata; class Mammalia; order Diprotodontia; family Petauridae; genus Gymnobelideus; species Gymnobelideus leadbeateri. Next base: position 786,179 of record WOXC01011114.1, on the reverse strand, counting down.
CTCTATGCCTCAGTTTACCCATCTGTAAAAATGAGGATAGCATTTACCTTGCAAGGTTGTTGTGAGGATCAAATGAGTTAAACATATGTAAAGCCTTAAAGTGCTATATGAATGTTATTATTCATTGTCATTGTCTGCCCTGAAAAGGGATAAACGGATAAAGCACCTCTTGCCTCCCTGACGCACTGTTGGTAGCAATGGTTGTTGTTTCTTCAATACTTTAAGAATTTGTAGTTTTATCAGGATAGATGATCATCTCTCCAATTTCAGTAGGCTAGCACTTAAACAATAGATGTATAGTTGGTCATCTGGCCCATGCCCAAAGCCTTTCCACCTCTATGAATGACCAGAGCTTAAATTCCACTGGCATGGCCTTCAAGACATGATAAGGCGTCAAGACAGGTGCTTTTCCAAAACATGATAAGGCACTAGAGATGGGACTTGAATGAGGAGACTTGCTATTTCAGACAGAAAGATTAAAGTACTAAAAGGAAAGAGATTATGGGAGTGGGAGAGAAGATTATCTCCTTTGAGTCTCTTCTCGAAATATTAAAGAGATAAACATGAAAAAGAGGAACTTCCCATTTAGTCTGGTATCGGCTTCCGCTGATTCTTTATTTTAACTAGTTTAAGGCACTTCAAGAAAAGTTGTGACTTACTTTTTCTTAATAGTATCTTAAATGAGCCCCCAAAAGGAGGAGAAAAATTATAGTTTCTCCCTCTTAAATGTGTTTAAAATGCCTTACTTCGGTTTAAATGCTTGTTACCACCAACATAAAGAGGCAATTATGGGCTCACTGCCTAAGAACATCAGGTACCTATTTATAGACATAGGCTAAGGAACATTTGTGGTAGCAACTCACTTTCATTTCTTTAATTTCCTTAGTTATGTGTTCTGTTTCATTGCAGCATTTAAAAAAAAATACTCAGGCTCAAAGACAGCCCTTTAGCTAAAGCTGGAGAGGAACACAATTATTAAAATAGTGTTCCTGCAAGAATGCCATGACCCTCCCAAACTTTGCAAAGACACTATGCCGAGATAAGCAACAACTGATCACATGCTTTCCTCTCACGCTGATTTGCTTTCAGTGAAACATCATGAACAAGATAGGCCTTCCCCCATCACTCATCATGATCTAATTTTAGGAATGCTGTTCCTGATGTGGATATTGGATAGTAAACAAAGCTTTAATTCTCCAAAAGACAAAACTCTATCAATTATTCTTTGCTTAGATATGAACTGAGAGTGACTGGCTACAGAATGGTATAGTCAGGGTAATTCAATGAGGTAGGGTGGGAGGTAGAGATGGGAAATGACTTTCAGTCCATCAGAAAAAGTAACAGGCTGCTGTAAGACGATATACTCCAATAAAAGCTAGTCATAAGCTCATCGGGGGCAGGGGAACCGGTCTTACTCATTTTTGTATCAATTCAATTGAATTTAACACTCATTTACAACCTACATAGCAACCTACTATGTTCAAGGCACTTACTATTCATTGGGGTAGGGAGAGGTTAAGGGAAGTGGATAATGGTAATAACTGTCATTTATTTAGTTATATGCAGTATCTCTTCTGAGTTTCACAGAAACTCCATCAGATACGTAATATAGCTTAAAAATGGCTATTATTATCCTCTTTTAAGAGATAAGTAAAGTGCAACTCAGAGAGTTAAGTGACTTACTCATACTTATATACACACACAGCTAAGTATATTTAGGTAGTATATTTAGAAGAATTCAAATTCAGGGCTTCCTGAATCTTCTATCTGTTATACCAAGCTGACTCCCATGGCTGTTAGCAAAACCTCTAACACTTGTGAAGACTCAATAAATATTTGTTGAATGAATAAGCAAATTAAGGACTGCTCAGAAGAATTAATGAATTTAGCTTAAATATCTCCCCCATCTTTATTAATGAATAAATAATAGCATGACTTGAAAGCAATACTAGTCCAAGTCCAAAAAAAAAAAAGTGTGGGGAGATATGGCTACTGTAGGAAGAGCTCTGGCACCACATAGGAAATCATAAAGAATCACCAAGAAACTTGGATTCCATCTAGCCAAAGTCATATTTGAATAGGAATCCCTTGTATAGCAATCCAGGAAAGTGATTACTTAGATTCTGTTCAAAGTGACAGAGTGCAAGAACTCCCAGTGCAATGCATTCTATATTTCAAACCATTTTTGTTGTTAGGAATTTTTCCCCTTATATTTGTTAATTGATTGATTAAAGCAGAATCTAGCTGGTCACTAGAATTTATACTCCTTGCTACTTTTCTTTTCTAGAAATAAGTAGAATAACTCTTTTTCCTTCTTAAATTTTTATTCAATTTTTAATTTATGGAATAAAACAAGTATTTCTGTAACATAGTATAAAATAGAATAATTCTAATCCTATTCCACATGATAATTCTTCATATTTTTGAACAAAGCTATTATCCTCTGCTCTCCCTCCAAGTCCTGCCTAATCCTGGCTAAATATCTATATGTATATACAGATATAGATCTATATAATTTAGATAATTTTTACATATCCTTCATATATACTACATAATATATATATATATATATCATTTATATATTCATTTTTCCAGCAATTCAACTCAAGTTCACTAGTCTGAAATTTGAAGAATCTATTGTCTTCCCCCTTAAAAAAAATAGGATCACATTTGCCTATGGACAGCAGGAAAGAAGGAAACTTAAAGTTCATCTAGTACAAATCCCTAACTTCACTGAGGAGAAAGCTATAACCTAAAGATGCCCTCTTCCCAAAGCTGTGATACTTTTCTCAGTAAAATTAGGTATTTGAACTAGATGGTTTTTAGACTATTTACTGTGTAAGCTTTAACCCTCTAGTCAGATTGTGATCTCCCAAGGTAACAGCTAATGTCCCCTCCTTTTCTTGTAGAAGATAGTCAATAAACACATATGACTGACTGACTGAAAATTAATGAATGAGTGAATGAATGAATGAATAGATTTCCATCTGATTGCAGCATAAGCCCAGGAATACAAAGGTACCAGATGAGAGGGGAACTGGGCGTGGAATGCAACAAACTCCAGGAGGTGAAAAGGTGTGACAATCTACTCCCCGGTTCTTCCACCCACCCTCAAGAACCATCTGCTGATCATTCCAGAGAAAGAGCCTTTAGGCTGTGCCTAGCTGTAAGCAGAATTCAAGTTCCTTGAGGGCCAAGAACTGTCTTATTTTTGTATCCCCAACACCAGCTGCTTAGTAAGTGTTTTTTGAATTAAAACAGTTGAATCAGCCCCTCCATTTGGCTCCACTCTGTTTCCCACCGCTTCTTGACCTAGGTGATATTACTAAAAAGACAAGAGAGCAGCCTACTTGGAGACAGAGGAGTTGACAGCACAGGGATGCCAAAATCTCTGTTTCTTAAGGAAGATACCTAGTGCCGGTGAAGGCAAGCACATTCTGAGTCTCCAGCTATTGCATTTGAGCAAGATCCACCAAGCTGGACTAGTGGCAATTGAAGATGACCGCCTCCTTCCCAACTTAGTGAAGCTTTAATTACATGTAAGAAGCCTCCAGCCCCTGTTCAGCCAAGCCTACTAAGGCCACCAGGTTGTGAAAGATCAGAGGTTCTGTCATTTGGGCCTTTGCCTGACGCTTCCCACTGCCCTATGTGGGGAGAAAGGGCTGAAGGATCTCTCTCTGCTAATCATTTCATAAACTTACCTTGGCACTGACCAATCACTATAGTTTCAGCTTACATCGCTGTAATTTCAGCTTAACCTGGCTATGGAACCTCTATAAAACAGGCACAATGTCTGTGCCAAAGCACTGTCTGATTTGGGTATGTACCCCAACAGTCTTTCGGTAATAAAATCCACTTTTTAAATTAAAAAAAAATAAAAAAATAAACTTACTTTGGCTCCTACTCCTTCTCTTCTGATAAGACAATGCTGAGTTCTCTGTCTCTTATCTGCTGCTCTATTTAAGCCAAGTTAGACTCTCACCATGTCCATATGCATATTGCTCCTTCTGCTTTTAGCAATCTCTCTCCACAAGCAAATGCTAGTTTTTCAAGACCCAGCTCAAACATAAGAATTACCTCGTAACTGGTCAATCAGCAGTCTTTTGTACTGGCACTAAAGATGCAAGTACCAAGGATAAAATGATCCCTACTCTCAATGAGATTATATAGTAATGGGAGACACAAATACGTATATAACCATTTTCATAGTAACTCTAAATATGTTAATATAAATAAAAAGGAGTTGAATACAAGCCAGTATGGGTAGAAGGGCACCACTCTTTTAAGGCAAGAATCAGGAAGAATTTCATGTAACTTTTTAATTTTTTTCAATTTTTTTTAAATTTTTTATGTATTTGCTATTAGTTGCTACTAATTACTATTAGGAACATTCAGTTCCACAAATTTTTGAGTTCCAAAATTTCCCCCCATGGTGGCATGCAATGCAATATAGGCTGTACATATACCTTCATATTAAACATTAGTCAGGTTGTAAAGAATTATAACCAGTGGAATGAACGATGAGAAAAAAGTAACAAAAAACAAAATGAAAAAGAGAGAGAGCAAGTAGTTTGCTTCAATCTGCATTCAGACTCTGTAATTTTTTCTCTGGATATAGAGAGCCTTTTCCATCATGAATCTTTTGGAGTTGTCTTATAGGCTTGCATTGCTAAGAGGAGCCCAGTCTATCTAAGTCAGTCATTGTGTACAATGTTCTGGTTCTGCTCCCCTCACTCAACAGCAGGTAAAGTCTCACCAGGTTATTAGGAAGTCTATCTGCTCCTCATTTCTTACAGCACAACAGTACTCCATTACATTCACATACCACAACTTGTTTAGCCATTCCCCAATCGATAGACACCCCTTTCATTTCCAATTCTTTGCCACCACAAAAAGAGCTGCTATAAATATTTTTGTACATGTGGGTCCTTTCCCCATTTTTGTTATCCCTTTGGGATACAGCCCTAAAAGTGATCTTACTGGGTCAAAGGGTATGTACATTTTTATACCCCTTTGGGCATTGTTCTAAATTGATCTCCAGAATGGTTGGATCAGTCCAAAACTCCACTAACAATGCATCAGTGTTCCAATTTTCCCACATCTTTTTTAGCATTTACCATTTTCCTGTTTTGCCATGTTAGCCAATCTGACAGGTGAGATGTCTTACCTAAGAGATGTTTTGGTTTGCATTCTTTTATGTCAACTTTTTTTTTTCTTTTTAGAGGTCAATTGGGATTAAGTAACTTGCCCAAGGTCACACGGCTAGGTTTTTGTTTGTGTGTGCGTTAAGTGTCTGAGGCCGGATGCCAACTCAGGTCCTTTTGACTCCAGGGCTGACACTCTACTCCCTGTGCCACCTAGCCACCCCATGTCAACTTTTTAATGTGTCATGGACCCCTTTGGTAGTCTGTTAAGTCTATGAACCTCTTCTCAGAGTAATGTATCTAAATGCATTAAAAATATGGGGGTGGCTAGGTGGTACAGTGAGTAGAGAGTTGGCCCTGGAGTCAGAAGGACCTGAGTTCGGATCCAACCTCAGACACTTAATGCACACACAAACAAAAACCTAGCCGTGTGACCTTGGGCAAGTTACTTAATCCCAATTGCCCTCAAAAAACAAACAAACAAACAAACAAACAAACAAAATATGGAATTGTAGGGGCGGCTAGGTGGCGCAGTGAGTAGAGCATCAGCCCTGGAGTCAGAAGGACCTGAGTTGGCATCCGGCCTCAGACACTTAACGCACACACAAACAAAAACCTAGCCGTGTGACCTTGGGCAAGTTACTTAACCCCAATTGCCCTCCAAAAGGCAAAAAAAAAATATGGAATTGCAAAGAAAATATTGAAATACAGTTATCAAGTATTTAAAGAACAAATTAGGGGCGGCTAGGTGGCGCAGTGAATAGAGCGCCGGCCCTGGAATCAGAAGGACCTGAGTTCGGAGCCGGCCTCCGACACTTAATCCGCACAAACAAAAACCTAGCCGTGTGACCTTGGGCAAGTTACTTAACCCCAATTGCCCTAAAGGGGCGGCTAGGTGGCGCAGTGAGTAAGAGCGCCGGCCTCGGAGTTTGGATGACCCGAGATCAGATCCGGCCTCAGAAAATGAGCACCCACGCATAAACAATGACTAGCCGTGTAACCTTGAGCAAGTTACTTAACCCCAATTGCTTAAAAAAAAAAAAAAAAAAGAACAAATTAACTGACCTCTGAAGGATGGTGCTTAAGCTTGAAGGAACAGAAGGATTCTATAAAGAGGAGGAGATGAAAAGGGAGCACATTCCAGGCATAAGGAACAGTTCATGAAAAGGCACAGAAGTGGGAGATGAACTTTCCTTTGTAAGGTTTGCCTTGAATTCAGAGTGCCAGGGGTAAAATAATAAATAATGGGGTTGGAAAGACATGTTGGGGGCAAGGGTGTATCAGACTTCAAAAGCTAAAGGGGGGGGCGGAGCCAAGGTGGCAGAGTAGAAACAGCATTTCCAATGTGCTCTGCCCCACACAAATTTCAAATAATGTGAAAGGGGACTCCGAACAACTTCTGGAGCCACAGCACCCACAGAACGGCACAGAGAAGCTAACCTCCTGCTGAGGACAGCCCAGCAGCCCTGCAGGGAGCAACCAGCACAGTGCTCTGAGAGCAGGCAGCACAGCGCGCTGGGAACCGACAGCGCAGCCCGCAGAGCCGAGCCCAGGTCCGCGGTGTTATCCCCAGGGCGGCCAGGCCTTCAGCCGGCTGGAGGGACCCCAAAACACCAGCAATTGTGGCGATTCCAGAATTATCAGCACAGATATGCCTAGGACAAAGTGAGAGGTTAGTGCCCTATGGACTTTGGGACCAGTATTTGGGGAACACGTGGCTTCCTCCCCTGGGGGCGAAAAGCTGCTGAAGGAACGCAGCACAGAAGCCATTTTGCAGAGTCAGTAGTGGCTCTAGCTCCTGGTCTGCGAACTGTAGGGAGATCCAGCAATCAGTCTGGGGGTTAATCTCTCTTGCTTTAAACTTCCTGGATCTGGATTGTGGTCTGGGGGGGAAGTTTGGGGTGGGTATCCAACTTGCCAGAGTGGGTGGAGGCTTTACAGAGGCCACCCAACTGGCGGAAGTTGTGAAGACCCCACATTTGGGCGGAAGCTCCCCTGTCTGGTGACAGAATCCCACTGTGGCAACAAGCCCAAAAAATCAAGTAATTAAGTGGCAACATGCCTAGGCAAATGAAACAAAATGAACAGAAAAGTTCAACATTGGACTCCTATTTTAGGGGCAAAGAGACTCAAAGCATGGAGGAGGACTGTGAGGTCAGAACTCCTGCACCAAAAGCCCCAAATGAAAATACAAGCTGATTATAGGCCATAGAGGACCTTAAGAAGAAGATCAGAGAAGTGGGGGAAAATTTGGGAAGAGAAATGAGAAAGATGCAAGAAAAGTATGAAATGACAGTCAACAGCCTGACTGAGGAAAATAACACCTTAAAAAATAGACTAACTCAAATGGCCAAAGAGGCTCAGAAAGGCAATGAGGAGAAGAATGCCTTAAAAAGTCGAATTTGCCAGATGGAAAAAGAATCTCAAAAGCTCACTGAGGAGATTCATTCCTTCAGACTTAGACTGGAGCAAATGGAAGCTAATGACTTTTTTGTTAGGAATTTATTTCCATACTACCTTTTTTCAGATAAATACATAGATGGATGGATGGATGGATGGATGGATGGATGGATGGATGGATGGATGGATGGAGGGATGGAGGGATAGATGGGGAGATAGATAGATAGATAGATAGATAGATAGATAGATAGATCTGCTCCCCTTAAGTTTGAATTCCAGAATGCTTCTACCTGTCTCTGATGAGAATCATCCTTCAAAAAATTATCAAGGAAAATTGCCCTGATGTTTTAGAATCAAAGGGCAAAATAGAGGTTGAAAGAATGCACCAATCACCTCTTGAAAAAGATCCCCAAAAGAAAACTCCCAGGAATATTATAGCCAGCTTCCGGAGTTTCCAGATCAAGGAGAAAATATTACAAGCATCCAAGAAGAAACAATTTCAATATTGTGGAAACATAATCTGGATAACACAGGATCTGGCAGCTTCTACACTGAGGGATCAAAGGGCATGGAATATGATATTCTGGAGGTAAAAGGAGCTGGGATTAAAACCAAGAATCACCTACCCAGCAAAACTGAGTATCATGTTTCAGGGGAAAATATGGTCATTCCATGAAATAGAGGATTTTCAAGCATTCTTGATGAAAAAATCTAATTGAATAGAAAATTTGACATTCAGATACAAGAAGCAAGAGAAGCATGAGAAGGTAAACAGGAAAACAAATCATAAGGAACTAATCAAAGTTGAACTATGTAAATGCCTACATGGGAAAACAATAATTGTGTAACTTATAAACTTTTCTCAGTATAAGAATAGTTGAAGGAAATAGAAATGTGTGTGTGTGTGTATATATATGTGTATATATATATATATATATATATATATACACATATATATGTATATATATACACATACACATGTATATATACATATATGTCTATCAAGGAGAGTATATGGGCATATGAATACATATGTGTGTATATAACTGTACAGTTATACATAGACAGAGGGCACAGGACCAGTTGAATAGGAAGGGATGATACTTAAAAAGTAAAATTCAGAGGTGAGAGAAGAATATAATGAGAGGAGATGGGGAGAGACAGAATGGGGTAAATTGTCTCATACAGAAGAGGCAAGGGAAAACTGTTACAATGGAGGGGAAGAAAAGAAAGGTAAAAGGGAATGGATCAACCTTATTCTCATTGTATTTGGTTTAGGGAGGGAATGACATATACCATAAATATGGTATCTCATGCTACAGGAGAGTAGGAGGGAAGGGAATGAGAGGGAGGATAATGGAGGGGAGGGCAGGTTGGGGGGGAAGGTATTTAGAAGCACACACTTTTGAAAAGGGACAGTGTCAAAGTAGAGAATAACAAGTGGGGGTGGGATAGAATGGAAGGAAATACAGTCAGTCTTTCATAATATATCCACTATGGAAATGTTTTGCATAGCTACACATGTACAACCTATACTGAATTGCTTATCTTCCCAGTAAGGGTGGGTGACGAGGGAGCAAGGGAAAGAATCTAGAATTCAAAGTTTTAAAATCAAATGTTTAAAAATATATTATTATTTTTTACATGCAACTGGGAAATAAGATATACAGGCACTGGGTTATGGAGATCCATCTTGCCCTACTGGAAAGTTGGAGGGAGAATGGGGGAATATATAAGAGAGAGCAGATTTGGGGAGGGGAATATACAGTGTGATCGCTGTTTTGGGGTGGTGGGTAGGGGAAAGACAGGGAGAAAATTTGTAACTCAAAATCTTGTGCAAATGAATTATGTAAACTAAAAATAAACATGAAATTTAGCTTTAAAAAAATGGTCATTTAGAAAATAACAATAACTACTGACATCTCCACCTCTGCAAACTGTAATTTATATTAGCATTGAAGGCAACGTTGATAAAAGTAATAAATGGGTAGAAAGTTTTCACAAATGGTGTTCTCTATCAGAACACATCTTAACAATCACACAAAACTCAACTATTTAAAAAAAAACGTTTGATTTGGCAGCTCAAAACACTATTTTAAGGTGTTTCCTATGCATATGTGAAAATCATTCTATTTCTTTTTAGACATAACACCAGATATATTTGCATCAATACATATATTAGATATAGAAACTGTGGATGGACATATGAACAAGGCACAGATTAAATAAGAGGGCAGGCTGAGTTGTCTTTTAAAACTGCATAGTTTTTTAAAGATCCCAATCTTTTCTCTAAAAAAAAAGATTATCTTTTTAATATCAATATTCTTCCAGTGATGCTGTATAAGTCATAAAATATCCCGGTTTACAATAAATTTAATTTATTAATGAAGAGGTGCTTGGTGGATATGGGCATTACTAATGACAAACTATGTAGGAGAAACAGCATAAAGAATAACACCCAAGATGTGGGACCAGGATGTGGTAGGGGAGAAGAGTACATGCATTATAAGCCTCTACTATGTCTAGACACTGTGCTAAGTACTTTACAAATATCTCTTTTGATCTTCACAGCTGTAGCCTACACAAATAACTGCAACAAAGCACAACCCTGCAAGGCAGGATATTATTATACCCATTTTACAGTTGAGGAAAACAAAGCAGACAGAAGTTAAGTGACTTGCCCAGGATCATAAAGCTAGTATGTGTCCTAAGGCAGATTTGAACTCTGGTCTCCCTAATTTCAAACCCAGTATTTCTATGCACTGCACCACCCTACCAATCAAAGTATAATGCAAGTTATGCTATTCTTTGAAGCACATTTAATAGATAAAACAGAGAAGAAGCTAAAAGTAACTAAAAAGCACAATTCCATGTTTGAATCTGGACTAGAAGGCATGAATTTTTCACCAGGTCATAATACATATGCTTAAATTAAACAATTCAATCTTAAAGTGTCTCACTTTGCCACGTCTGTCCTCAGACTGACTTTCCATTGTTTCACAGAAGTAGCTTTGTCAGACTATGTTAGCTATGCTATTTTCTGCATGTATCCCCATGCCATTCCCCCTCCACAAACACCCCCGTACTATCTCTATATAGCAGTATATTGTTCCAATGATTAATATGGCCTGCTTTGAAGTTAATTGGGGAGGGGAAGAGTAATTCCTATGTGTTTCAGACCCCATCTATGTATATACAGCATCTTTTCCTGGAATTTATTAGGCCTCTTTCTAATTTTGACATTAAAAAAGAGGCCTAGAAGAATACTTTCCATCAATAAAGGTTGGGATGGGGTAAAATAAGAAGCATCTTGTTCTTATTTGAAATATAATTTTATTTTTGAAATGCCTATCAAATGAAAAATAAAATTCAATTTATTTCAAATAAGAAGAAGATGCTTCTCAGTTTACTTCATTCTAACATTTATTGTTGGAAAATAGTTTTCTAAACCTCTTTCCTAATGTCAAGATTAGATAAAGTCTTCTAAGATTCCAAGAATCTTATTCAGGGGAATACTGAGAACTATATCCCCAGTGACATTTCAGACTTTCAGTTTCAAATCAGGGTCAAAAGAAGAAGTTAGACAAAGTAAGGGAAAGGAGCGTATTACTTAAAAGCTTTAACTTTACAAAATGGGCTTTTTTCTTTGGTTTTATTGGGGGGAAAGGATAAATATGTTTTTATTATTTGTTAAAGTTTCACATTTGAAAAACAGGTTATTTTAGGGGAAAATGAATTCAAAAGCAAAGTAACACTACAAGATAAGTAGGGCTCTAATTTTTGGAGAAATCCTGGTGTTAGTCTCAGGACAATTATGAAACAAGGCAAAGATTATGAAGGGGTGAAAAGGAAAAGGATTGAGCATTTTGCCTTATGAGACCCATAATCCTAGTGAATGTAAAGCACAAATCACTATGTTTAAAACAGGATATTTTTTCTTTTGCTTAGATCTTGTCATGTTCTTCTTTATGATTTCACTATTTCTGCCAATAACACAGTCATTCACCCAGATTCCCCTATTCACTGCCTTGGAGTTACCTTAAATTCTTCCTTTCCCTTACTTCTCTTTTCCAGTTCACTATCAATTATTTTTTGTTTGTTTTTTTTTTTTACCTCTGCCACATCATTCACATTTTTCTCTCCTCTAGACCCATTGCCATCACCCTAGTACCCAACAAACTCTGCTATTTCCATACTTTCTTTAATTATCTCCCGATCAACAAACAAGTACTTATTAAATACCTACACTGTGCCAGTCAATTGTTGATCTAGGACAAAGACATGTATGAATGATCTTCATGGAGATGGGAGCTGATTAACCCACTTCAACTCATTTTTCACACTATTCCCAGAATAATCTCTCCTATGCAATAGATCTGAGCACAACACCCCTCAGCTCCAAAATCTTGACCAATTCTATATTGCTTTCCAAATAAAGTTCAAAGTCCTCTGCCTGGCACTTGAGGTCCTTCACAACCTAGATTCTAAGGTCCCCAAAGGAAATCATTCATGTATGGTACACAGCAAGGGGAAAGATATATATATATATATATATATATATATATATATATATATATATATATATATATATATATATATAGTAAATTATATAGCTAATTAAGCCTGCCAAGACCACTTATCTGAAACAGTGGAAAGTCCAACTGTGAACAGGAATGACAAAGTGAGGCTTGATTTAAGACTGAATAGCTTAATCTGTGCATAAATATTATGACGGTGAAAAATTCATGTATTTAATTCCTGATTCTGAAATGAATCCATTGCCTTTAATTTCCTTTCCTCTATTTCCCTATCTATTAAATTTGCTCAAAGAATAGCAAAACTTGTATTGTTCTTTGATGTAAAATGGATATTTGATTTCTTTGGTGTATATTTCCTCCATGGGCCAAGAGAGTAATCTATCCATACCTTCCATACTTTCTCACACCTTGTTCAAGTGTGACCATAGATCCTTTTCCATGCATAGAGTACCCTGAATATACTAGTCCTTCCTTTAGATCTCTTGACTTTGTACATATGCCAAATGATAATATGAGTTGTCCCTTGACGATCCCTCGCAATACAAGATTGGCCTACCTCTTCTGGTCCTATATCAGAATGTCATTTTTTATGATCTTTTTTCTACTTCTCCTACACAGTTATTCATTGATAATATTTCAGCATCATCCCATGGGGTGGATTAAGACAAAGCATGATATTTGATTCGAGCCTTCAACTAAGTAAAAGATTCTAAGAGGCATAGGTTGACTCTGGAAGAGAATTTTAATGGGGACAGAGAACATCCAAGGTTTCAAACATTATTACAAACAGCAAATTCTCTTTGCAAATATTTTATCAGGGAGTATAGCATCAACACAATATTCACAGCATTGGCAGCCACTGTAAATATGCTGGCATAATGCTCAGTCACAAAATATAACAGATTCTCCACGTAAAGGAAAGAAGCAAAATATTTATTAAGATACCAGAAAACCGAATCCCCAAACCAGTAAGTTGATTCCATCATAGCAGCATAGAAGCTAATAAGCCATAACAGCACAGAGAGCCACACCATCCTTTAACCTTCCCACAAATCAACATTTACTCACAAGCCTGTCTCCCTTGGGTGCATCCTCTCCTCCCTCCAGTCTCTAAATGCTCTGACTCCCAGCTTGCTGTGGGCTCTGTTCCACCCTTCAGCAAACTCCTCCCACCACAAGCTCCGTGTGATTACATTCAGTTTATTAGGGGGCAGCGCATATCTTCAAAGCAGGGAAGGTCTTCAAATTTTCCTTACCATTACAGGAAGCAAGCATGTCTAACTAGCCTACATCTTCTTGGACTGGCCCACCAATTACCAAGAATGTATCCATTGCCTTAGATACAAGTGGCAAGTGCCTCTTCCCTAGTCTCATCACTCCTATTTTGCCCCAGTCCTACTCTCTAACCCAAGTCATTTATACTCTAGCTCATCATATGGTTTCCTTTGGAATCTTTGCTCTACTCCCTGAACTTTTGAAAATTTTCATTCAATATTTATTCCTCATCCTTCTCTAATAGAAACCAATCTCTTCACTAAGAATATCATCATGGTATTTGAGGAGGGAGATATGTTGTGTTGGCTTAGCTTGGCATTGAGATCTTCCCTGAACCTCCTTACCTCCAGCTCGATTCTAGTTTTGTCTTTGGGAGCTTAGAAATTAATTATTGAGTGAGTGAAATGGAAAGGGGTATAAGAATAGAAATAGAATAATGGGGAGTGAAATATATTTCTTAATTTCTTACAGAAGAGCAAGAATGGAAAGCATACCTTCAGAGAAGGCATGGGTGGATTTTAATCTGTATCATTGGAAGGCATACCCATGTCAATAAGATCAAAATGCATCAAAATAACAGATCATTGAAGTGAGTGAATGGAAAGTCATCCTAATGTAGCCCCTTAGATCTAGTTATGTATGGAAAGTAAGTTCTAAGATCAGGCTGACTGTATTACTATCTAGAGACATTGCAGGTCCTAGTTTCCAATCAAAAATTCCAATAGACTTATATTGGTGTTTTGGGAGATGACAAAACTCTGGAAAGTGTTAAGTGTCAATTAAAATAGTTCAGTGCCTCCATTAATCTCTGTATAGAGGAATGGGGGGAAAGCAGATCAACCAACCTAGTGCCTGAATAATAAGCAAGTAGGAACTAAGATGTACTTGTGTGTGTCCATTCAGTTCAGCAATTTGATATGAAGTTATTAAACATCTCTTCTATATCTGACACTATGCTGGGTGCTGGGTATATATACAAAGACAAAAAACCCACCATACTCAAGTATCTTGCTTCAGGGAGGAGATGAAATGTACACAAGCAAATATACAAGATAAATATAAAGTAATTTAGGGGTGGCTGGAAAGAGCACTGTAGTGAAGAAAGACTAAAGAAAGTAGGTATCTCTTGTACACATTGCAACTTTCCCCATCCCAATTTTTATATATGGTAGGTCAGCATAAGAAATTAAATGGGAATTTAGGGGGAGTTTTACAGAAGCAGTAGATGACACATGAAGGTCCAGCAGATGACATAAAAACAGTGTAGAAACTCAGAAATGCATTAAAATGTATATATGCTATTGTACCATTAACATTTTATATTTTAATACCGTTATAACTGAGACTTCTTCTCTGGTACAAAGGGAAGGTCATTTACCAGATCACAGAGGCACTACACACTTAACTGTTGCAATGGGGAAGAGATAACTGTCCTTTCGTGGGAGATAAACACATGATCTTTGGCAGCCCAGAAATTTTACAAAGTGGAGGCAAGGGAGAGAGGCATGGGAGACAGCCTGTGCAAATAAATGCACAGGGCAAGAAAGAGAACTTTCTCTTTGTGCAGAGAACTGCAAGTTTGGGGAGGATCTCCATGCCATGCCAAGCCAACTCTAAAAGAAGTATAGCTGCCACTGTTGGTTTTGTAAATTGAGGGACAGTTTGGCTAAAACATAGGGTGTTATAGGGGAAAAAATGCAAAATGATTCTGGAACAAATTGAAACCAGATTAGGAAAGGCTTTAAATACCAATATAAATACTAGAGGCAATAGGGAGCTCCATGAACTTCTTGAGTAGATCTATGTCAATCTCCTACCTCACAGCAAATGTTCCAAAACATCTTCTCTCCTCTCCCCAACAACCTCATCTCTTGCTCTAATATTTGCAGAGTACAACCTCACCTCCTACTAACTCCCCAAAACTCTTAGAGCATTGTCTTTGTACTAGGCAATAAGTTCTTGAAGGCAGGGGGGACTCACTATGTCTTATTTCTTATTGCATCTCCTTTAGCACTTATTAACAGCACTTTGCACACAATGACTAATAAATGTTCATTAAATGTTCAGATTGGGTCAAGGGAAAGAACAAGAAGAAAAACAAAATGATCCTTCAGAAAGTAAAATTATAGAATTTCAGACACCTCCTACTGTCTATTCCATTGAGGAGATGGAGGGCATTTTATGTCAACTTCTTCAGGCTCTTTAAACCTTCTCATCCTCATCACTCCTCTTTCCCTCTGGTTCAAAATGCTAGGCAAGCATTAATTATTTATGTAATTCATATATCTTTCTCCCTTTGTATATTTAATGAAATTTACTTCACTAAAGTAACAGGGAGATTAAAAGGCTGGTATTAAAATGCAGGATTCTTTTCAAACCACGCATCTCCTGTAACCAAAGGAAGTCTTCTATGTTTGTTATAATAGGGTCTAAACAGAAAAAAAAAAGAAAAAGAAAAATGAAAGGCCTGATTTGTGTTGAGTTGATAATATCCATTAAAGAAACAATGAAAAGATTCATAATAGCTATGTTAACTAACACAAGGAGCTGGTAGCCATTCATTGCGATTTCTATGGCCTTCATTGTGTAAGATTTAACCACTAACTAAATGAATAAAAGAAAGTCCTCCCAAGCCCCTGTCAACTGTATTATGGAGACCAGTTTAAAAACCAGGGAAAATGACAAAGTAATTTACACTGAATATTAGGGCTCCATTGAAGCTTACATCAAAGTAAAATAATGGAAAGCCACTAAAGTACAGAAAATAGTGTGGCAGAAACGTTGTGTGACTATCATATTTTTACTGCCTTCCTGGGTTTTGAAGAATTTCTTATGTAAGCATGTTTATGCAAGTCATTCTAAGGTCTCAGGAGTTCCAACAGGAAACTGTTTTCTGGATCTAGATGCAGAAAGAAATCTGGCCTGGAAAAGACTATTTTAAAATATTAATATAGACTCACATTCCTTTCATGAGTTTCCAGAGGGAATAGGCATTGAGCTTTTCACTTACCTTGTTAGCAAATAAGTTTCATACCATTCTAGGTAGCTCATTTTGGGTGCCTCCACACAAACAAACCTGAAAAACTATTAGTTTAATTCAATACTATCTCCCTCTCCTCCAGTGGCTTTCAAAACAACCAAGATTTTCATTGAATGTTTAATTGGATTTACCAAACGAAATTGTTTCTGTAGACACACCCATTGAGTCAGTTTTGTGATATTTGTTTCTCTATTTGTGGGAAATCAGTTACCTTCCTAGAGATAAATAACGAGCAACAGGAATTTCCTTCTACAAAGAAGGGCCAAATTATGGAACAAGAAGCTGACACTGAAACAGAGAGCAAATCATTGTGCTTTCTAACTGGCCAGACAATGAACCCTTGGCTTATTGAGAACTGGTCTAACGTCTATACTGTTGCTCTATTTTCTCTACCAGCTGAAATCCTATCCATCCTTCAAAATGCAGTTAAAATGTCACCTTTTCTATGAATCCAAATCTGATTCCCTTAGCCAAAAGTGATCTCTAACTCCCCAGAACTCTTAGAGAACTGTCTTTGTACTACGAGGTAATAAGTTCTTGAAGGCGGGGGACTCACTATGTCTTATTTCTTATTATATCTCCTTTAGCACTTATTAACAACACATTGCACACAATGAATGACTAATAAATGTTCATTAAATGGTCGAATTGGGTCAAGGAAAAGAACAAGGAGAAAAATAAAATGATCCTTTAGAAAATAAAATTATAGAATTTCAGAGCTAGGAGATTTTTAAGTGATCATCTAGTCTAAATGCTACATTTTATAGACAAAGGGAAGAAATATTAAATGAATTGCACAGCATCGTACAGCAGCAGAACATGCACAAGAACCCAAATCTTATGACTTCAATTCTAGTTGTTGTCTAGTTATACCACACTGACTCTCATCAAATTGTACCTTGAGATTGTAAAATGTTTATTAATAATTTAATGACCATTTCATACCAAAAGCTTACTTAATAAAAACATAAATACATTAGACCCTGTAATGCCAACACAATATTCATAGCACAGACAGCCACTGTAAATATGCTGGCATCATGCTCAATTGCAAAACATAACAGACTCTCCATATAGAAAATAGAAACAAAACATTTATTCAAACAAAAACCAAATACCAAAATCAGTAAGCCAGTCCCATAATAGTAGCAAAGAAGTTAATAAGCCATAACAGCACAGAGAACCACAGCATCCTTTATCCTACCCACTAGCCAACATTTACTCATAAGCCTAACTGTCTCCCTGGTGGTGTGTCCTCTCTCTCCCACCATCTAACAGCTCTGACTCCCAGCTTCTTGTGGGCTTCTCCACCCTTCAGCAAAGAAGACTCCACCACAGACTCCATGTGATTACATTCAACCTATTTAGGGGTAGGGTATATCTTCAAAGAAGGGAAGGTCTTCAAATTCCCTTAAGTCTGTTAAGGGGCAGCAAAGATTTTCAAATTACCATTACCATCATAGACCCTCAGAGAGTAAGGGTTTTTAGCCTGGATTATATATTTCAGGAGGTCTGTGAAACTGAATGAAAAAAAAAATATTTTTACTAAGCTCTAACTGAAATGATCATTGTATTCAATTATTTAAAAATATTATTCTGAGAAATCCATTGGCTTCACCATATTACCAAATAGTGTCTGTGATATGCAAACAAAAAAAAACCCTGTTCTAAAAGATTCCCAGCATTTTCGTGAGTGCAGTGAGAATATCACCTAGCTCACCATCCTAAAAAGTATCAAAGGGAGTGGAATGCCTTTTTTAAAAAAACCAACTAATCTGTACATTGGTGATTTAATACGTAACTTTTCAAGTTTCCCCAAGTACTTTTAACCTAGTTCTATTTACTTTAAACTGAAGACATTATATGGCCCTCTATTTCTTCTTATGTAATTGTTCTCATATCACAGTAGACTATGACATTGTTTTATTTCTCAGCCATGTCAAAAATCACTCATGAGGAAGGAAAGAAAAGGACATTAACCAAAAAGAATCAAGTCATAAGCAAGAAAAGCAGAGTTCAACTGAAGGAATGGGGGAATGGTTAGAAAACAGGATATTGGCTCACAGAAAAAAGTTGGACGTCTTTCTGATACTTGTTGAAATGTGATTACATCTTGTGTTTTGAGACCTTTCTGTATTTTCAGAATCCCTCCAATTTCATATAAAATTTCCTGGAACTTCTATATATATCAAATGTATTCAAGGTGAATCAATCAAGGAATTCTGTCTTTGTATTTTATAACATTTTCTCACCAAGTGCAAATCGAATGCACACATGCATTGACCAGCATTTTGAGCAAAGCTTAATAAATAAAAGAAAAGGACTATGATACCCCAGGCCCACTTTTCTTCTCTAATTAATCTCATAGGTTCAAATAACATTGGTATGCAGAAGACATAAATCTATTTATAGTCTGTCTTTTGAACTCCAAGCAATTAACAAGCATAAATCAATAAACATTTGTCAAGGACTTACTATATACCAAGCCTTATTCTTTGTTGTTCAGTTGTTTCAGTTGGGTCTGACTCTTTAGGACTCCATTTTGGGGTTTTCTTGGCAAAGTTGCTAGAGTGGTTTGCCATTTTCTTCTCCAGCTCATTTTATGGATGAGGAAACTAAGGCAAACAGGGTTAAGTAACTTGCCAAGGTCTCACAGCTAGGAAGTGTCTGAGGCTGCATTTGAACTCCGGCATTTGAATTCCTGACTCCAGGTATAAGGGATAGATGCCACCTACCTGTCCCCAGCCCTGCAAAAGGTACAAAACCAAAAGTAAAACAATTTCTTCCTTTAAGGAGCCTGAATTCCACTAGTAAACAACACGTACATACAAAACAAATAATCCCACATCACCAACTGCTTGGTGGATATCACCAACTAGATATGCCATAAGTATCTCAGACTCAACATGTCCAAAGCAGAGCTTCTTAGATTCCCTAAATCCACTCCTTCTCCTACCATCTTCTCGGTAACTCCAGTTTGCAACCTCAGAATCATCCTTGACTTTTCCTTCTCCTTTACTCCCCATAGCCAATCATTTTCCAAGTCTTGTTTATTCTGCCTCCATGATACATCTTTCTCATACCTAATAATCACATATATTCTTGAATATTTACTAGCTAAATCCCTCTAATAGAATGAGCTTTTTGATTGCAAAACTATTTCTCCATTACTCTTTATGTCCCTAATACCTAGTACAGTGTCTTTTGCATAATCAATACTTAATCAATTTTTGTTGGACTGAAATGGGTTGTATGTACTTAATGTATAATTGAGAATTTAAATTTTTTCCCTTACTAAAATCATCTATTCAGGAGTGGGGAACCTATGGCCTCGAGGCCACATGTGTCCCTCTAGGTCCTCAAGTGTAACCCATTCAATCAGAGGGCTGTACTTGAGGACCTAGAAGACCACACATGACCTCTAGGCCACAGGTTCCCCATCCCAATTTATATCATCTCTAATGCTTGGGCATTCAAATATTATTTCTATGATACTAATAAGATTATTTCTATGATACTAATAAGAAATAAATAAGGGAGGGATCTTTAGAGGGGAGGATGAAGGAATAGGTAAAATAGGGGTATAGAAGGGTGTTTATAGTTGTAGGAAGGGAAGGATAGGGGAGGGATCCTGGGAGCAAGGGAGGCAAATTATAGGAGGTAAAGTAGTGTTAGAAGTAAAGTAGAGGAGGCAGGAGGGATAGAAAACAAGAGATATGCACGTGCATAAAAACAAAGGTCAGGAATAGAATAGATTTGGGAAAGTATATGCCTATATATGTATGCATATATGTATATATCTATAGCTATAGAGAAACGTATCTAAACTTTATCGTAGCCTTCTGGGGGGAGGGAGGAAAAAAAGAACAAAGTAAAAAAATGCACAGCAGAGAACAAAAGAAAACTCACACGGAAGCAAAGAAAAGACAGGCAATCCTCAAGACGAGTATTATTTATCATCCAGGCTTTCTTGAAATGAAAATCTATTGTTACATATTTTGAGTCCTCTCTTGTGTTCTGCGATGCACACGACACACTTTTTTTTTCCTTTCTAACTTTGTATTTAAGTTTATGGTGTGTTTTTGCTTCTCTCTATTCTGTATTTGTATTCTGGCAGCTGAGTCTAAAATAAAATTAAAAAAAAAGAAACAACATTCTTGGAATAATAGGACTTGAACTATTGTGTAGTCTATTGTATGAGAATAATATTATGACTAAGCAATACCTTTTTGTCTGCTTACTACATATATGTACCCAACTTACTTCTTTAAAGTTTCCTATGCATTTTAAATACCTATAAATAAATATATCTTATCTGTACATTAGGATCAGAGACACAGAACTGAAAAGGAACTTAGATGCCATCTAATAAACTCCCTCATTTAACAAATGAGCAAAAAGCATGGATGTTAGGCAATTTACCCAGCCTCATATAACTAGTAAATTTCTGAGGTAAGAGACAAACCTGGCTCTTCCTGATTCCAAGGTAAGTGTTTTGTTACCATGACAATAATTGACATCACCACCATCATCATAAAAGCTCACACTTATTTTAAGGTTTGAAAAGCATTTTACATACATTATCTCATTTTATTTTCACAACACCCCTATAAGGATGTAGCCCCATTTTGTAGACAAGATAACTGAATTTCAGAGGTTAATTTCCCAAGGGTCTCACAACTGGTAAGTGTCTGAGGCAGAATTTGATTCCAGGTTTTACAATTTAATGAAAAGACAAATGAAAGGAAAGCAAACATTACAGTAATTATAAGTCTTAATTTAGAACATTCACTTGTCCTATGTGTAATAAAATTCATACACTTTGGTAAAATGTTGATGTAAGTGAAAATGGATCAACTTCTCCCCATATATTCTTTTAGCACCATTTTTCTTCCTATTTCCTCTAACTACTTGCCCTTGATCCTCAGCCTAGGCCTTCCCTTTCCAGAAAACACTTGACATTGCTGTCCTCTTTGTGACTTATATCATCTATGTTCTGCTGTTTCAGAGGTTCCTATCAGCTTTTCAAAAGGAAATTTGTAGATAATTCTTTCTCATTTGTGGGTTCAAACTTTGTTTTTGTGAGGCACAGCTAGTATCAAGTGTCTGAGGTCACATTCAAACTCAGGTCCTCCTGACTCTAGGGCTGGTACTCTATCCACTGCACCACCTAGCTGCGCCCTATAGACAATTCTTTAAACTAAAAAGCGTGCTATAGTCAGCTTGAGTTTACAGACCCATTGTTAAATTTTCAGTATGGACATTTACACCTCAGAAATTGGCAAAAACTACAAATTAGAACTTGCCTTACTATTATTTATTTTTATTATTATACTTAATGATTTTTAGACTTAAGAATATGATAGAGAAAATATTAATAATAACAGATTGAATTTAAAAGTGTATCTCTAGTACCTTTTTATTTTTCCTCCTCTGGAAAGCTGGCTGTTAAAATTCTATCAACACACTCCTGCCTTAAATCACAGAGAGGCCAAGGGAAGCTATGTCAGACAATGTACTTGCATAGTGGGAAATGTATGTTGAGCTACATAGGTTTTTGTGCCCTTCCAAAACATACTCTATATTCTGCTAATTAAGACCCATTCTGCTGATCTCTACATTCCTGACATCATCTTTAGTCTATGTTTACTGAACTTATGCAGTTATAAATATAGAATGCAAATTTTAAGGATTGGAAAGATAATCAAAAAACAAAATGGGAAAACTCTGTTAATACCCTCTAAATTCACAAATCATTTATTTACAAACAACTGAATATCACTATAATTATCATGCAATTGTAGGGTGACATTAGGAATGCCTCTCTTTTATTGAAGAAGATGCCTCTCTTATCTAAAAAACTGCCAATTACACAGTAATTAGACTGGGAATTGTATAGCTATTATGACTCAGATTGCATAGTGACTATAATTATGGCAATAAATCTGTATTAATAATCATATAATTGCTTGGCAGTTGCCTAGGTAAATTAGAATATCTTTGATGCCTCCAAAATATAGATACTAAATAAATTCTATGCTGAGAAAAAGGGAATTTTATCTGAAACAGAGCTTCTCAAAAACAAGCAATCTATACCAGGGGCATGAAATAATTAATCAATCAACATGCATTTATTATGTGCTTACTATTTGCCAGGCTCTTTCTTTAGCCAAGGGGGAAGAGGGGGCAATTACAAAGAAAGGCAAAAACACCCTCACTAGTCTAAAGTAACTCGCGCTTATCTGGGCCACACAACATGTTAACTACGTATAAATGATGCTCGTAGAGTTGAAGGAATGTCAATATCATAATCCCTTTCCTGGTCAGTGTCAGCAAGAGGTAATAACCAAACTGTACTTGCCCTTGACCCTCAGCCTAGGCCTTCAAAAGATGAACTTCAGTACTTCAAAAGAGCCATCTTTTATTGATTCACCCTCCACCAATTCAGATGATAACTCTTCCTGGATTTTGTGAATAGTCCTCCTGAATTGCTGCAGCCACAGAAATGAATCACCTGGTGGTCAGTCTTCTGGCAACAAGCATCTCCTCCCCACTTAGCCTGATTTTAAGACACTAGACACACAGTCTAAACCTATACTTCAAGCTTTTCTTACTCATTAGAACCTGATAGAATTTGTACTTTACTGATATATCTTTTGAAAGCCAGGAGTTGCCTTCCTGTCATAATGGATTCTGGGAGTAGAAAATAAATATGTTTCTTTCCTAGAAGATGTGAAATAATACTGTATTAGTGATGAGATTCCTAAAGCACAGGTTTGACAATGTTCCTCCCCTGCTATAGAGATCATGGTGGCTCCCAATTATTTCTAGGATCAAATCAACCTCCTTTGTTTGACATTAAATGCCCTTCACAACCTGGTTCCACCTTGTGTTTCTAGCTTACTTTACATTACTACATTTCATGAACTCTATCATTCACCCAAATTGGTCTTCCTGTTGTTCATAGTCTCATTTCCTTGCTCATTTCCCCATACCTGGAATGCTCCCGATCACCTTACCTCTATGTTTGAGAATTCCTAATTTCCCTCAAAGTTCAACTCAAAGATCATCTTCTACATGAGGCCCTTCCTGATTCTTTCTGCTGCTAGGACCACCTACCCACTCCAGTCTCCTAGACAAATTAGTGTAGATATGTATATGTGTGTGTGTGTACATATATGATATGATTAGTATAGATATGTATATGTGTATATATATAATTAGTGTAGATATGTATATGTGCATATATGTATATGTACATATCTATTCTAATTATATACACACATAAATGTACTTACATGTACATACATTAATATATGTAGATGTGTATATAGAAACATGTGTATTTACAGGCATGTATGTACATTAGTATAGAATTATGTGTATATATGTGTATATGTTATATATTGTGCATTAATATTTATTATATATTATATACTAATATACATTAGTGTGTATACTAATAGATATGCATATAATATATAATATATGTACTCTATGTGTGTATACTATAGACATGTATATATTTCTTTTAAAATGTTCCTTTTCTGTCAAATATCATTATGAACAAACACAAAAATTGCATAAACAAAAAGATTTCATCAAAATGCAACTTCTGTTATATGCAGCTTATTTTAAAAAATATATTAAATTTAACAAGATAGTAACAAATTGTGTCCCCTTCTGTACTTCTTTTTGTTTTCTTCTGTACCTTTTAAAAATATTTTATTGATTATCTCTTTGGCATATCTGGCACCGCTCACTAACTTGCTGCCCCCATAAAAGACCTCCATTGTAACAAACACATATAGTAAGGCAAAATCAGTGCTTTTCTCATTAGAATACAAATTCCTTGGTGAATGGAACTATTTAATTTTTATAATTTTACTCTCAGTATCTAGAATATCATCTGGCACATAGAGTATCCTTAATAAATGCTTTCTGTTTGAGTGACTGATTGACTGATAATGTGACAAAAAAAACTTTGATGAAACACAACTGGAGAATATTCCTCAAATATCTAGGAAAAATTATCCACTGTAAAACCTTGCCTTTTGTCTATTCCTACCCCAAAAAAATACAATGGAAGAATATTTTGTCAACACTGTTTTTTGTCTTCTTTTTTTTAAAAAAATAATTCTTAGGAGCTGTAAACCTCTCCCAATATATATTACTAGAGCAGGGGAAGCAAGATATAAAGATCAGTCATTTTGTTTCACAAATTCAGGATGTTAGAGGTGGAATGGTGAAGCACAAAGTCACAGGGTAGTAAGTGCCACCTACTATTGTTCCTTCTCCTAGAGATACAAAAATAAAAATAGGTGCTGCTGGGCGCAGAGCCAAGATGGTGGATTAGAAAGAGCACTTCCAAGGTGCTCTCCCCCACACTACTTCCAAACCATGTAAAAGGGGACTCTGAACAACTTTTGGAGCTCCTGCATCCAGAGAAGAACATAGAGAAGCTAACCTCCCACTGAGGACAGCCCAGCAGCCCAGAAGGGAATGGCCAGTGCAGTACACTGGGAACCCATAGCACAGGGCTCTGGGAGCTGATCCCAGATCTGCTTGAGCCACGGTTTTAGACCCAGTGCAGCCATGCCAGCAGCCGGCTGAAGGGACCCCAGAACACCAGCAGCTGTGGTGATTCCAGAATTATCAACACAGATATGCCTAGGACAAATTGAGAGGTTAGTGCCCTATGGACTTTGGGACCAGTATTTGGGGAACAAGTCAGGCTTCTTCTCCTGGGGGCGAGAAGCCACTGAGGAGACATAGCACAGACACCATTTTGCAGCTTCAGTGCCAGCTTCAGCTCCTGGCCTGCGAACTGTAGGGAGATCCAGCAATCACTCTTGGGGGGTAATTGCTCTTACTTTAATTTCCCTGGATCTGGATTGTGATCAAGGGTGGAGGTTGTAGGATGGGTATCCAACTTGCCAGAGCCTGTGGAGGCTAAACAGAGACCATCCAACTAATACCTCTGGAAGTTGTGAAGACCCCAACATTTGGGATGGAAGCTCCCCTGTCTGGTGGCAGAGTCCTACTGTGCCAACAAGCCCAAAAGTCAAGCAATTAAGTGGCAACATGCCTAGGCAAAGGAAACAAAATAAACAGAATAATTCAATATTAAATTCCTATTTGGGGGGCAAAAATGATTGAAGCATGGAACAGGAAGAAGACTGTGAGGTCAGAAATACTGCACCAAAAGCCCCAAATGAAAGTATGAGCGGGTTACAGGCCATAGAGGACCTTAAGAAGGATTTTAAAAATGAAATAAGAGAAGTGGAGGAAAAATTGGGAAGAGAAATGAGGATACTGGAAAAGTATGAAATGAGAGTCAGCCTGACTGAGGAAAATAGCACCTTAAAAAACAGACTACCTCAAATGGCAAAGGAGGCTTAAAAGAATCTCGGGGTGGCTAGGTGGCAAAGTGAGTAAGAGCGCCGGCCTCGGAGTTGGGATGACCTGAGATCAAATCCGGCCTCAGAAAATGAGCACCCACACATAAATAATGACTAGCCGTGTAACCTTGAGCAAGTTACTTAACCCCAATTGCTTTAAAAAAAAAAAAAGAAAAAGAATCTCAAAGGCTCACTGAAGAGATTCATTCCTTCAGAGTAAGACTGGAGCAAATGGAAGCTAGTGACTTTATAAGAAATCAAGATGCTGTTAAGCAGATCCAAACAAATGAAAGATTAGAAGGCAATGTGAAATATCTCATGACAAAAATCACTGACCTGGAAAATAGAACCAGGAGAGATAATTTAAAAATTATTGGACTACCTGAAAGCCATGATCAAAAAAAGAACCTAGAAATCACCCTTCAAGAAATTCTCAAGGAAAATTGCCCTGATGTTTTAGACCCAGAGGGCAAAATAGAGGATGAAAGAATCCACAGATCACTTCCTGAAAAGGATCCCAAAAATCAAACTCCTAGGAATATTATAGCCAGGTTCCAGAATTCCCAGATGAAGGAGAAAATACTACAAGCAGCCAGGAAGAAACAATTTCAATATTGTGGAATCACAATCAGAATAGCACAGGACCTGGCAGCTTCTACACTGAGGTATCAAAGGAATGGGATATGATATTCTGCAGGGCAAAAGACCTGGGATTAAAACCAAGAATCACCTACCCAGCAAAACTGAGTATCTTGTTTCAGGGGAAAATATGGTCATTCAGTGGAATAGAGGACTTTCAAGCATTCTTGAGGAAAAAACCAGAGTTGAATAGAAAATTTGACATTCAGACACAAGAAGTAAGAGATGCTTGAGAAGGTAATCAGGGAAAAGAAATCAAAAGGAACTTATCAAAGTTGAACTATTTACATTCCTACATGGAAAAACAACTGTGACTGATGAAACGTTTCTCAGTATGAAAATAATTGAAGAAGGATATATGGGCATATGAATACATATGTGAATATGTGTATGTATATTTACAGGTATATATGGATAGAGGGCACAGGTCGAATTTGGTGGGAAGGGATGATACTTAAAGGGTAAAGTTAAGAGGTGAGAGAGGAATGTGGCAAGAGGAGATGGGGAGAGACAGGGTAGGGTAAACTATCTCATGTAGAGGAGGCAAGGGGAAGTGGTTGCAGGGGAGGGGAAGAACAGGAAGGCAAAAAGGCAAAACCATATTTTCACTGAATTTGGCTCAGGGAGAGAATGACATACATACTAAATGGGATATCTCACCCTGCAGGAGAGTAGGGAAAAGGGGGATGAGAGGGGGGATGATGGAGGGGAGGGCATTCTGGGGGGAGGGGAGGTTAGAAGTACCCACTTTCGAAGAGTGACAGGATCAAAGTAGGGAATGGACCAAGTGGGGGGGTGGGATGGATGGGAGGGAAATATAAGCAGTCTTTTACAATATATATACTATGGTAATGTTTTGCATAGCTATATAAGTACAACACATACTGAATTGCTTATCTTCCCAAAGGAAGTGGGTGACAAGGGAGGAAGGGAATGGATCTGAAATTCGAAGTTTTAAAATTAAATGTTTCAAATATATATAAATACTATTATTAATACTATTTCGCATGTAATTGGGAGATAAGATATGTAGGCATTGGGGCACAGAGATTCACCTTGCCCTAATGGTAAAGTCGAAGGGTATGGGAGAAGATATGGGAAAGAGCAGATTGGATGAGGGGATATCTTGTGGGATTGCTATTCTGGGGTGGGGGAAAAATGGGGAAAAAATTGTAACTCAAAATCTGGCGGAAATGAATGATGTAAACCAGAAGTTAATAAAGCATTTGTTTAAAAAAAATAGGTGTTTCTGTAATGATATTTCTCAACTCACTGTACAATCTAATACAAGACTTTCAGTCAAGAGCCACAGCTGAGAACCTAGAGAGCCACATGTGGCCTCAAGGCCACAGGTTCCTCACCCCTAGACTAAGTGGAAAGGCACAAATAGCTAGGAGAAGGTAGAACCTGTAGCAGGGGCAGTGACAGTTTCTGTTTGTCTGTAACACAGAGACATTGTGACAATATATAACAAAGTCCATTGGATCTCAAGTGATAGGAGCCAGGTCCAAGCTTTATCTTCTTCTTTCTCCTGAAGTTTCTTGGTCAAGTGTCTGGGTCTCACTTCCTTCGTATATAAAATGAGGTGGCTGAACTACATAGTTCCTGAAGTCCCCTTCCATTTTTGGGTATTAAGTGATAGTAAGTATGGTGCAATAATGCTGATTAAATAGCGTGGCACATACCGGTGCTAGGCAGAATCTTGAGTACCAAGTTAAGGATAGTAGATTTTTAGCTGGAAGAGACTTTACCTGTCGTTTAGACCAACTCCCTTCTTTTACAGATTAGGAAACTGTCTCAGAAGCATTAAATGACTTGACCAAGGTCACATAAGTAGTGATAGAAGCAGATCTCATTGTGACTCCATGTCCAATATTCTTTCCATTGTCACACTGCCTCATAGTAGCCATTGCCAGAGTTCCCTTAGAAAGCCTCTGAGAATATCCCAACATAAGAAAAAATGTCATCACTAATGTGGTTTCTTTCTTAAATTGCCAGGTCCAAGATTATTACTGGACTGGTGATATTTCTGGAAGAAAAATCTTGATACAATCTCTGTGCTGTATTTCTTTGGAAGCTGGATGCTCCACTGTTTCAGTTTTATTACAATGAATTTGAATAATAAAAACAACTCTCATTAAAATGGGGCTTTATAAAGCAATTCTGAAAACAAGAGGTAATACTTGTGAGGTAGGTAACACCTTTCCATTTTGTGGGGAAGAAACTGGCAGTAACAGGAAGCTGGTGAATATCAAAGGCAGAACTTGAACCAAGATACTGCAAGTTCATATTCTATATACCTACCCTGCCTTTCAAAGCTTGGGCCAGTAACAATGACCAAATAATCTCACTTGGATATTTTTGGAGGCTTTGATTTCTTTCCTTCAAAATAATGAGATTTAATTATATTCAATTCCACAAGTTATTTATATGAACCAGAGGCAGTATGCTAGTGGGGGTGGGGAACCTGCAAGCCTCCAGGTCATGTGTGACCACCTAGGTCCTTCAGTGTGGCCTTTTGGCTGAGTCCCAGTTTTGCAGAAAAAAAATCCTTTATTCAGGGGATTTGTTCTATGAAGTTTGGATTCAGTCAAAGGGCTATAATTGAGGACCTAGAGGGTCAAGACCTTGTTCACATAGTTCACAGTGACATATAAGGAGCTGATGTAGCTCTCTTTATGTATCCCTCTCTGTCTCTATCTGTGTCTTTGTCTTTGTCTTTGTCTTTGTCACTGTCTCTCTGTCTCGGTCTACTACATACACAGACATATCCATAATTTCTTTATGTTTCTACTTTTTTTTGTTTCTAAGCACTATTCTTCAGTTCTAGCTCAATCATCATAAGTTTGACTACCAATCTTTTAAAACTGTCACATCATTCACTAGGCATATGCTATTCATTAGGCTAACATAATGGACAGTGCATTGTACTTGGAATAAAGAAGAGCTGAATTTGAATTCTACCTTAGGCATTTACTAGTCCTATGACCTTGAGCAAGTCACTTAACTTCTTCCTCAGTCTCAGTTTCACTACCTATAAAGTGAGGATAATAATGGCACCAACCTGACAAGTTGCTGTGAGGACCAAATAAGATAAAATGTATAATGAGTCTCCGTACTATATAAATGCTCTTATCATTATCACTGTTGTTGTTATTATTATCTTTATTATTTCTTCCAAGAGTTAGCATTACATCATAAATTTAGTTCAAATATTCAGGACACACTGACCATCATTCAGGCATACATTTAAAGTTCTTCCATTTAGTGGTTACGAGCTTGTTATTTTCCAGGCACAGTTTTTTGCAAGGTACCTCTTATGATCAACCAGTAAAATACATTTTAATTAGGTAGTAAGAGTTAGGAAAGGGATATGGGGCAGCAGGGATAAAGAGTAAAACTAGTTAACTTATAAATATAGTAATAGAATCCATAGCCTTTACTCTGTGCTCCTACCAAAGAAAGTATATGGAGTGTTGGGAAAGATGGGAGAAGAAAAGTATAAAAGTGAAAGAAATGTCAGTGACTTAAAGGAGAAATCTATAATATTTGATCTGAATAGAACTTTGGTTTGCAGATATCAAGGGAGTACAAAGTAGTAAAGAGAGTTAAGTTTGGATAGTGACTTTGTTGCATTAAATACAAACTAAAGCATTTATTCTTTTCTACTATAAATCTAGGTCTCTTTTTAAGCAAAAATTTAGGAAGAACCAAATGATCAGTTATAGTAGTAGGATAGCTATAATACTAACAATAACAATAATAACTACGAAAGCAGAAACAACAAGAGATAATTGGAGAAGGGCAAGGATCAGGGAGGTAATAGTGTATCTAGGTCTTAAAAAATCACAAAAATATGAGACAACATATAGCTGCCATTTGGTGAATAGTGTTGCCATGACCACTAGCAGGGTGGTCAGAGTAAACCCTGAAAAGAAACACAATGGAAAAAAATTAGAGCAGTTTTATCATCTTCTGGAAATAAGCAATAATGGAGTAGTCTACTACCATGTCCCTACTTCTTCAGGGCAAGGAGATAATCTCCACCTCTCTTTTCCCCTCCTCTTCTCCCTGTTAGTTGACCCTTAGTAATTTCATACCGGAAAGAAAAAGAGATAAAACATTAGCACGTGAATGAGGTGAGGTAGTGTAATGTGAATGGGAATTTGAAGACCTTGACCTTCCTTGCTCCTTAATAAGCCTAAGAGAATTTGAAGACCTTCCCTAGTTTGAAAACAAACTCTTCCCCCTAATAGGCTGAATGTAGTTACATGGAGTCTGTGGTGGGAGGAGTTTGCTGAAGGGTACAACAGAGTCCATAAGAAGCTGGGATTCAGAGAAATTAGACAGTGGGAGAGAGAGGATGTACCCCCAGAGAGATAGCCTTGTGAGTGAATGTTGGTTTGTGGGAAGGCTAAAGGATGCTGTGGCTGTCTGTGCTGTTATGGCTTATTAAATTCTTTGGTACTATGATGGAATTGGCTTACTGGTTTTGGGATTTGGTTTTCTGGAGTAAGAATAAATGTTTTGCTTCTATCTTCTATATTGACAGTCTGTTATATTTTGTAATTGAGCACCATGCAAGTATATTTATTGTGATAGTGGATGCTGTGAATATTGCATTGGTGCTACAGGCAGATATTTGGAGAGCAGATGAATTTTTAAGTACCACTCAAATCACCCTACCTAGGTAATTCTACAAAGGCTACTCTTGGGGCCTGCAAGCACTTCAACCACAAATTTCACCTAGCAATCAACAATCAGGGATAGGCTCTTTCTTCCTGAATGAAGGCTTTGAGTTGGCAAGAAGTCTTAGTAGCAAGATGGCTAATAGCTCCAAAATCTGTAAATGCCAGCTGCAACCACCAACCAAAGAGCCATCTCTGAATGATGTTCACCATGTGGGCAAGACATTGTTCATGAGGTAGGTTTCATTGTCCTCCCTCCTAACACTCTCATCTCTGAACAAGTTACTTAACCTCTATGAACCTTTGTTTCCCCACACATAAAATAGAGGTGATGACCAAACTTAAGTCACAAAATTGGTGCAAGTGTGTACACATTTATGTGTGTGTGTGTACATATCTATTTGATCCTCACCCTGATCCTGTGAAGTGCATACTCTGATCATCACACCCTATTTTATGTATGGATTAATAAAGAGTCATAGAAATGAAGTAGGTGGGGATGTGTTTATACACATATGTGTATATGTGTATATGTAGCATGTATGCATGTATATATATGTATGTGTCTTTACCAACCTTAAATTGCCATATAAACCTGAGTTATTGTTACATATGATTCTGTGTTTATGTGGAAGAGAAAGTAGGAACCCTGGTTAAAGCAATGATAGTATGGAATAGGTTGACAAAAGTCTGGGCATATTATGGAGAAAATGAATGAGTATATGTGACTTGGTCTGGACAGAGAATCCAGTGGGAGAATAAAATGCCTGGGTTGTTCAGGGAAGTAAAAGGAGGGAGAGGAAAAGAAAATGACGGGTAGGAGGATTTTTGTTAAAATGGTCAATTTCATTCTCGTGGAAATCATTTCACTGCTTAGCATTTTAGAAAATGAGGGATATATGTTTTGATTACAGGCATTCAATTCACTATCAATTATGGGGGACAGGTATAATACAAATATTTAAAAGACACCCATCATGTGCAGATAGTATTTTAGAGAATGCCTATGGATGTTTCATTCTTTCACCATCCTGTCAAAATAGCCAAATGGCAGCAAAAATAAATGAACTGAATTTTTTCTGACCAACCTATAATAGAAAAAACTGTTTAAAAGCAAAGCAATAACTAGAAACCCAGCAGTAAATAGGGAAAAGAAGAAAATAAAAATTATCCCAAGATGGGAAAAAGTTAATGAATAACCATGAATTGACTGAATTAGCCTTACAGTTAGCTGCTTTACCTACATATCCACAGAGACATGAAAATGTAGCATTCATGCACTTAATAACTTGTGCAATCTTGACAGGGGAGGAAAACAAGTCAACAGTAGAGGGTAGATATTTTAAAACTTATTTATTTTTAATGCTGGCTTAAATAAACTAACTAGTAAACTTGCTCATTACATATTTTGCAATGAAAAGTGCTAAATTATCACAGAATGGCATCAGAATGCTGAGGGTACTTGTATTGTAGAAAGCCATCTGGAAAACATTTAAACTCTGTCATGGGAAACCATTTCTAAATGGACTTTCTTTAAATGTTGGATTAGCCTGGGAAATCTCTCAGAAGTGCAAATCAGGCACTTTTCCAATGTTCGGTGGTCATTATAATGTCCTGAAGTGACCCTGTTGTTGAGGCAATACTTTTTGAGGGGGAAGGGAAATAAGGGAGGTGACTCTATCGGATTTAAATCTGGGAAGGGTGTTAGTATCTTCAATGGGCAGGTGGCACCAATGATCACTAAAGCTGCAATTAGAACCCCCAGTGAGTGGATCTTATCAACTCCATGCCTATATAATTCATTTGCTTCTTCCTGTCACATAACCTGTAAAACTTGAAATTAAAAGGTGGGTGGACAGCCCAGGTGCTATGCCTTGCTCTTGGGAGTTGTCAGATGCCAGGCCAACTCTAAAACCTATTTTCTCAATTCAAATTTTAAATATAGCTAAGAGGAGGCTACTTATATTTTAAAAAATGATAGAGACAGGCTTAGGATAGAGCATTGGTTCCCCCTTATAAATCTAACCTGCCATGGTTCCCAACTCCATTCTCTCTTTTCTAATCCCCTTTCACCCTCCTGCCAAATAATCTTTCTTATCCATATATCTGATCATGTCATTCTTTTCTTCAAGAATCTTCAATAGCTACCATTCTTCACTGGTTCCCTTTTACCTACAGTTTAAATTTCAAGCTCCTTTGTTTTTTATTCAATGCCCTCCACAATCTGGTGCCACCCTGCTTTTCTGGCTTTATTTCATATCACTTCCCCCCCCCCTTCCTCTAAACTTCAAGTCAAACAGTGCCTTCCATCTCCAAAATTCTAGTGTCTGCTACCACATACTCTATTTATTACTAAAAAATGTATTTTGTTGCTTATTTTGAATACTATCATAAAAGTACTGTTTTGCAATCTAGAATTTTGCAGAGAAAGTAGCTATAATGTCCATACCCATTGACTTAGGGATCATACTGCTAAGGATATACCTCAAGTCACTGACAAAAAAAAGGTTCTATATACAGCAAATTTTTTTTTTTACTTTTTGGAGGGCAATTAGGGTTAAGTAACTTGCCCAAGGTCACACGGCTAGGTTTATGTGTGTTAAGTGTCTGAGGCTAGATCTGAACTCAGGTCCTTCTGACTCCAGGGCCAATGCTCTACTCACTGAGCCACCTAGCCACCCCATACAGCAAATTATTTATGACAGAACACTTTGTGGCAGCAAAGAGTTGGAAATCCTAGCATATGAATATAGTGGAATATTACTGTAGTGTAAGAAATGAGGAATGTGATCAATTCAAAAGGCATTCAAAGATTTACATGAACTGATACAAAGCAAAGTAAGCAGAGCTAGAGAAATATACATAATGATTATTACAACGTAAATAGAATGAGTTAATACAAAACAATTGAAGTAGAATGTCATGAAATTAAAAATAACATGCTTGGCTCTAAAGAAAAAAATACAAAACTATAAATTGCCCTCCCCCCTCCTTTGCAGGAGTGAAAGGTCTGCTAGTATGCAACATTACATATAACAATAGATTTCTCTATATGTTGCTTGATTTTCTTGATGTTTTTCCTCTTCTTTTTTTGTTTCAAAATGTTTTTAGGAAAGATGTTAGGGGGGAAAAGAGATGCAGGAAGAAATCTAGGTGAAATTTTTAAAAATTGATCAAATAAAATCTATTTAAAATAAGGAAAAGTACTGCTTTTGCTTTTTTGTGAAGTAAGAAAATGGTAGCCTTTAAATATGAACACTAATGACCTAAAAAGATAAGCTATTAATTAATCCCAATAGAATATTCAGAGGTTGTTCATATTTCCAAATATCCAGACTCCTGGTAGACCCTGTCTAATGCCCTCTCAGCTATCATCATTCCCCTCCTAGTAATTGGGACACAGCTAGCACAACAATACTACTTTTAGTTATGAATATCTACAGAGATGATAGTTATTCCACTTTGTTTAGCCTCCTACAACTTAACTGTTACATCCCAGGTCTATGTATCAATATAAAGTCAGTGTCAGCCATTTCCCAACTTTTCACTAAAGTAAACTGGGCGTTTGACTATCTCATATGATTTGAGAAGGCATTAGAAGACTTCTTGCTTCAAAATATATCATTTTACTTTACTTTTGTTGGAGATTCATCTGTTGGGTTTGCTTCCTGTTTCAAAATATAGATGTTCCAAGTTCAGTTAACACATTAAGCTAGTTATCATTCATTCTCACTTTATCAGTTAATCAGATCGCTTTTCTCCAACTGGTGAGATTCTCAAAAGAAAATAACAGGTGGTGGAAGAGAGGCTAGAGCATCAGATTGGGGCAGGAGAAAAGGCGAAGTGAATTGGGAGTGTGGTAGAAATTACTTTGGAAGGCAGGCCTGGAAGACGATTGGGGTTGGGGAAGGATTATGGATATCCAGAAACACCATGAAGACACTGCGTAGTACTGGGGAATTGGGGAAGGGAGGAGTTCCTGATAGTGGGATGTAGAAAAGAGAAAGAGTTCAAAAGACAATATTTGCTTCCACAGTTTTTCTTAGCTCCCAATGTTTCCCCTCACTGAGCTAGAGAGGAGAAAAATAATCAAAGCACCAGATATAAACAAAGAGCTAAATACCCCAACTAGAGTGGGACATTTTTCTCCATGTTTTGAGAAATAGGAGATTTTTGGCTCATGTCCTTTAAAAATTAAGGATAGATAGAACTATACTCAGTAAATACTAAACAAATAATACATGCTTCAGTTATGTATTATTAATAACAATTTATCACACTCTAGGATGAAAGATGGAAAAAAAGGAGAAATAGGAAAGCAGAGAAAAAAGAAAGAGGTTTCAGGGGGAAAATGAGAGGAAGGGGAGGGGCAGAAAAAAGGAGAAATAAAGAGTAGAAGGAGATAGATGGGAACTCTTTTTATCTTTAAGCCATCAAAGACTGTACTTCTATGCAAGGAAACCATAGCAGCAGACCAAGACGAAATTATGGTTTGGGTTGCAGTGACTGTAGCCAAAAATCTGGTATTGTATTTTTGTAGATTAAAGGAATCAAACCAAGGGTGAGATACAGCCCTTAGGTCAGAAGTTCCCTACCCTTCCTTCAACTCAGTTTACTTCAAGCTTGTCTACAGTGCAAGGTTATGGATCATTGCTGCTCATATGAAGAAAGAAGTCAACAAGCCTTTGTTCTTTCAGAATTCCTATGCTGTAATGGTATTCTGATTTCCCAAACTTGCTTTTGCTTATATTTTTGCTTTATTTTGTCTTTTTTTCCTCTTTGTCACAGACCCCCAACTTCATATTTTGGCCTCTCCCTTCCTTAGTCTATCTCCTGGATTCTGACGCTGGCATGAAATTTGGACTCTGACTCCTTTCCTACTTAAGACACTTAAGACACTTAAACCTTTGTCTTCCGGTTTTGACTTTGCCTTCATCCTGGACCTGAATCTACTACATCCTCTGGACTCCTGATTCTAGCTCTCATCTTGATCTGTTGCCAGACCATCTACCTCTCTTCTGTTTGCTGATGACTATTTAAAAGATACTGCTTGCTGCCTTGGTTAGTCTTGACAAAAGGCCAAGTACGTACCAATGGTTGTGAGTGAGCCCTTTGTGTAGGATCATTGATTTATAGCCAGTAGGAACTTCCCTACCCTATAATCAAACTGACTCATTTAAAGATAATTAACTGAGGTTTAGTGAAGTTAAGTGAGGTGGCTAAGGTCACACAGGTAGTAAGTAGCATAACTGAGACTAAAACCTAACCCTGTTACTCCAAATTCAGTGCTCTCTTTATCATTCGATGCCTTTGACAAGCCTCTGATTAAAATAGTTGAAGAGACTGTGTTGTCAAACATGCAGAACATACAAGCTGTCAGATTGTTGGGAGAGAAAGCTGTTGTTTAAATGAACATGTTTAAGACAAAGTTCAGAGGCTACTGAGTCAATCGGTCAAATTTTATGTGTGTCTGAAGCCATCTTCATCCTTGGTCTTTATTTGTTACAACTGATAATGGTATTCATTCCATGGTAAGCATAGTTTGTCATCTAGTCCCCCAGTAGATTCTAAGTTCCTTGAGGGCAGGGGCTAGTTTTCGGAGTGGGGGAGAGGAGATTGGTACACCAAAAGTATTTAATCAGTCACTGTTGAATCTTTGACTTACAGACACAAATACTTTTGACGTCTCTAGATGTACATATATAGACAAAAAATTTCGCATAGGCTGAAAAAAAATATAAATTGAGAGTATCCACAGCCATGTTACCTTTTGGGAAATAAAAAATCATCAAAGGAAGTTGCCATGACTTTTTGAGTTACTCTCAGAAAAGTTTTGAGTTTTGGTATCTTGCATAATTCCATGTTCACCAGAGTCCTCCATGATATTTGGTGATCATTAGAACTCTTCACAAACCCTCTTTGTGGTAAGTCAACACTATAATCACTCCATCATAGATAAGGAAGTCGAAACACAGGAACATTGAGACCAGCCCAAAGTTACATAAAAAGTTAGTAATGAAGTCAATGGTAAAACTTTATGGCTTCTGAGTCTCTGAGTTGTATTTCTTTTTTCAATTAAGTGTCAAAAACTGCCTGACTCCCTGAGCCTTTGTTACCCAAGTCTAGCCAGGTGAACCTAATTATTTCCACCTATAGGCTAAGACATGTCCACATTCTGAAATCAGCTCTGACTTTGGGCAGCAGATAAATAAAGTAACACTATTTCACAGGGTTCTTGGCTCAATCGTTAACCCTATTCCTTTAAAACACATTAATGCCTCTGTGTTTTTTGTATCATAATCATTTCTCTTTGTGTCCATCCTACCTTTCTTCCTTCCCACCCCCACCAACTACTATAAAATAAAAAAAGAAAATCTAAGAAAACTAACCAGAGAAATTGACTGTGTCTATCCTCGTCTCCCACATTTAGCCCCCATAGTCATAAGATCTCTAGGTTTAATATTAGTCATTGCATTTATTCAGACTTCACTTGTTTGTGAACAGGTGTTAATTTTATTTATATTGGAATTATTATGGATATTGTTCTACTACTTCTATGTGCCCCAGTTTGTATGTCTTCTCAATTTTAAAAAAAGAATTCCTTATATGTAGCATTCATCAGAGGCAGTGTAACTTAATTGATAGGGAGTTGGCCTTAAACAAGGAAAGTCATCCTAACTGTGACACATACTGACTGTGTGACTACGGGTAAATTGCTTAATTTCTATGCACTCTAGGCAACTAAGATGAAAAACTCAAGAATAGGTACCAACTTGCATTGATAGACAGAGCTCCCTTACCTAGGGGGCAGCTAAAAGGCTCCATGGATAGAGCACCAGGTCTAGAGTCAAAGACCTGAGTTCAAATCTGGCCTCAGAAATTTACTACCTCTGTGACCTTGGGCAGGTAATTTAGCCCAGTTTGCTTAAGTTTCCTCATCTGTAAAATGAATTGAAGAAGGAAATGGCAAACCACTTCAGAATCTTTGCCCAAAAACAAACAAAAAAACAAATGGGGTCATAAAGAGTCAGATACAACTGAAATGACCGAATAACAAACTTTACCTAGGTGTTTTCTTATTCAGTAAAATAATAGGTCTAATCCCTACCCTATCATTTGTTGTAGTGCAATAATATTCCAATTGATAGACTATATTTTCCCCAAACATTCCCCAATCAATGGGCATTGCTTTGTTTCCAGTTTGGGAGGGACAGAGAACCATAAAAGTTGGTACCATGAATATTTTGCTACATGGGCAATTTGCTTTTTTCTTGTCTTTGACTTCACTTGGGTATATGCCTAGCTCCATTCTTACTTCTAGGGTCCCTGGATCCCCTTATAGACTCCCTGATGACAAATTCTAGGCTCCTCTAGCTCATTTGTTCTTCTACTTACGTGTTTATTCTGAGCCAGTCTCATGTGACCTATCACTGTGGCATTCCATGGACTCTCTTTCGCTTCACCCACTAAAAGTCACCATGAGTTGGGCACTGACACATTGGAACTGTAGCTTTCTGAATATGTGTATGGCACCAATCAAAGTAAAAAGGACAGCAAGTTGGAGCCATTCGCAAAGGCAATCACGTTGCGCGTGCCCTTTGACCCAGCAGGAGCACTAGTAAGCCTTTATCTTAAAGAGATCATAAAAAGGGAGAAGGACCCATTTGTATACAGGGGTTTATAGGAATTCTTTTTGTGGTGGCAAAGAATTAGAAACCGAGGGGATGTTCAACAATTGGAAAATGGCTGAACAAGTTGTGTTATAGTAATACAATGGAATACAATTATACTATAAGAAATGATGAGCAGGCAGATTTTAGGGGGAAAAAAACCCGGAAAGATTTGCATGAACTGAGCAAAACTAGAATGTTGTACACAGTGACAGAAACATTGTGTGGTGGCCAGCTATGACTGACTTAGCTTTTCTCAGAAATACAATGATCCAGGACAGTTCCAAAAGACTCATGATGGAAAATGCTATTCACATCAAAAGAAAGAACTGATGTAGTCTGAGTATAGATTGAAGCATACTATTTTCACTTTATTTTTGGTAGTTTTTTTCTTTTGTTCTGTTTCTTCTTTCATAACATTACTAATATGGAACGATGTTTTACATGATTATACATCTGTAACCTATATCAAATTCCTTACCATTTTAGGGAAGAGAAAGGGGAAGGAAGGAGGGATACAAATTTGGAACTCAAAATCATATAAATAAAATAAAAGAAATGATACCAAAAAAAAAGATTTCCCAATAAAC
Source organism: Gymnobelideus leadbeateri (assembly GCA_011680675.1). Taxonomy (NCBI): domain Eukaryota; kingdom Metazoa; phylum Chordata; class Mammalia; order Diprotodontia; family Petauridae; genus Gymnobelideus; species Gymnobelideus leadbeateri. The sequence continues at coordinate 746,794 of WOXC01011114.1, read as the reverse complement.
ACCCCATGAATAAATTAAAAGATGCCAAGTGCTGGCAGTGAGCAACTTATTGCTCTGTTAACATTTCTGCTTATATCAAGGGCATATAAATGAATGGGAGTAGGAATACTCTCCAAGAGTATCTTTCTATGTCATAGAATAGTTTTCTTATGAATTCCTGTATGAATATACATTCAATATATGGTGGTTAACCCTCTGATCAGGAGCCCCACAGACCCTCAAAGCAGTTTCAACTTGATAGGACCTGTTCAAAATTGTGTTCTAGTCCTTCATTAAGCATTTATTAAACATCTCATGTGCCAAGTAGGGAAGCTAGATGGCTCAATGGATAGAACAATGGGTCTAAAGTCAGGAAGTCCTGAGACTCAGACACCTACTAGTTCTATGACCCTGGACAAAGAACTTAACACCTGTTTTCTTTAATCTTTGGAGAAGTAAATGGCAAACCACTCCAATATCTTTGCCAAGAAAACCCCATGGACAGTACAGCCTATGCAGGGCAGAACAGAGGAAAGGTATTGGGAGTAGGAAATACTTCCTGCAAAAAACAGGATTTGAGTTGACTGTCAAAGGAAACCAAGAAAGTTTTGAGGTAGCAGTGAACAGGGAGAGCATTCCAAACATAAGGGAGAGTCAGTATAATGGCAAAGAGTCTGGAGATGGAGTGTCTCTTATAAGGAATAGTAATTAGGACAGTGTTGCTAATTTGTAGAGTACAAAAACAATTTATAAGATGTTTGGAAAGGTAGGAAGGGGTCAGTGTATGAAGGACTTTAAATGCCAAACAGAGGTTTTTATTTTTGATATTGGAAGTAATATAGAGCTAGTGGAGTTCATTGAATAGGAGAATGATATGGTCAGACCCAAGAGATTTGAGGCAGAGAAATCAATTAGAAGGCTCTTGCAGTAGTCCAGGCATTAGGTTATGATGATCAGCACCAGGATGGAGGCTATATACATAGAGAGAAGGGGGCAGATGCCAAGAGATGTTGTGAAGGTATAAAAGGTAAGACTGAATAGCAGATTGGATGTATTGGGGAGAGAGATATGAAAGAAGGAGGATCTGAGGAAGAAATCAAGGTTGCAAACCTGGGTTATTGGGAGGGTGATGATGTCATGAAATAGGAAAGTAGGAAAGAAAATAGAATTGGGGAGAAAAGAAAAATATCAAGTTTCAGATGACTAAGAGGCAGTTGATAATGTGTGATTATATTTTGAAATAGAGACTAAAGCCAGATATATAGATCTGGAAATAATCTGCATAAAAATGTGAATTATCCTATGGGCACTGCTGAAATCAAAAAAGGCAAAGAAAATAGAGAGAAAAGAAAAGAGGACCCAGGCCAGAGTCTTGAAGGACATTTACAACTAATGGGCATGGTTTAGATGAATATTTAGTGACAGTAAGAAGGAATGATGAAATAGGTAGGAAGAGAATGAGAAGCACAATGTCTTAAAACCTGGAAAGGAGAGAATACCTAAAAAGAGGTGGTGATGAGTATCAAAGGTTGTAGAGAAGTCAAGAAGAATGAGGACTGAGAAAAGTCCATTAGATTTAGAAGTAAAGAGATAATTGGTAGCTTTAGAGAGGGAAGCTTAGGTTAAATAATAAAGGTGGAAGCCATACTTCAGAGAGTTTAGAAGACAGTGAAAGGAGAAGTGGAGACATTAGGTATAAGTGACTTTTTCAAAGAGTTTAGTTGAGAAAGGGAGGATAGACGTAGGAGAACAAGCAGGGATAGTTGGATCAATCAAGGATTTTTTAAGGATGGAAAAAGAAATCATAAAATAGCGAGATGTTGAAGATTAGAGAAAGGGTGCTGATGGCAGTTGTAGAAGTCTATTGGAGAAGAGCGGAAAGGATAGACTCAATGATCCATATAATAGAATTTGCCTTGGCCATTTCTTCAGCAGAGATGTGAGTGAAGGGAAAGATAATGTGGGAAGATGCCTTAAGTGATATGAAGTAAGGAGGGGAGAAAAGAAAGTTCTTAACAAATGTCAATTTTAGCAGTGAAGTGTGAGGTTCTTTTTCTGAGAGGGTAGAGTGAAGGGTACATTGGGAGGCTGGTCCAAAACAGTTTAACTAGCCACTATGGTGAATGGAATTAGCATATTGATTTTTTTATTGCTGTGCAGTTGTTCAGTCGTGTCCAACTCTTTGTGACCCCGCAGACTGTCCATGGGATCTTCTTGGCAAAGATACTGGAGGGGCTTACCATTTCCGTCTCTAGTGGATTAAGGCAAACAGAGGTTGAGTGATTTGCCCAGGGCCACAAAGCTAGTAAGACTCTGAGACCAGATTTGAATTTAGGCTTTCCTGATCCCAGGCCAAGAGCTCTATCCACTGAGCAACCTGTCTGCCGGCAGATTAATTAGGAAGGGAATAAGAAGATGATCTTGTTGCAATGATACCCAGTTGATATAGTACCTAGGGCAGAGCAGGCACTTAAAAATATTTCTTCATTGACTGACTCATATATACGTCTAGTGAACCTGATAAGCATAGTTTAGGATTTTTTTTTTGTAACTCCATTCTGAAGTATATTCACTGACATGACCTTGAAGAATTCAGTTTAATTAATGTATTAAGTGCTAGACACGGTTCTGAGTGCTGAGGATACAAAATAAAAAGTAACAGTACATGTCCACAAGGAACACACATTCTACTCAGGGGAAAAAATATTTGCATGGACAAATCAATACAAGACTTATGCTAAGTAAATACAAAGAAACTGGTAGCGAAGAAGAGGTTAGGGCGATAGTAAAGACTGGAAATTCTGTGAAAGGCTTATGTAGGAATTGCTACTTGAACTGTGCCTTGAAAGATGGAAGAGTTTCCAAGAAATGAATGTGAGAAAGAAGAGAATTCCAGGTAGGTTATTTCAAGGGAAAAAGGTGAATGACAAGTGATGTCTGAGGAACATCAGGGACGTTAGTCTCTGATAGGAGTAATAATGTTAAACCACTTGGTAAATCATAGATTGAAACTAGGTTGGGAAGGGCTTTTAAGGCTGAACAAAAAAAAAGGCATTTGTATTTTATTCTAGAGATAATCTGGAGTCACTGAAAATCTGTGAGCAGGGGAAAAAGATGTTTAAACTTGCATTTCACCAACATTAGTTTGACAGCTGTGTGATGGATTGCAAAGAGGAGAGACTGGAGGCACAGAAGCCAATACAGAGACTTAGAATAGTTCATCTTAGAGCTGCTAAGGTGGCTGTGTGAATGGAAAGGAGTCATTTCTAAACAAGGATTAGGTATCAGAGCAGGACCTTAGTGAAACCATCATTATCTATAGTGTGAGTAAGGAGGAGGAAAGAAAGAAAAAGAAAAAAAAAAGAAATTTACATGATAGCCTTATCATGTATTTAAAAGGAATATCAAGTTGGACATAATAGATTTGCAGTTTCATATGTAATGTTTATTATGCTGTTTTATTCCATATTTTTTTAAAAATCAAAATAAATAAAAGTCTTTTAAAGAAATTAAAAAAAAACAAATTGAAGATGGGCATTATTTGCCTAATATTTGAGTTTTTCCTCTTTAATAACTGCAGCATGCTTCCTATTCTATTGTTGAAATAGGAATTATAGTGAGGCATTCTTTAGGAAGATAAATTTGGTTTAGCTTGGAAGAATATGCTTGGACAACCATCTAAAATTAAGAAAACATAATATGTCATTATGTCATTTTTAGATATATCTAAATTCGTAGATTATGTAATCTTAGGAATCTGATGGCTTAGAATAACTATGTTTAAACTTAATAGTTCAAAAATGTATATCCCTAAATTAACTGAATATCTAGGCTCCCAAAACGTTTATTCAACAAATTCAATCCTTGAGTACTGAACTATGTGCAAGACATTGTAAAGGCTAAAAAGAAGTCTATAATATGGTCCTTGTCATCAAAGCGTTTCCTTAAATGAATGATTTTTTGCTTTGGTTTGTTTTTTATGAAGCAAGTTCTACCTTCCCACTAGTCTGAATCATAAAATTGAACATGAATTCCTATGAGTGAAAAATGCTCCCAGTAGAGCAAGTTTCAATAAGATACAGGTAAATAGTACTTTCAGTTCAAGAATGAGAAGGGCAGTGTCATAAACAATGTTATACTTATTTGGAGTTTATTATTATTTTTCATTCAACTTGACAAATTTTTTAAAATTCCTATTATGTACAAAGAAATACCTATAACAACAAAAAATAAAATTGTTTCTGCCTTCAAGCAGTTTATGCTTTAGTAGGAAGAGATAATGTACACAGCCATATACACACATGTGTGTACACACCCACACAAATACAACAAATGCTATATACAAATTAACACCTGCATAAGACGGGTCAGAAAAAATAATATGAAATATTCAAAAAGGGAATTGTTTCATGTTGGGGCAGAGAAATATAGCTATCCTCCCAATATTTCTCAGGAATCAGGACTTGAACCAAGAAAAATACTGCTACATTCACCATAAGTAGGTCAAATCAAGCTATTTTTTAGGCAGAGGATAGAAGGTAAGAACAGGTATAGTACCAGACATACAGTAATCCCTGAGAATCATGATTTTCAAACTCTGGGAAATAGCAGCACAGATATGATTGGAACATTCACCTATCAGGTGCTTACCAGGCATTGCTTCAAACCAGTAACAGTTCAGGTGGTGAGGACCCAAGGGAGTGACAATGGATATCAGGTTTTTATGAATAATGTGAGTTTGCCAAAAATCACAGATCTCATACCAGTCTGTTTATAATGTCAAGGAATGGCTCAATGGGAGTAAAATATTGCAGCATGACCAGTTGTGGGTAAGCATTTAAACCTAGTCAAACAGTATGGGAGAAATAAACACTTTCTAATTAGGGTTCAGTAGAGGAACACTAAAACTGTACAAACATAGAAATAATTCCAGGAATACAAACTGGTTATTTGTCCTTCCTTTTTTCGAAGAGAACCAATGACAATCACAGGGCGATATCTTGATTTGCACAAAGTTGTCAGCCTCATTCTCTTCCAGACATCCCAGAGACAAGGCAAAAGTCAGGATGACTGGTGATGACCTGGGACACAGTGGTACCTTGAAGTCTTTCATGTCTGACCAAGTTCTGAGAGTTCCACAGTGCCTGCTTCAGCCTTCATGGCCATTGGAACAAATTGTTCTCATTCCACTGGGGGCAGTCACATGCTTGAGGAAAACACACCTCCCTCCCAACTCACCAATGGATTTTCAGACCTCAAACTGGTTTAGCCAGATGTATGGTGAACTCAAGGAGGACTAGTACCTCTAGCATGAGGGCTTGTCCAGCTCCTTCAGTGCTGCTTATCCATCTTTGTTGTCTACCTGGCATTCAACACTCACAAAAATTGGCTCCAAGAAGTTGTAACATACATACCCCAGTAAAATAAGCTGACATAATAAGTTAAGAGTTACAAAATGGGGAATATTGAAGAAATTCATCCCATAGGCCTTCATGTCCCAAGGCAGCTAAGACCTGTGCCCCACTACCTGTGCATTGTTGAAAAGGTTTAATGACAGAGTCATTACATGAGTTAGTAGTCTTGGAAGGAAGAGAATCATTTAAATAGCTATAGGGTAGACTACACTAGAGGAGGAGTTCCATATCAAGCACAGGAACAGTGTGCATGAATGCACAAGATATTGAAGAGGGCAGAACTGGACTAGGCAGTGAAGAGCAATTCACATTGCACTGAGCATAGAGTATTGAAGGAGAAACTGAAATTCAACTGACAAGGTAGATTGAAGCCAGAATCCTAGAGCCATTCTCTAGCAGTTATCCCTACTCTCTCTCTCTCTCTCTCTCTCTCTCTCTCTCTCTCTCTCTCTCTCTCTCTCTCTCTCTCTCTCTCTCTCTCTCTGTCTCTCTCTCTCTCTCTCTCTCAATCTTATCCTCAGTCTCCACTGGTTCCCTACCTCAAAGAATGCCCAAATTTTCCCAGATGTGAAACAAAACCAAGACCAAAACAAACACCTTTCCCTTGACCCTCCTAGCTAATACAGCTGCTGTACTATTTCTCTTCCTTTTCTTCTCAATTTCTTCAAAAGGCTGTCTATAGTATATTTCCTCACCTTCAGTGCTCTGAAATCTCTTGAAATCAGGCTCATTTTTGTAACCATCCCTTTGAGTTCAACTAAAAAACTACTTTCTCCATGAAATTTTAACCCTTATCTCTATCAAGTAATTCTCACATGCCCTCATCATGTAATACTTTGCATTATATCTGCCTCTATTCATTTCTTTCCCCCCTATTAGATTGTAGTTTCTTTGAAGCAGAGGCATTACTTCTAAATTCTCCCACTGCTCATACTTCTCACCCTAGCAATGATCCTCTTTGATATCTAACTGAACAGGGATGAAATGTCACACCTTGCCAGTAGATAATAAATTTAAATCTTCTCCTTTCAATTCTAACTTTAAAAAAGAACATCTAAATAACTACTATTTATAAAGAACTCTGCTACACTCTGTAAGGGAGGGACAACATTAAATGACAGTGTCACTGCCTTCCAGATGCACATAATATAATAATGGAGTTGACAGATACATAAATTAGAATGGGAGGCCCTTGAAAGACTATTTTTTGCCTGTCTTTATAATACCAGTACTTAACACAGTGGCTAGCATAGAAGGGATACTAAGCAGCATTAGTGGATAGAGGTCCTGTCCTGGAGTCAGGAAGACCTGAGTTTGAAGGAGACCTCAGACACTTATTAGCTGTGTGCCCCTGGGCAAGTTACTTCATCTCTATTTGCCTCATTTTCCTCATCTATATTAAGATAATAATAGCACTTAACCTCCCAAGATTTTTGTAAGGATCCAATGAAATAATTGGAAAGAGCATAGCAGAGTACCTGGCATATTATAAAATGCTAAAAATATCAGTTATTATAACAGGCCTTAGTAAGTGTCTGCTGATTTACAAATAGCTACGAAGCCAAAGAGAATATGACAAATATATAAGATAGCCACAAGTTGTAGTAACTGTTCAGAGGAATTTCTTACTTGAGAAATAAAAGAGAGTTTTGTGGAACTGAAAATTGCTGAGGCAGATTTTAAAGTTAGATATCAACAGATAGAGTGAGAATATTCCAAATTAATCGACTAGGAAGTCTCTATTAAATACCTGGTCTAAGAGCTACCATGGTCTAAGAACTATGTAGGGAACTACATGAGCAAACGGGATCAGAAAAGGGAAGGATAGGTTCATGGAACACGTCAGCTAAAACAGTATGTCAAGGAGAGTGGCAAATATAATAAGCCTTCAAAGGAAGAGTGATTAATGATTGCAGAAGGAATTGAATACCAGGGTTAGGAGAAATGTTTATTCAATAGGCCACTGGAAGGTTTTGATTAGAGGAGCAACTTTATATATGTACATGAGGAAGATTAATCAAGCTTCTGGAATCTTGAGATGGTTTTGAGTTGGGGATAAGTTGGGGGAAGGTAACCTTTAGGAAGGTATTGCAACAATGGAGCCCAAAGATAATAAAAACCCCTGGACTAAGGTGATAAGTAGAGATGTTGTATAGTTAGAAGCAAAAAAAAGATGATGAAGTGGCTGGAAACTATGTCCTATGTCAATCAGTTGAATTAGTTTGGAGATTTTTAGCCTGGAAAAGACTTAAGAGAAATATGATAACTCCTTTTAAGTATTTGAAAGGCTGTCCTGTCTGAATGAAATCAAACAAACATTTAATAAGCACTTACTATTTAGCTTGGGACTAAGCTCTGGGGACACACAGAAAAAATAAAAACAGTTCCTGCCTTCAAGATGCTTCTTGTTGTTTAGTTGTTCAGTTGTGTCTGACTCTTTGTGACCCCATGGACCATAGCACTTCAGACCCTTCTCTCCTCCACTATCTCTCCAAGTCTCTCCAAAGTCAAGTTCATTGTTTTCATGATTCTATCTGTCCATCTCATCCTCTGCTGCCCACTTTTCCTTTTGCCTTTAATCTTTCTCAATCAATCCCAAGGATCTTTTCCAATAAATCCTGTCTTCTCATTATGTGGCCAAAGTATTTAAGCTTCAACTTTAGTATTTGACCTTGCATTGAATAACTTGAGTTAATTTCTTTAAGCATTAACTGATTTGATCTCCTTACTGTCCAAGGGACCCTCAAAAGTCTTCTGCAGCATCACAATTTAAAAGTTTTGATTCTATGGCACTCAGCTTGCTTACAGCTAAACTCTAATAGCCATACTGGTACTGGAAAAGTCATAGCTTTGACTGTATAGACCTTTTGTCACCAAGGTGATATCTCTGCTTTTTAGTGTGCTATCCAGATTTGCCATAGTTTTCCTTCCAAGGTACAAGTGTCTTTTAATTTCGTGGTTGCAGTCAACATCTCCAGCAATCTTTGAGCCCAAGAATATAAAATCAGACCCAGCTTCCATTTCTTCTCCCTTCGCTTGCCAGGAAGTGATGGGCCTAATTGCCAAGATTTTAGGCGTATTTTTTGATGTTAAGCTTCAAGCCAGGTTTTGCATTCCTCTTTCACCCTTATCAAGAGGCTTCTTAATTCCTCTTCACTTTCTACCATCAGAGCTTACATTCTAATAAAGGGAGACCAGTACATAAATAGGTTCAAATAGGCACGTGCAAGATAAATTCAGAGGAGTTACATGTAATTTTGGAGGGAAAAATGTGAGAAACTGGAAAAATAAGGAGAAACCTCCTATAAAAGGTTATATTTGAGCTATGTTTTAAAGTTGGGCTTCTGGGTGAGGAGGAAGATCATTCCAAGCATAGAGGATGTTCAGGACAAAGCACTGGACACAGGACAAGGAGAGTTGGGTCTGAAGAACGTCAAATAGACTATTATAGTATTTGCCATTGAGCATGTGGAAAGGAGAAATATGTAAGCTAGGAAAAGAGCAGGTTATAAAGGGCTTTGAAAGACAGAAGTTAATATTTGCTCTAGTGAGCCACTGGAGTGGAGTCTTCTGAATGGGGAATACTGATGGTGGTGACATAGTCGGACCTATAATTTAGAAAAATGATTTTGGCAGCTGTAAGGAGGGTGGATTGGAGCAAGGAGAGACTTGGGGCAAGGAGACCAGATAGAAAAATATTGCAACCGTCCAGGTGAGAGGCGTGAGGACCTAAACGAGCCTGATAATTGCATAAGACGAGAGAAAGGTGACACATGTCAGAAATATCCTGGAGATTGAAATAACAAGGTTTGGCTTCTGCTTCGTCCCAGTGCGTAGAGGTAAAGTCATGGGTCAAAGTTGCAGACTGGCAGATTTAGATTTAGTGCAATGAAAATAGGACCATTGCAAAGTGGAAAGGAGATGGCAGATCCCTCATCAGCAGATGCTGGGTCACCCCTTCTCAGGGATGATGGTGAGGAGATTTCCGTTAAAGGATAAATTGACTAAGACTTGAGAATGATTCCAAATGCATTTTTGTAAAATGAATTGCCATTTTTTTTTTAAGATAGACCAAACAATAGGAAAATTTTATTTTCCTCTGATGGGTTCAAGAATGTTGATGGGCAGATAGCTCTTTACATGGGATTTGGAGGGGGTCTGGGGCAGCACCTATAGGTATGAAACGGGGTAGGGGTGTCTGATCTTTACGGGAGCAATTCCTTACTACCTTGCTGTGGATCACGCAGCTCACATAGGAAAATAGTTTCACATGCCATTTGGGCAGCACATAGGAGTCCAAGACTCTGGCCTTGGAGACGTTCCTGATAGCGCCAGCTTGACGAGCTTCATAATGGTCTTGTCCTTGGGCATGCAGTGGGCGCAACTGGTGCAGTGCACCTGTTGTTCTTCCTCTTCATGGTTATCTTGGAAGCCAGGAACCTAAAAGGGCACCTTTTTTTTTTTTTTAATCTGAGAGATGAGGAAAAGAGTAAAAAATCATGACATGAAGATGTGGAGCATCAGTGACAAATTGATAGAAATATGGAAGTCTAGAGGAAAAGCAGGTTTGGGGAGAAACATCATAAATTCAATTATGGTTAAATATACTGTGGACTTAATAAGATATCATTAGAATACCCAGTACAGGTAGTAATTAGGCATGTGGGAATGTAGCTTAGAAGAAAAAGTTGGTTTTTCAGTGACTCAGGTTATATAAAAGGTAAGAGACCTTTCATTCTATAAATTTGAAACATGTATACTGTGTTCCTAAAAAATAGAATTTCCTTATATAATAGTTAATAAATATAAATAAATAAATAAGAATTGGCATGTCAAAAATGTTTTATCTTCAACTCTATTGTTAGATTTATCTTAACTTTGGCATTAAAATAGCTTACACATTGACTCGGTGAGGGGAAGTATTCTGTAGGTGGCATAAAAAATAAAGTTGAATGACAATTGAATGAAAAATAGAGAAACTATGTAAATTACCACTTAAAAGCAAAATAATGCAAAGTTATGAATATACAAACAGATTGCAGGCTTTCATGCTCTCCCACTTTCAGAGAAGATATGATGCTATGCTTTTGTATTATCTATTCCTGTGGAAGTTATCCTCTTCTATCACTCCCTACCACTAATAGAATTTAACCACCCTGAGAGTAGGGAAAACTTTTTTTTTTCCTATGTATCCTGAGCACACTATCTGTCACATACTATAGGAGGCAATTAAAATATGCTTGTTGATGTTATCTACTGAATGGTAATTTTCAATGAACAGAAATCATTTGGACAAAACATACAAATGAGCCCTTCGTCCATATTACCAAATCCTCAGAAGGAAGCAGAGAAGGCTAAGTTACCAAGGCATGTGTATTTTTCACAGCAATAAGTACAGTCAGCTAAGTGGCTTCATGGCTAAAGTACTGACTGGTCTTGGAGTCAGAAAGACTTCAGTTCAAATCCTACATCAGACACTTCTTACTTGTGTAATCCTGGAGAAGTTACTTATCCTCAAAATACCTGCCACAGTGGTGTTAGGACCAAATGAGATAACAGATGTGTTGCTCTTTTTAAACCTAAAAATGCTAACTATTATTATTAGTCCATGAAGACTGGATATGTTTGGTCTGATAATCCCTACCTTCTGCTCAAGTGAGTTTGAAGATAGTAAGTCATCATTTAAGAGTTAGTTAATGATTTTCAATTTTACTTTTGAAACATGTGAAATGCAAGCAGTTGGATCTTTCCAAGCATTACACTGAAGAAATTGGACAAGGATGAAAAGTTTCCCTATTGACATCAGCAATGAATAAACAGTCATCAAAAAAGTCCACTTAAGGGGGCGGCTGGGTGGAGCAGTGAGTAGAGCGCCAGCCCTGGTGTCAGAAGGACCTGAGTTTGGATCCAGCCTCAGACACTTAACACACAAACAAAAAAACCTAGCCGTGTGGCCTTGGGCAAGTTGCTTAACCCCAATTGCCCTCCAAAAAGCAAAAAAAAAAAAAAAACCAAAAAAAACCCCACTTAATTTGATATAGGAAATCCATGTTTGTTTACCCTTACCAATATAACCATTAGATAGCATTGGTCTTTTCACTAATAGTCCTGTCAGGAGCTCTCTGTTTCAGAGAGTTTTTGCATGAAATGTTTTTACGCTATGAATTGTTTTTATGCTGTTGGATTAGTAGAAAGTCACTTCACATCCAGTCAAATTAATGTAACATGCAAGGAAATAGGCAGACGTTAATTTCTTTGTGCTGACTTCTTTTTGACTAAGTGCTGATATTGTAGAGCTATGTGTCCAGAGTGAAAATGGCTGTTATTTTCTCCCTCATTTGCTGCACTTCAAAGAAAACTGTCTGAATCATAAAGTCTCTTTTTAAATGGAACATCCAAATTATGTCTTTAAGAACGAAAGATTTGAGCTGTTTTACATTCTCTAGAACTTTTTGTTCTATTTAAAATATCAAAAATTCTCTGGGCACATGCATATGTGGAAATTTACTCTGTATATGTCTTTCCAAAGAGTTCACTAGAGTGTTTCCCCATTTGTAAGTGAAATAATTATTCCTTAATGGCTGCACTAGAGATAATAAAATGTTGATAGAGGTTAGAAATTGATTATGGCTTTAAATGTAGTATCTGTTGATCTCAAAAATCTTTGTGGAGACTGTGAGAATGAAAATGCTTAAGACTGATTATAAGGAAAAAAAATGTTTTCTCTCATATCTATTTTATTTTTGGATATATCTATGATTTCATTGGAGCTCCTGGTGAGGAACTTCCTCTGCTAACAAATAGTAGCACCTTTACCTGCAAGATATAGTCTAATAAGAATGCAAAGTGAATAGCCCAGGGTCACTTGGCCAATATGAAGGAGCAAGACTCGAATCCAGACCTTCATGGTTCCAGGTTCAGCTTGCTATCTCCATCATGCTAACTCTCTTGCCATCTTCTACCCAGTTGTAATGGAAATGCAGATTTAAAAATCTTCCCTGCCCCTAGGCCCTTTGATTGGCTTAAGAAACTCTGAGAACCTTCCTTGATTTGAAAATATACTCTGCCTCCTAATAGCCTGAATATGGTCACATGGAGCCTGTGGCAGGAGGTTTGGTTTTCAGAAATACCAGGAGAAGGCTATATAAACCCTGATGGGAGGCTTTGTTTTGGGGCTCACTTTGAGAAGTGTTGTGTGATTTGACCAGATGAGACTCTGGGCAGCCATTGAGAGCCCCCTGGCTTTGAAAACCCATATGTTGATGCTTCCCTCTCTGGTAACTGTGATTTGGTATTGATAATGGTTGGACAGTTTGGAAGCCTGTCTTTGATCTGTTTGTTTCTCTGTCTTGTAAGTTCTGTCTATATACTTTGAAGTTCGGGGTGCTGACATTTTTCCCCTGAACTAGGTAAACGATCTATGTTTGATTGACTAAAGTAAGCTTGTTAACCCATTTTGAGTTGTTTTCCTTTAGAAAAGCAGATCTAAGAACCTGTGTTGGCAGCCACCCTGGGGATATTGGGGTGCTTGCTGCTACACCAGTTATATCATTTTAGCAGCTAATACTTTGCCCTACACCAAAAACTAGAAGCTGGTAGTATGGTGAAGTAGAAAGAACACAGGATTTAGAATCAGAAAACTTGAGCTCCAATCCTGTCCCTTACTACCTTTGTAACCTTTGATAAGGCACTAATCTTCTCTCTCAGTTTCTTCATCAGCAAAATTGATCGTACTAGATGATGACTACAATTTTTCCTAGGTCAAAATCTATACTCTCTCACCACTCATATACATATTTTTGTTACAAAAAAATCCTTCAATTACTAATGATTTGTTGAAAACATTGCCCTAATAATGATCCTAAAACTTTTTTAAACTCATGGAAGGCAACTGATTGCCTTTTTACTGTTCTCTTCTTTATCTTGCGTTTTCCTTTGCTATGAATTATATTTGTTCTAACCTCCCCAGTTTGAAGACCAGTCTCCATGGGAGCAAAACCAGATAAAAGTAAGAAATGAGTATTTCAGTTTTCTCTTTGTTGTTTTTTATTATCATCACATCCAACCCAGATAGCAGTTCAACCCCTTCTTTGATCTTCCTTTTATTCCCAACATAACTACACACACACACACACACACACACACATACAAACACACACACACACACAACTTTGTTGGTGTACATAAAGCTCAGTCTTCAATTTTCCCTGAGAAAGGTTGTTAGGACTACAGTGATGGTACCCCTGCCATTTCAGAAACTGAAGTTTCTGCTTCTGTGTTGTTTGATTTCTCTGTATATATGTATGTGATATAGATATAGATATATACACACATATATGCATACATATATAATGTGTATGTATTTGTATATATTTATACATATATATACATGGATGGGATGGGATGGGATGGGATAGGATAGGATAGAATGGTATGGCATAGTATAGTATACTATAGTATAGTACAGGGCAACTAAGTGGTGTAGTGGATAGAGTGCCAGGCCTGAAGTCAGGAAGACTCATATTCCTGAGTTAAAATCTGGCCTCATACATTTAACTAAATGTGTGACCCTAAGTTACTTAATCCAATTTGCCTCAGTTTCCTCATCTAGAGAATGAGTTGGTGAAAGAAATGACATATCACTTCAGTATCTTTTCCAAAAAAACTGCAAATGGGATCACAAAGAATGGGACATGATTAAAACAACTGAACAATGTTGTTATGGGAATGGGAATTTAAGATCTTCCCTGCCCCTAGGCCCTTTGATAGATTTAAGTGACTCTGAGAACCTTTCTTGATTTGAAAATATACTCTGCCCTATAAAAGCCTGAATTTGGTCACCTGGAGCCTGTGGCAGGAGGCTAGGTTTTCAGGAATGCCCACACCTTAATTGGACAGTGGGACAAGAGGGTTGCTACATTCTCTGATCCAGGAGAAGGCAATATATACCCTGATGTGAGACTTTGTTTTGGGGCTCACTTTGAGAAGTGTTTTATGATTTGAGATGAGACTCTGGGCAGCCATTGAGCCCCCTGGCTTTGAAAACCCAGATGTTGGTGCTACCTTCTCTGGTAACTGTGACTAGGTATGGATGTAATAGTCAGACAGTTGGAAGCCTATCTGCTGATGTTCCTCTGTCTTCTTGTAACTTCTGCTTGTAACTTGTTTGTATTCTCTGAAGTTCAGGGTGCTAGCCTTTTCCCCCTGAATTAGGTAAATGATATATGTTTGATTGATTATAGCAAGATTTTTAACCCTTTTGAGTTACTTTCCTTTAGAAAAGCAGATCTAAAAACCTGTGTCAGCAGCCATCCTGGGTATGCTAGAGTGCTTGCTGCTACAAATGTATAACACAAGGGCAGTAGCCTTAAGTTAACTAACTCTTATTCTCAACGAAACTTTGGTTCCTTAATCAATAAAATGAGAAAAAATATGAATATTTCTCTTGGGTAGTGTCTCATGGTTTAGCTTGTGTACTTTAAGGGGAAAAATGCCAACACCTGTGATTTCTTTTAAACACATTGAAATGGAATATGCTTATGATGCAATTTTGAAACTATGTGCCTGTATAATATAATTAGCCAAAAGGAGAAAATGTAATTGAGATTGAGAAAAAAAGCATACTAAATATTTTAAAACACATATTTTTTTTTAACAATGGAAGAAGGGGTTGACCCAGCAATACCACTTGTAGGGTTATATCCCAAAGAGATCATAGAAGAGGGAGGAAGACCCATATGTACAAAAATATTTATAGCAGCCCTTTTTTGTGGTTGCAAAGAATTGGAAACTAAAGGGGTGCCCATCAATTGGGGAATGGCTAAACAAGTTGTAGTATATGCATGTAATGGAATATTATTGTGCTATAAGAAACGAGGAGGAGACGGTTTTCATATTTACCTGGAGAGGCTTATACAAACTGATGCTGAGTGAGAAGAGTAGAATCAGGAGAAATTTGTACACAAACACAGACACAACATATGTGTGATGACCAACTATGACAGACTGGACTCTTCTCAGCAATGCAGTGATATAAATCAATCCCAAAAGACTCATGAAGGAGAGAGAGGTCTACATATAGAGAAAGAACTAGAAAGAACAGTGCTTGAATCCTGATGGAAGAAAACTAATTGATCTTTTTCTTTTCATTGTTTGGTTTTATTTCTTCTTTACCATTTTTCATCCCATCTAGTACAATACACCTTTGTAACTTGACTAATGTCTATTGTGAAAGTATTTGCAGATCCTATACTGGACTATATGCTGTCATGGGGTGTGGGTGGAGGGAGGGAAGGGAAATTTGAAACTCAAGGAACTATGGAATTGAATCTTGTAAACTAAAAATAAACAAATAAATTAAATAAATAAAAAATTAAAAACAAACAAACAAACAATGGAAGAAGGGAAAGGGGAGGGAGATCCAGACTTGTGATTTTATCAATTTGGGAAATTTCTGGTATAGAAATTCTCTCCATTGGTGCAAATGAGCAATTTATCTGTAACCTATAGTCTTAGGGAAATTAGAGATTAAATAACTATCTAGCATGTCAGAAGCTAGATATAGCTAGTGTGTGTTAGAAGCAAGACCTGAACCCTGGCCCTTGTGATTCTAAGGCTACCCCTCTACATATTAGATACTACATCTGAAGAAATATCTTATAAAAGAAATTTAAATAAACTGGGCCTCTTTCTAGAAATCATGTCTTTTTTATGTCAATTTAATCTAATGAGATTAAGGAATCAGAGAATGTTTCAAAATTGGAAAAAGATGGGAAAATTGAGATCCAGAGAAGCTTTTGGATTTGCCTAAATTCACATAGCTAATTAAAAGCATTCATAAGTAGTATCTGGATTTCTTGACTCTCACTTTAGTGGTGTTTCTGCCATACCATGCTGCACTTCTAAATCATAAATATATTCATTTGTTTTTTTTAAATTACTGTACAATACTTAGAAAGAACAGGTAGGTGACACAGTAAATTGTATAGTATAGTATAGTATAGTATAGGGCAACTAAGTGGTGTAGTGGATAGAGTTCCTATAGTTAGGAAGATGCTTCTTCCTGAGTTTACATCTGGACTCAGACTTACTTTCTGGGTGACCCTGGACAAGTTACTTGACCCAATTTACCTCAGTTTCCTCATCTGTAAAATGAGCTGGAGATGGAAATGGCAAATCATTCCAGTAGTATTACCAAGAAAATCCCAAATGAGGGCATAAAAATCCAGACACAACTGAAAACTGGCAGCATTTTTTGCAATGGTAAGATACGGTTGTAATATGGGTAATATTTAGAACTCATCCCACAGGAAAAACAGGATGGGGTGGTAGACCACTGCTCAAGAAAGGATTTCAGAGACCTGAATGGACTCTGCCACCGAATTGTTATGTGACCATGAATAAGTCATTGCCTCACCCTAACCCTCATTTTTTCCCCCTATCTATTAAATGAGGAAAGTGGAACAGATGATTTTTAGTATTCCTTGCAGCTTTAATGTCCTAAGATTCTGGACTAATCTTGATTTATTCCTTTTATTCTCTTTCATTCTTTGTAAATAATATTTTTGAATAAGCGAATATTTTGAATATCTATGTTGTGTGGAAAATTAGAGCATATTTGCAAGTAATTTGAGAATCAATTTAAAACACATTTAGTTTTATTTAACCTATCATTCCCTTAAGCAGAAAAAGCAATAAATTGTATATAAATTGCTTGCTGAATTGCTTCCTGAAATTGCTACTGAATCAGTAGAAAGAATTTCCATACCAAAATTACTAAATTGATAAAATCAAAGGTCTGAATTATTTCCCTTCTGTTCCCCACCTTCCTAAAAAAAAAAATCTGTGTCTTAAAATATTTAATGTTATTGTTGCCAGTCTCCTACAACTGCCTTTTCCCTCAGTGGTAAGTTCCATTTTACAGATACATGGTGTGAAAATGTGTATTAAATTGATTCCACTTTGTATGTACAAAAGTAATCCATTCATTGTCAAAATGTCTTCATTTTAATTGTTCCACTTATCTATACAATAATCCAGGTTACTTGGAAAAAAATAATTTTAGGCATAGGAAATATAAGCTTTAGAGTATTTAAAGTATACTTCAGAGTATTTTGAAGTATTTTTTTAAAATTTTAATCAAAAACTGTAATAAAATGCTTATCCACTATAAATTGCTCCCCCTTACCCCTCCTCATCATATATGTGTGGAGCATGGAAAAGTTTGACTCTTTTCAGGTACACTTAAAGAGAGAGGAGGTCAACATCATGGGTGTGTCATTTTTCTATTAAAAAAAAAACAACAACAAAAAGACAAAAGATAGTTTTCAGTTTTACTTCATCTGTTTTTCTGTCCTTTTTTTTTGTTACATTTCATGAATAATTTTTTCCCCCATCACAGTCATTTCTCAATACATTTCCCCTCTTCCCTTTCCCCATGCCCCTGTCCTCTGTGGTAAGTAAAAAAGAAAAAAAAAGTTAAGCAATATATTTATTCTACATATGTGCAAATTATTTTTTCATCAATCCAGAATTTTTAACAAAAATACTTGACAGAGACATTCTTACATCAAATGAAGAAGTGAAAACCATTTTATAAAACTGTTTCATGTAACTTTTTTAGCTCCTTCAATCCATCAACAAACATGTCCCAGGTACTATGCTAAGAACTGGTTATACAAAGAAAGGCAAAAATGTCTCCTGGCCTTAAGAAGCTTATATCTTCTTCTTATATTACAAGAGACAATGTGTACATAAATAGATATGTAAAAAAAAAACAAAACAACCAAATATACACATAGAGATGAAAGATTAGTATACCAACTCAGAGTATATACTTCTCAGATGCAGAAGGCATCATAACTCAGTGACTCAGTGCCTAATTAGAAGAGAGAGACAGAGAGACAGGGAGAGGGAGAGAGAGACAGAGAGACAGAGATAGAGACAGAGAGAGATGGAGCAGAGGGTGTAATGTCAGAGGGGAAGGCACTAGCAGCTGAGGGGATTGAAAAAAATTCCTGAAGAAGGTGGAGTTTGAGCTGAGTCTTGGAAAAAGTCAGGGAAAATAAGGATTGGACACGAGGGCATTACAGGCGTAGAGTAAAGCCAGTGCAAAGACACAGAGATGGGAAATGGCATGTCATGTTGAGGAACTGAAACTGGATTCTGTGGAATACTATAATTCAGACTTGGGCCATTTTGTATTTTATTTCTACACACATAGAAAAAAGAAAAAGAAAAAACAGTCCACTACTGGTGACAAATTTTCTGGTGATGAGCCTTACTGTCTGGTCCTTGAAAAGCTAACATAGTCTGTCCCAGTATAGTACTTGAAGAATTAACAACTTGATAAATGGTCCTGAAGAGTTTTCAACTTTGTAGAGCCTACAAGAGCTTACACTGTGCTGGAATAGTTGCTGATAACACAGGGTCACCTGTATGCCATATTGAGACCTCTGAGTAGGACTTTCCTTCAGACAGATCTACCGAAGTTCTGTTTCATTCACTGGCACATTGAGCATCAAAGTTGAATAGGGTACTGCAGTGCAGAGGAAAGGGTCCTAGATTTAGAATCCAAAGGGCTCTGATTTATTTTGTAAATTTCCATTTGTCATTCACTCTAAAAATTTCTTTTAGATACTCTAAATTGATGTGGTACCTATGGCATTTTTAGGTTTGACAAAAGCTCAAATCGTAGTTGGCAACCTTCCTTAGCAGTGGCAGGGAGACCAAGAGGGATTTCTCTATGGATAGGACTGTCAGCATTGTTTGAGGGAAATGATAGAAACAATAAACAGATGAAGTAGATGTGGAGTTTTGCAGTAAAAGAAATAATTTAGTGATCATGTAAGAATTCAAAATGGTTTCCATTTTCATTTACGTAACACGAAATCATTGAAAACTAAACATCATTGGGCTCCTGAAAAGAAACAAGATTGGAAAGAATTTACTGTCACTGACTGATTCTACTCAGTGCAAAATGGCATTTTGGTGGAGATTTAGAATATTAGATTTAAAGGTGAAAGGAACTTTAGTGGTTATCTGGTTCAATATTGTAATGTTAATGGGATATAAGATCTTCCCTGCACATTAATAGATCTTATGTAGAGTCCATTAAGGAAAGCTTGCTTAGGAGAGGCTTGCTTATAGGAAGGCTTCCACACCTTTTTTTTTTTTTTTGCTTTTTGGAGGGCAATTGGGGTTAAGTAACTTGCCCAAGGTCACATGGCTAGGTTTTTGTTTGTGTGTGCGTTAAGTGTCTGAGGCCGGATCCAAACTCAGGTCCTTCTGACTCCAGGGCTGGCACTCTACTCACTGTGCCACCTAGCCGCCCCGGCTTCCACACCTTTTGCTAATTTCTAGTTAGCCACTGAGTCACTATATACTCTGAGGTGGTATTTTGCTTTGGGAGCTTGCTTATGAGAAGGCTATTGTGATTCCCAGGTTGAGATTCTGAGTGGCCGGCCATATATTCAGAGCTCCCCAGCTGCTCAGATATAAAGGCTCTTTCTATCCAGGGACATATGTAAAGTAGTATATAGCAATATCTCTTTGATTCAGGCAGAGTCCTGTCTGTTAGTCTTTATTTATCTGCTTGTATTTTCTCTGAAATTCAGGGTCCTGACTTTTTCCCTGAACTAGTGAATGTAATTTAAAAAATATATTGTTGACCCTTTAAACAGCTATCTTTCCTAGTAAAGCAGATTTAAGAACCTGTGCTGGCAGCCACCCTGGGTATGCTAGTGTGGTTGCCACTGCAAATATCTTCATTGTATGTATTTTGGAGGTTGAATTGACTTGGTGAGAGACCATCTCAAGGACTGTGTATCTGGCTTCTCTGGAAACTTCCAGGAAACCAGGGGACATGATGATTCAGCATATGGGCATGTGAGAAATGAGATGTTTCCTAGCTGTTTCTGGCCATGTAGTAACTTAGGGCTGAAGAACTTAGGCACTTTGAAAAGATGAAGCAATCCCTTTATTGGCTGCTGAGTCAAATGAACCAATGACTCATTGGCCCTTTAAAATAAGATTTTGGTGAAACTCTAGACTATAACATAAATCTAAGATTTAAATAATTTGTCTCTCAAGAACATCATGGGATTTTAATGAACTGAAGAGAGTGAGAAAAAAAAAAGAGCCTAGTCTCCCTTTTGCCTTCTCCCTATTGAAGGCCAGATTTCCTCAGTCCTGAAATCAGTTGTACAGGCATTTTTTTTGTGCTTTGCTTTATTGCACTTCACAGACTGTGTGTGTGTGTGTGTGTGTGTGTGTGTGTGTGTGTGTGTATTTAACAAGTTGAAGGTTTGTGGCAACCTTCTAGTTGAGCAAGTCTATCTGTGCCATTTTCCCAACAATTTGTGTTTATGTCATATCTCTGTGTCACATTTTGGTAATTTTTGCAACATTTCAACTTTTTCATTATCATCATAGCTGTTATGTTTATCTTTGATGTTACTGTAATTGATTTGGGGTACCACAAACCACACCATATAAGATTGTGAACTTAATTGATAAATGTGTATGTTCTCACTATTCCACCAATCAGCCATTACCCATCTCTCTCTCCCTTTCCTTGAGCCTCCCTATTCCCTGAGACATAGAAATATTGAAATCAGGTCATTTAATAACCTTGCAATAGCCTCTAAATGGTCAAGTGAAAGGAAAAGTCAATCATGCAGCAACCTTCATTGTTGTCTTATTTTTAAGACATTGCCACAGTCATCCCAACTTTCAGCAACCATCAACCATTCTGATCAGTCAGCAGCCATGACCATGAAGGCAAGATCCTCTACAAGCAAAAAGATTGCAACTCACTGAAGACCCAGATTATGGTCAGAATTTTTAGCAACAAAGTATTTTTTTTTTTTTTTTGCCTTTTGGAGGGCAATTGGGGTTAAGTAACTTGCCCAAGGTCACACGGCTAGGTTTTTGTTTCTGTGTGCATTAAGTGTCTGAGGCCGGATCCGAACTCAGGTCCTTCTGACTCCAGGCCCGATGCTCTACTCACTGCGCCACCTAGCCGCCCAAAGTATTTTTTAATTAAGGTATATACTTTTTTTAAATACAATACTACTACATATTTAATAGACTACAATATAGTGTAAATATAATTTTTATATGCATTGGGAAACCAAAAAATTCATGTAGCTCATTTCATTTCAATATTCACTTTATTGCAGTGGTCTGTTACTGATCCCACAATATCTCTGAGGTAAGCCTGTATCATATTCCTAGGTGGAGGGCAGAAATACCCTCAGTGGAGAAGAGGGGAGGTACAACACCCTAGTTCCTAATGGGTCCAGTACTAAGTAGTACCTCAACTTTAAGAGGTAACATATGAAGTGACTTGCCAAGTTCACACTGTTAGTAAATGCCAAACTCCAGAGCTGCTGATTTCAAATGCAATACTTTTTTTACTAGAAAAAAATGGGAAGGCTATAGAAGATGATGCAAAAATCTTAGTGTTTTTTAAATTATTAAAGCCTAAAGTTATTTATACTATTAAAACTGAAAACTACACTAAGAATTTGGGGCACCCTGTTTTTTTCATACCCCCCCCAATGATATGCTTTCTTTGGATGGGGGCAGAGTGGGGCATTATTATATCTAAAATGTTAAATGTGTTTTCCCTCTGTTATTTGGCTATTGTCAATACTTACATTGTAGCCTCTTTGGTACCAATATGTCTCCACATTGATTAAAAAAACAGAGGCTTAAAAACTGTATATGATCATTCAAGTTTAATTCTAAATATGCAAATTATATTTATTTATTCATGTGAAATGAATGTTTGTGTTTGTTGTGGGTACAAAGCCACAGAATTCAGTAACAGAAGTGAAGAATGGATGGCTCCAGAGTTTCCCCAGGGACTTAAGAAGCATAGTGGATCATTTTATTACCTCTCCAAAAAGTACAGCTCTGGATGAAACCATAAAATAAAATGGTAGGGAAGCTGCAAGAGGAAAACAGATAATGCAAAAGGAAAAAAAAAGCTTGATTTGATCGGTAATATTTGGAAGGACCCTTTTTTTCATTCCTTTGGATATATCCTCATGAGTATAGTTAAGTGACCAAAAACATGTAAACAGACTATTTTAGATTAATAGAATATTAAATTACAAATGGAGTCATATTTTAACAGTTTATTACACATATAAACACACTCCTGTGTTATTTTTGTATCTTTAATACATTATAAATTAAATGCATTATGCCAATATATATTTTTTAAAAGAATCATGATATTTCTATAATACCCTTCAATATGGGTTCACAGTGCTTGTGAAGATCCCAGTTTGCCAGGAAATACTGTGAAAATCTCAAGAAAGCAACATCACTTTATTTTAAACTTAAATTTTCTCCTCTAATTCCATACCTTAAAAACATTACATGAACGTGGAGCCAAGATGGTGGAACTTTGCTAACTTTGTAACTTTGTAAAGTAACTTTACTAAGCTCCTTCATGAATCCCATCACTAAACTTTAAAAAGTGAATCTAAATGGATTTTGGAGCGACAGAATCCACTGGGAGGCAGAGTGGGGCAGAATTCAGCCCAGGAAGGTGCCCACATGCGTCAGGACAGGCGGAGCCCAGAGCACATGGGGACTGTAGCAGCTCAGACTAGAGGGTGGACTACAGCAGAGAGAGAAGGAGCCCCAGCCAGCTGACTCACCCATGCCAATGGCAATTCGCAGCCATCTCACCACAGGACAGGAGGAATCATCAGAGCTGGGTAAGAGAGGGCTCGGGGCCCCCAGCAGAGACAGCAGCTTCTCCTGGGGCTATCAGCCCCCAGCCTGGAAGTTTAGAAATTGCCTACCAGTCCTTCCAGGGCCTAGGATGACAAAGTAAACTCTGGCTGCTCTGATTCCCCCTCCCTGACCTAGAAAACCCAAAGATAAGTGTCCCACCCAAAGTGAAATCCTTATAGTGGAAATAGCCTCAGGCTTGGGAGTCATTGAGAAGGGGTGTAGCTGAGGGAGCAAGGAGTCTGAAGAGAAGAGGGGGAAGGATCCCAACAAGCCCCATCTCACCTGACCAGCAAAAGCCTGCCTCAGCAGCCCAGAGGTATAGAGGCAGAAATCTGAAGTGGCCAGACCACCCCTCCTCCACAGATTACTCTGTGTGCCTCAGCATACCTCAGGGGGATCACTGAGACTCCTGCCTTGGCCTCAAACTAGACACCCAGAGGCTACAGCATACAAAGTCAAAAAACAGGCCCTTAGCTCCCAGCCTGAGAAATTAGGAAATAGGAAATTACAATGGGAAGGAAGGAAACTGAGAAGGAGAAGGGGAAGGCAAGAAAATCGATCAGAGCTTATTATGTAGATCAAGAACAACCAAATACAGAGGACAACATGGACTCTACTCACACCTGAGAATACAGAAGGAAATATGAACTGGTCTCAAGACCAAAAAGCATTCTTGGAAGAGCTTAAGAAAAATTTTAAAGACCAAATTAGGGAGACAGAAGCCAAATTTAAATCTACAGTGACCAAACTGGAAAAAAAAAAGTTTCACTGGAGAAAACAAATCCTTAAAAAGTAAAATGAGTGAAGTAATTGGAGAAAATACCTCCCTAGAAAAGGACCTTCAAAAACTAACCAAAGGCTATAATTTGCTAAAAATTAGAATCAGTCAAATTGAAACTCAGAACTTTATGATGCACCAAGAGCCAATCAAGCAAAACATGAAGATTGAAAAACTGGAAGAAAGTGTAAATATCTCACTGGAAAAACAACTGATCCAGGAGAGATAACTTAAGAATTATTGGTCTACCTGAAAGCCATGATGAAAAAAGCAGCCTGGACAACATCCTCCAAGAGATTGTCAAAGAAAACTGTCCTGAAGTCCTGGAATCAGAAGATAAAATAGTGATCAAAAGAATTAACCCGACTTCTCCTGAAAGAGATCCCAAATTGAAAACACCAAGAAATATAGTAGCCAAATTCCAGAATTACAAGATTAAGGAAAAAAATACTGTAAGCAGAGAAAAAGAAACAATTCAAATATCATAGAACTACAGTCAGGATCACACAGGACCTAGGAGCTTCTACATTAAAAGATCGGAGGGATGGGAATTTGATATTTCATAGGGCAAACGAGCTAGGACTGAAACCAAGGATTAACTACATGGCAAAACTGAGCATAATCTTTCAGACAAGGAGATGGTCATTTAATGAAATAAGGGACTTCCAGACTTTGCTGATGAAAAAGGCAGAGCTCAATGGAAAATTTTATCTCCAATTACAAGATCCAAGAAAGGCATAAAAAGGTAAACAAGGAAAACACAAACTCACACAGAAATACGTGCACACATGCACATTCATGCACACATGCACATAACTTGGGATGCAATAAGAGCAAAATGTTCACATCCCTATATGAGAAGCTGATAACTGTCAATATAAAAATTTATATGATTATCATGACCTTTAAAAGGGTTCTACATAGATAGAGGGTGTGGGTATGAATGAACTAATCCAAAAATTTAAAAAAAAACCTTATTAAGGGGTCAGAGGGACTGTAATGGGATAAAAGGAAAGGATGAGACAGAAAAAGGAAAGTATGCCATTTGAAAAGGCATAAAAACACACTATAGTAGAGGGGAAGGAAAGAGGGAGAGGAACATCATCTGAACATTATTCTCACTGGTTCTGGTTCAAAGAGGGATCAACATAATCAGTTAATATTAAGATTCTAACATGAAAAGACAAGAAAACTCCTTAAATAGAGGGAAAGGAGGGAGGGAGAGGAGCACTGTTTGAAATTTACTCTCATTGGTTTGGGGTCAAAGGGGGAATAACATACTCTGATAAGTATAAAAATCTATTGTGTCCTATAGGCAGTAGGAGGACAAGGGGAGAATAAAAAGGGGGGAATTTGAGGAGAGGGAAATAGTAGTAAGGGGAGAGGGTATATAAAGAAGGGGGTCACCGGGTGGGAACACTAAGGGGGGGTGGACAAAAGGGAAACCATTAAGGAGGGGAAGGGAGAAAGAAGAAACAAAAACATAAGCTGGAGAGGGAATAGGATAGAGAGGAAGAGACAGATAGTCATCATGACTGTGAATGTGAATGGGATGAACTCTCCCATAAAACAGAGGCAGGTAGCAGAATGGATTAAAAAACATGATCCTACAATATGCTGTCTACGGGAAACACATTTGAAACAAAGCGATACCCACAGGGTAAAGGTAAAAGACTGGAGTAGAATATATTATGCCTCAGCTAAAGTAAAAAAAAAAGCAGGGGTACCAATACTTATCTCAGATAAAGCAAAAGCAAAAATAGATCTAATTAAAAGAGATTAGGAAGGAAACTATATCCTGCTAAAAGACGCCAATGAGAATTAAGCAATATCATTACTTAACACATATGCACCAAGTGGTATAGTATCCAGATTCCTAGAGGAGAAGTTAAAGGAATTAGAGGAAACAATAGATAGCAAAACTATACTAGTGGGGGACCTTAATCTCCCCATCTCTGAACTTGATAAATATAACCTCAAAATAAACAAGAAAGAAGTTAATGAGGTGAATAGAATTTTAGAGAGGCTACATATGATAGACCTCTGGAGAAAACTGAATGGGGATAAAAAGGAATATAATTTCTTCTCAGTGGTTCATGGTACACACTCAAAAATAGACCATGTACTAGGGCATAAAAACCTCACAATTCAGTGCAGAAAGGCAGAAATATTAAATGCATCATTCTCAGATCATGATGCAATAAAAATTATATGCAATAAAGGGCCATGGAAAGATAAACTAAAAACTAATTAGAAATTAAACAATTTAATCCTAAAGAATGAGTGGGTCAAACAAGAAATTATAGAAACAATCAGTAATTTCATTCAATGGAATGATAACAATGAGAAAACATACCAAAATTTGTGGGATGCATTAAAGGCAGTCCTTAGAGGAAGTTTTATATCCCTGAGTGCATACATGAATGAATTCTAGAAAAGGGAGGTCAATGAATTGGGCATGCAATTGAAAAAGCTAGAAAAAGAACAAATTTAAAATCCCCAATTAAATCTTAAATTAGATATATTGAAAACCAAAGGAAAGATTAATAAAATTAAAATTAAGAAAACTATTGAATTAAAAATAAAAGTAAGAACAGGTTTTATGAAAAAACCAATAAAATTGATAGACACTTAGTCAATATGATATAAAAAGAAAACCAAATTATGAGTATCAAAAATGGAAAGGGTGAACGTACCTTCAAAGAAGAAGAAATCAAAACAATAATTAGGAATTATTTTTCCCAATTGTATGCACATAAATTTGACAATCATAGTGAAATGGAGGAATTTTTGCAAAAACACAAGTTGCCTGGATTAACTGAAGAGGTAAATTACTTAAATAACTCCATCTTAGAAAAAGAAATCAAGCAAGCCATCAGTGAACTCCCTAGGAAAAAATCTCCAGGGCCAGATGGATTTACTAGTGAATTCTATCAAACATTTAAAGAACAATTGATTCCAATACTCTACAAACTATTTGGGAAAATTTGTGGAGGAGTTCTACTAAATTCTTTCTAAGACAAAATTATAGACCAATTGCCTTCATGAATATAGATGCAAAAATTTTAAATAAAATATCAGCTCAAAGACTACAGCAACTTATCACAAGAATAATACACTTTGATCAGGTAGGATTTATTCCAGGAATGCAAGGATGGTTTAATGTTAGGAAAACCATCAGTATGATTGATCATATCAACAATAAAACTCGCAGAAACCACATGATTATCTCAATAGATGGAGAAAAGGCTTTTGACAAAATAAAACATCCATTCCTATTAAAAACACTAGAAAGTATAGGAAGAAATGGAGCCTTCCTTAAAATAATAGGTAGCATTTATTTAAAACCATCAGCAAGTATTATATGCAAGGGGGATAAGCTAGAAGCATTTCCAATAAGATCAGGAGTGAAACAAGAGTGTCCACTATCACCCCTCCTATTCAATCTGGTACTAGAAATGTTAGCAGTAACAATTAGAGAAGAAAAAAAAATCAAAGGAATCAAATTAGGCAAAGAAGAGACCAAGTTATCATTCTTTGTGGATGATATGAAGACATACTTAAAGAATCCTAGAGAATCAAGTAAAAAACTACTTGAGACAATAAATAAATTTGGCAAAGTTGCAGAATATAAAATAAAAACACATAAATCCTTGGCATTCCTGTATATTTCTAATGAAATACAACAGCAAGAGATAGAAAGAGAAATCCCATTTAAAGTTACTGTAGACATTATAAAATATTTGGGAATCTACCTGACAAAACAAACCCAGGACCTATATGATCACAACTACAAAACACAAAGTCAGATCTAACTAATTGGAAAAATATCAATTGCTCGTGGCTAGGTCAAACTAATATAATAAAAATGACAATTTTACCCAAACTAAATTATATATTTAGTGCCATACCAATCAATTTACCAAAAATATACTTTATAGAGCTAGAAAAAAATAGTAACAAAATTTATTTAGAAGAACAAATGGTCCAGCATATCAAGGGAATTAATGAAAAGACATGCTAGGGAAGGTGGACTAGCTATACCAGATTCTAATCTGTATTATAAACCAGCAGTCATCAAAATTACTTGGTACTGACTGAGGAATAGAGTAGTGGATCAATGGAATAGATTGGGCTCATGAGATTCAGCAATTAATGAGTATAGTAATCTATTGTTTGATAAACCCAAAGACCCCGGTTTTGGGGATAAGAATGCACTATTTGACAAAACTGCTGGGAAAACTGGAATATAGTATGACAGAAAGTGGGCATAGACCATTTTCTAACACCATATACCAAAATCAAGTCTAAATTGGTGCATGATCTAGGCATAAAGGATGATAGTGTAAGCAATCTCAGAAAGCAAGGAATAGTTTACCTGTCAGATTTGTGGAGAAGGAAAGATTTTATGACCAAACAAGAATTAGAGAACTTTATAAAATGCAAAATGGATAAGTTTGATTACAATAAATTGAAAAGCTTCTGTACACACAAAGCAAATGTAACCAAGATTAAGAGGTAGGTGAGAAATTGGGAAAGAATTTTTGCAACCTGTTTCTGATAAAGGACTCATTTCTAAAATATACAGAGAATTGAGTCAAATCTGTAAGAACACAAGTCATTCCCCAGTTGATAAATGGTCAAAGGATATGAACAGGCAGTTTTTGGAGAAAGAAATTAAAGATATCTATAAGCATATGAAGAAATGCTCTAAATCACTATTGATTAGAGAAATGCAAATCAAAACAACTCTGAGGTACCATATCTCACCAGTCAGACTAGCTAAGATGACAGAACAGGAAAATGATAAGTGCTGGAGAGGATGTGGGCAAATTGGAACACTAATTGTTCCAATTAGCATTGCTGGTGGCGTTGTGAACTGATCCAGCCATTCTGGAGAGCAATATGGAAATATGCCCAAAGGGCTATAATAATTTCATACCCTTTGACCCAGCAATATCACTTCTAGGTTTATATACCAAAGAGATCATAGAAGTGGGAGGAAGACCCAAATGTACAAAAATATTTATAGCAGCTCATTTTGTAGTTGCAAAGAATTGGAAATTAAGGGGGTGCCCATCAATTGGGGAATGGCTGAACAAGTTGTGGTATATGCATGTAATGGAGTTCTATTGTGCTATGAGAAATGAGGAGCAGATGGACTTCATATTTACCTGGAGAGGCTTATACAAACTGATGCTGAGTGACAAGAGTAGAACCAGGAGAAATTAGTACACAATCACAGATGCAACATATGTGTGATGACCAACTATGATAGACTGGACTCTTCTCAGCAGTGCAGTGATGTAAGTCAATCCCAAAAGACTCATGATGGAGAGAAATGTCGACATCCAGAGAAAGAACTGAGTTTGAATCCTGATTAAAGCAAGCTACTCGATCATTTTCTTTTTCTTGTTTGGTTTTATTTCCTCTTTACCATTTTTCATTCCATCTAGTACAATCTGACTTTGTAACCTGACTAATGTCTAATGTGAAAGTATTTGTAGATCCTATACTGGATTGTATGCTGTCATGGGGGGTAAGGGGAGGGAAAGAAAATTTGAAACTCAAGGAATTGTGGAATTGAATCTTGTAAACTAAAAGTAAACAAACAAATTAATAAAGACAAAAAAATAAAAAATAACATTACATGAATAACTTTTGAGGAAAAGAAAAGGCTGGGTTATACCAGTTTATATGTTGCTCAAAAAATTATTTTATAATTAATAACATCATAAATAATTTAAATAACAGGCATTGAATTCCAGGACTTAAAAGGGTTTCTGAGATCAAGGGGAGGAAAAAGGTTTTGTAATCTTCCGGGTTACCTATACCCTTTGGCTTTTAGTAATTTTCCCATATATCCTAGTTAACATGAAAGGAAATTCATTCTAGAGTTATTATGAATATGCATATAAAATATAAATAAATGAATATTTCATAAAGAAAACTTTATTTAGGACATGGTAACATTTTTTAATATTGTAAAGTTCTGTCCAATCCACAATTTTTTTCACTAGCACTACTTTCAGACCATTTCAATAGAAAAAAAAACTATATATATATATATTTCCCCATGTAGCCCTTTGATAAGTTTCTTGTATTCCCTGTGGCTTTTTACATCTCAGATTTGAAAGCCTTGACCTATTTCAAATCATTAACTTTATCCATATTATGTTTTATTTCAATTTTATAATTTTTCTCTTAGAAAGTATTTATTTTTCTCTCTTCTCCCTATTGACCAACAACAAATGGAAGAAGGGGGGGAAAACATAAATATGCATAGTCAGGCAAAGCAAGTTCCCAGAAATACATGTCTCATTCTGCATCTGAAACTATCTGCTCTCTGCCAGGAGGTAGGTAGTATCAGTTGAGAACAAACCCTGAAACCTAAATAAAGGTTTTCATAAAGAGTTTCATCTGGAATAAAAGTATGGCTCCCTCCTGAATCTCTGTTAAATTTTATATTATATAGAGTTCAAAGAAGGGTACAGGCTGAATGGCCAGCACATACATAGGTTGCTTGAGATGGCCATCAACAGGTAACTATAAACAGTCAATGAAACTTGAGGGAAGCCAAAACAGAAGAATTTTGTGTAGACTTAAGACCAGATCTGGGTGGGGTCTCAGCCTTCCTTATAGTGGTCACCAGCTTTCCTGAAGGGTCTCTGAGGTCAGCATGACCTAAGCAATTTTCCCACACAAAATGAGATTGAAACAATATTAAGAGACTGTAAATAATAACATATTTTCACCACAGTAACATTCATGGTCTTCATTCCTCTGGAATTCTGCTTTGTCAGTACATTGATGCCAATCACAAAATCTTGAAGATTATTTTCTTTTTAAAGTTGTTTTTGTTGCATAAATTGTTTTCCGATTTTTCACCATTTTACTGTGCATCTGTTCAGGGTCCTTCCAGGCATCCTTCCTGCATCAATGGTCCTTCCTGTTGTAGCAGCAAGCACCCCAATATCCCCAGGGTAGCTGCCAATATAGGTTCTTAGATCTGCTTTTCAAAAGGAAAGCAACTCAAAATGGGTCAACAAGCTTACTTTAATCAAACAAACATACATTACCTAGTTCAGGGGAAAAAGGTCAGCACCCGAACTTCAGAGTTACAGAACTTACAGATCAAACAGACAGGCTTCCAAACTGTCCTACCATTATATCAATACCAAATCACAGTTACCAGAGACGGAAGCATCAACATCTGGGTTTTCAAAGCCGGGGGGCTCTCAACAACGGCTTCCCAGAGTCTCCTCTGGTCAAATCACACAACACTTCTCAAAGTGAGCCCCAAAGCTAAGCCCCTCATCAGAGTTTATATAGCCTTCTCCTAGCTCAAAGATTGTAACAACCTCCTTGACCCACTGCCCAATCACAAAGTATCAAGGTGTGGGCTTTCCAGAAAAACAAGCCTCCCACCACAGGCTCCAGGTGCACTTAAGCTAGGGGCAGGGAAGATCTTTAAATCTGCATTTCCATTACATTCAGCCCCAAGATCTTTCTTGCCCATAGCATACACAATTTACATTTGAATTAGCACTAAACATCTCTTAGGTCATATTTTCCAGGTACATAAGAAAATCACAATATAATCTCAAAATACAATAGTCCAAGTCTTCCACTCATGGGGCAAATGTTAACTCAGTCCACTTATCAGTAAAATCAAAAAATAGTCACTCTTAAGTTAACTCAATCAGTTACATCAGTTTTCAAAGTACAAGTCTTCCACTCATGGGGCAAAGTCTTGATTAACTCAATTAGTCTCTTATCTGTAACAATATCTCAAAGTACAATCATTAGCTTATTCAGTAAAATCTTACCAAGTATGCCCATAGCATAGACAATTTACATTTCAATTAGCACTAACCATCCCTTAAGTCATATTTTCAAGGTACATCTAAAGTTACCAAAGTGGCCACTGGGTCTTAAACAAAGTACATTGCATTTTCACATCAATTCACAAAATACAAAGCATTATCACATAAAGTTCTCTTGGGAGGAGGGGGGTGTCCTTCCCACAACACTGCGCCAGCCCCTGCTTCCAAGTCCAGAGAGGGAGCTGGGCAACAAAACCAAAGTGGGGTCCTTGGGGTCCATGGCACTTCACCCCACCCATCAGTCACAAGTCCATCCCCCCTGGGTCCCAAACTGTGGGATGCAGCAAGGAAACACATTCAGTGCCCCAGCTTTGCCACACAGTCCTTATCTTGTCCTGTGGCTGAATACCAAACTCCTGGGTTCCTTCTCCTCCAGCAGAAGGCAGCGGCTCCAGGCTTCTCCACAGGTCTCCATGCAGGCAGCTCACCATTCCTGCTCTCAGCTCAGTGAAGTCAGCATGCAGGTCTTCTCTCCTGCTCCATGGCTCCACAGAATCACAGCTACCACAACTGGGAAACAAACAATTATCCCAGCCCCCATACTTTCCTTTTACTCAGCAGATCCCATCCCTCGTCGCCATTTTGTAGCAGCAAGCACCCCAATATCCCCAGGGTAGCTGCCAACACAGGTTCTTAGATCTGCTTTTCAAAAGGAAAGCAACTCAAAATGGGTTAACAAGCTTACTTTAATCAAACAAACACACATTACCTAGTTCAGGGGAAAAAGGTCAGCACCCCGAACTTCAGAGTTACAGAACTTACAGATCAAACAAGACAGGCTTCCAAACTGTCCCACCATTATATCAATACCAAATCACAGTTACCAGAGAGGGAAGCATCAACATCTGGGTTTTCAAAGCCGGGGGGCTCTCAACAACGGCTTCCCAGAGTCTCATCTGGTCAAATCACACAACACTTCTCAAAGTGAGCCCCAAAGCAAAGCCTCTCATCAGAGTTTATATAGTCTGTAACAACCTCCTTGACCCACTGCCCAATCACAAAGTATCAAGGTTGGGCTTCCCTGAAAAACAAGCCTCCCACCACAGGCTCCAGGTGCACTTAAGCTAGGGGCAGGGAAGATCTTTAAATTTGCATTTCCATTACACCTGTTTTCTCTGTCACTATTTGACATTTTTCATTGCATAAGAATATTTTATTGCATATGCATTCCTTGGTTGATTTAGTCATTCTCCAATATATGGGTGCCTCCTTTGTTTCCAGTTTGGAATTACTACAAAAAGAACTGCTATAAAGATTTTTGTACATATGGGTTTTTATTCTTTTTCTTTGTTCTCTTTAAGCTGCAGGCAGGGATGTGCAGGTAAATGTTTCTCTAAAAAGTTGCTTCCAGCACCCCCCTGGATACACCCAGGAGGGGTATCATTGAGCCAAAAGATATACCTAGTTTTGTGACTTCCAAATTGATTCCCAGAATGGCAGGACTACCGATAGTGTGCCTGTTTTTCTGCAGCATCTTCAACAATTTCATTTTCTTTTTTCTTCACTCAGTTTTACAGATAAGGATAAAACCAGAGAGACTGTAACTTGCTTAATGTCACAAAGCTAGTTAGTGACAGAATTAGGATTAGAAAACAAGTCTTCAAATTCCTGGAGACATTTTAGTTGTGTCATCTTTAATTTTTAGTTATATTAGTAAAATATGTCAGGCTTCAAAATTATTGCTGAATTCTTTACAGAAATTCTGGGGTGTTGAGAGATTCTGAGATGGAATGTAAAATAGAGGGGAAAATGTCAATATTTTCTGTCCCAAACAGGTTGTGAAACTTTTAATTCAATTGATCCTGTTTTATAGCATAGAAAAATTAACAGGGTTACCTTCTCTGTCCTCAAAGAAGACTGGCTAGGGAAAGTTTAGTTCTCTCATTAAAATAATAATAACTTTAACAGGAATTGATCAGGTATGCCTTGAAGTGCCTTGATGGGTTGCCAGTGGTTGGATCTGCCTCCTACATGGTTTTTATGTACAGAAATAAGAAATAAGGTCTTGTCACAAGAGTCACCTTTCTTCATGGTATATAGTAGTAACCAGAGACATCAACTCAACCTCTCTGCATTCTCTCTCCTTTGGACTCTCACACTGAAGTACAACAGAAAATGGCAACTTGGTGGAGAAGCACATGGCCATCTATCTGTGCTTACCCAAAAGACTTTGAGAATTGAGTTCCTGAGCCTCTGATTCTTTGATGTTATTGTTGGTCTTTGTTTATTTTTCTGAGCATAGGATAGAATCTAAAATGTGACATGCCCATTTAGACTCATTGAGTGCCTATACAGGACTTATAGAAACAGTTTTCTACTTTGAGGGAAATCTAAACATGAGATATACCTAAACTTTTATCAGAAGATTTCCACTGACATTCCTGAGTGGGAGCAAGAGTAAAGAAGAGAAAAGGATCCTTGAGTCTAAACTAACGGGTATGTACCCAGAGTCCTAAGGTGAGGGGGGTGAAGTGGGAAGGAGATTCCTGGGTTATAAGTGACAAAGGACAACCATTTTCTTGTTTTCACTATGATTTGACCTAATAACTCCATCTCTCCCTTCTTCACAAAGATGACTATATCTGTGTATAATTGAGGGGAAGTAGAGAAAAGGGTTATGAAAATTAAGTAGATTGAGGAACTGGGAAGTTAGGGTATTTGAAGGAACACTAATATGTATGTTAGTTACCCTAGTATCAGGATGGAATTTGGGTTGAAAGGGATACTATGAACCAGATTCTGAGCTCACTGAGAAAGGAAGGAAAGTACCTGGAAAGGATCTGGATTATCTGATAAATCTAGACAGAGTCTATCTCAACTTAGGGAGGTTGCTGACTGATGGCGATAGAAGGAGAGTCTAGAAGTAGTAATGGGGAGTATTCTGACTATTCTGACAGTTCCATTAGGAACAGGATATATGCAAGAAAGTATAACCATTATTAGAAAAGATAGCCAGGGGTATAATATCATTTGAAGGAAGCCAGATCTCAGTGAGTACCACAACATGGAAGGAACAAAGGAGGAAAAAAATGTCTAAAATGGAAGGATTTGTTAATTATGGTTAAGATCCTTGATACCTAGCTTTTCTATCTTTCAAGTGGGGTTCATACATGTACTGTTTACTCACAGAAATATAAAGAAAGGTCTCTATAAACCTTATAGTGCTATATAAACATCATATAGCATAAAACTGGTCGTTTTAATTATATGAATCCACTGAATAGTATGAGGAGATAGGACTGCATCATACTTAGGAAACTGAGCAATGATTTGTTCTCAAAACCATAAAATCCATCTTTCCAACAAGATTTTCTGGTAATATTATATGGCTATAAATACCATGGAATTGGATAATTTCAAAAGAATCACAATTTGCATTGAACCAACAACAGTAGTTCATGAGATGATGGTAAGTAGGCTAAAGCTGTGTTTAAGTTGGAAAGAAGACAGATAAATCATATAATAGGCATAATGGATCATAGGTACCTGATTAAGCATTATTATCCACAAACTATGACAAATAATCAGAGGAAGATCTCGAATGCATCTGGAGTGCTCAGAGAAGGACATGAATAAGTACTTCCTGGGATGAAGAAAGCGTGGACGGATCGCTTGCTGTCTGCTCTGGTAAAAGTACTGATTTTAGTGAGTTCATGAACCTACTGAAGAGCTGAACAAAGGCCTCTTTTTGGTCCACATTGTTTTTTGTTTTAATGTTTCTCCTTGCCCTAGCATTCTGTATTAAGCTTTATTGTCCCTTGGAGCTTTAAAAATTTCAGGATTCTAAAACCTGAGCCTCAAAGTACATGTCTTCTAAGATGATGTATCAAGTCAGTAATACTCAAGACATAAGCCATTTTGTAAGCAAATATAGCTTATGTACATTATGCTTCTTCCCCTCCTTCCCCTCATTGAAGATGTTCTGACAAAGTCTGAATGCCTTCCTGTCCAGAGTTTATTGAGGGGTTTCCAGTTCTATTAGAACTGAAAGAAATTTAAGAACTATCTAGTTCTGGGGTTTGTAACCTTTTTTTTTAAAATCCTAGGCTCCTTTGTTAGTCTAGTGAACCGGCCTGCTGGTGGGTTTGTCTGCCTCAAGTCTCATCCCACTCCAATCCATTCTCCAAGATTCAGCTATTAAAGTGCCTTTCCTAAAGTGCAGGTTCAGCCATGTCACTTCCCAACTAAATAAACTCCAATGGGCCCTTATTGCCTCCAGGATCAAGTAGAAAATCCTCTTTTTGGTGTTCAGGACTTTTCATAACCTAACCCACTTCTGCCTTTCTAATGATTTTACACCTTACTTCCCACAACTTGCTCTATCATGCAGTGATGCTGATCTCTTGGTACTTCCTTGGAGAAGGCACTCCATCTGTAGATTCCGGAGAATTTTCTCGTTTTCTCCCTCCCCTCCCCACCCCATGTCTACAACCTCCCTCCTCAATTCCACCTACTGACTTATCTGGTTTCCTTTAAGGCCCAACTAAAATTACATCTTTCTCAAACCTTCTTAATTCTAGTGCCTTCCCTCTGTTAATTATTTCCTACTTATCCTATATATTGTTTAGATGTGTGTATACATATATATGTGTATGTGTGTATATATGTATATGTGTATTGTGCATTTGATGTTGCTTCCCCATTAGATTATAAGCTCCTTGAGACAGAGACCCTCCTTCTTTTTGCTGCCATGCTGCTTAGTACAGTGCCTAAAAAATAGTATGTGGTTAATATATTTTTATTGATAGATTTTTGACGTTTATGGATGCCTTCCCAGAATAATATTTTGAAATGCATACAATAAAATAGATTACTAAGGAACTCAATTATATTGAAATACAATTATCAAAATATTAAAAAATTAATTCATGAGCCCCCTAAAACCAATCAATGGACACCAAGTTAAGAAGCCATGATTCCAGTTCAAGTGTCTCTTTTTACAGATAAAGAAACTTAGGTCCAAAGAAGTGAAATGATTTCCTGAGATTTGCAACTAATTAGTGGAAAAGTCAAATCCAATATTCTTTCAATGTTCATTACAGTTCTTTCAGTGTAGCTCTCCGAACTAAATAAGAGGTTCCTTGCAACTATGATATAAGATTCTCTGCTAACATTCTTGTATCAAGTCTGGTTATAATTCTTAGAAGATTGGAAAACCATTAAAAATCCACTCCTACATTCTACTTTTCATCCCCTCTCTATTTAGCATGCCACCAGCAGTCCTGTGTATATGACATGGTTTAATATTAAAAGGACCTCAACAGGATTTTCATTTATTGTATTTTAGTAGTGAGGCTTCTGATCTTTGCTTTGGGGTTTGCATAAAGATGAAGCTTAATAAGAATCTAATCCTTACTTTAGGCTACGTGGTTTTAACAATATTTATTGTAGTGTCTGCTCCTCATGCATTTCCAACTAAAAGTCAAATAGAGGAACATATTTGGCTACTCTAGAATCAAACACATCTCAGTTATGCCCTGGAACTAGAAGGGCAGAAGTCCCTGTTTTGGTAGGGAACATAATAGTAACTTGGGGATATTTCAGGTAATAGCATAGGTTACTTATGTTTGGTTGATAATTTCTCGAGTGTGACCTCAGCTCTCCTTCTCAAAGTGCGTTGAAAGTTTCATGTGAAATGCCAGGCTATGTGTATTTTCTGGAATAGATTTCTTAATGATGCATAGTCTTCATGGATGATTTAATTCAGAATTTATTCATTAAGCTTGTAGACTCCATTACTTGGGTGGGGCTCCTGAGGAGATGGAAATAGAGTTTAAATAACCTTGGCTAATTTTTGTTATAGTTTTAGAAGGAAGAAACTTCTTAACTATCAGAGTTATTAAGCACTTGGAAACAATTTAGAAATTAAGGAAGCCTCATGAAAATCTCTTCCCTGGAAATCTTTTTTTTAAAATGAGAAACTATTCTAATTGAATGATTCAAGTACAGACCTGCCTGAAGAAAGGAATCTGGACAGATGACCTCTTAAATTCCATTCTACAAGCTTGCCAATATATCTAGATCTACACACACACACACACACACACACACACACACACACACTCTCACTCACGATTTAAAGTGTGTTCAGATAATAGACCACAAAAATTTAACAGTTTGATTAGCAATAAGAGAAATTGGAAAACTAAGAGCAAAAGTGAATAGAAGGAAGAGCGGTGCAACTACTTGGCATGATGGACTGAGGACATGTTAAACTTGGAATCAAGTTCTTAAAAAAAGAAAAAAGAGAGATGGTCCTGAAGGAGCAAACCTTGTATTGGGAGGGATGCAGGTTCATCAGGTGAACAGATAAACATATGCATAATAATCTGAGGAGGCAGAGATCATTAACAATACAACAGAAAGCAGCTCTCCATTTATCTTTTTGAATGCTCTTGTTCTGGAACAAAAGAATAGCCTGGTAGGATTCTCTGCCATAAAGATTCTCATTTCTTTTTCCATCTGCCCTGGACTACTGCAAATTCTCCTTCCTTTGCATCCAGAATCATCTTTATTCACAGATCTAGCCATGCCACTCTTCTCCTCAAAATCTGTTGCTAGATCCTGGTCTATACTACTGAATAACTTTAAGACTCCTTTGCGTGGCATTCAAGGCTCTCTACATTTTGGTTTAATCAGTGAATTCAGATCTTTCCACTTTATCTCATTCTACTCTCTCTACTTTATTTCTTTTTACACTACTCTATCTTCCTTCTGAACAGGTTCACTGCACCTCCATAAAGTGTCTCCCACTTCCCCACCTTCATGCTTAACCTCATACATTTTGTATACCTAGAAGAGGAAGTTAGGTGGCATGGTACATAAAGTGCTGGGCTTAGAGTCAGGGAGCCTGGAGCTCAAATCCAGACCCAGAATCTCACTAACTATTTGACCTTAGGCAAGTTACTAAACCTCTTTTTGCCTCAGTTTACTGTTCTGTAAAATTGGGGTGCTAATAATAGCATTTCCCAGGATTGTGGTGATGATCATATGACATTATATTTGTAAAGTGTTTTTCAAACTTTAAAATGCTATATTGTTAGCTATTATTATTAGACTGAATAACATGACTGATGAGTTAAACAGGCAGGCGAAGTCCAGCTGGGGCTCAGAAATACTTCTTTGGAGAAATCACAACTCCCCGAACAATCTTGAGGTTCTTATTCATTTAGAGAGGAGAGAGTCCAAAGCCTTGCCTCATGAACAGAAATGAGACTGTGAGAGCTGATAATAATTATTATTTATGTCCAGTTCCTGTGGATGGGTGCTTTTTTCTTTGGAATAGAAAGTGGTAAACTCAACTGATAAAATTCAGATAAATAACACTTACTATTTTTCTAAACTTTGATTTTTATCATGTGACTCCAAAAAAACCTCAAAAAACCTCCAATGCCTTCATATTGTCTATAGAATTAACTCCTAAATAATTTGCTTGGCATTCTGCTCTCTTGATAATCTAGTTCCACTTAATCTAACCAACCTTATCTGCTTGTACTCCCACAAATAAGGCCCATGCTCTAGTCAGACCAGTCTCTTAATTCTCTCCAAGGGCCTTATGAACATTTTATCTCTATGCCTTTACTCCAGTAGTTCTTTTGTTTTGGAACACAGAGCATTTCTCCTATCCCCTCCCCTCCCCCATCCCAAACACATACCTCCCTTGCCTATCCAACTCCTACCCTTACTTCAAGTTCAAGCTAGACAGTGTGGAACTTGGAGTCTGGTAGACTTGGGCTTGAACCTGGCCTTGGGCATTTAAAAGCTGTGTGACTCTGGGCAAATCATTTAATCTATCAAGGATTCCGATTACTCATCGGTGAAATTAGTGGGTTAATATGATATCCTCTATAAAGTCCTTTCTAACTTTAAAATTTATGATTTTATGATTGTTTCCTGGCCATTCTGACTAATAAGACTTTCTTCCTTCTTTGGATCTCTACATCACTCCCTGACTAATGGAAAGAGCACAGGACTTGGAGCCAGAAGCTCTGGATTCTGATCCCAGCTACGTCAATTACCTGTTGTCTAAATTTGAATAAATCACATGACTTCTCTAAACCTTGGTTTTCCTATATGGAAAATTATAATAAAAATACCTACTCTGTTTACTTAATGGAGTTGTTGAAGGCTCAAAACAGAAAACTAATAATCAACCAGTGTGCTAAGTAGGTATTGGAGACAGAAGTACAGAGAATGAACAATCTCTATTCTCAAAGAGCTTACTAAATGGGGGAGACCAATATATATATAAAACATTTACAGCACAATATGATATTAATAAATACATGCCCATACACAAAGTCTTCTGGGAGGGATGGCACTAATAATTAAGCAGTTGAACAGTTAAATAAACATTTATTAAGTGCCTATTATGTGTCAGACACTGTGTTAAGCAGTGGGTTTACAAAGACAGGCAAAAGATCCATAGTCTAATGGGAAAGGCAACATGAAAATAGCTATATATAAATGAACTATATATGAGATAAATCAAAGATAATCAGCAGAAAGAAAGGACTAGCATTAAGGTAGAAAAATAAAGACTTCTTGTAGAAAGTGAAATCTTAACTGGGACTTGAAGTAAGCCAAGGAGTCCAGGAGACAGATGAAGAGGAAGAGAATTCTGGTCATGAGGGTCAGCCACTGAAAATATAACATAGGCCAGAGATGGAGTGTCTTCTTCAAAAAACAGAAATGAGGTTAGTGCCACTGGATCACAGGGTATGTGGAAGGGAATAAAGTTTAATAAGACTAGAATGGTGGGAAGGGACAAGATTATAAAACATAAGGTTTAGCCCTAAATAGTTTCTAACTCAAATTCTTTCTTTACATCATAGAGTTCACAGATCACAGACTAGCACCCAAGTATCAAGTGAGTCTTAATAGAAGAAGTAATCAGTTTGGATATTTCAAGCTATGTTTTTTGTTTTTAAATCAATTACATGGGGAATTCAGAAAAAATCTACCCACTATATCTTCAAGTAAGGATAATATTGGCTGTTTCCTCTTGGGGTTTTTTGGATGGATAAATAAAATAACATGAGACTAATGCTTTGATATCATAAGGAGATAAAAAATTTTATGAGACAAATTTAATATTTATCAACATGAAAAAAATCTTTAAATGCTAGAAGACCCTTTAGTAGAAAATAGCAACGTGTGTATTTTTTAAAGAAAAATAAATATTAAATATTTTCCCATTACATGAAAATGAATACTTTGTATCTATTTCTAATAAGATAATTTCAAACTAGGAAATAATAATCCTCATTAATTGAGACCTTTCCTTTCAAGTTTGGCACAAGCTTCCAAAGTTTTATTTGCTTCTTTAAGCCAGCAAACACTTGATGTTCCTGCCAAGGAAAGAGATATGGCAGCCAAGGGCAACGCTAATTTATAATATAAATTTGCTTGTGAGATCTTATTTAAGAGCATGGCAAAAGATTATGAGCAACATATTTTCATAAAACAGGGAGAAGCACTAGGGAGAAAAACGGATTTTCAGAAAGCTTGGCCAGAGATCCAACTATGGAAAACTATCCTGAGGATATTCAAAGATGAAACTGGAATGAGTATAATAAACAGATGAAAATAGAAATAGAAAATAGAAAAAGATCTGTAAAAATTATGACAGACCCTTTTGTCTATCAATTATAGTAGAGTCACCACATTTTGACCCAAACATCACATGAAGTGCTACATGAGGAAGTATAAATGGCACTAAAGAAAACAACAATGAAAACAGCATTCAGACAACAGTTATGGACAAAAGATGTCTATTCTATGTACAACATAATATAGAGGGCACTGAGAGATTGATTCTCAAAGTATTTGAAAGAGGGTAGGATGTTAAAGACTTGGAAAAAATTTTAGATATGAATATTATCAAAAAAAGGTGACAGAATAACTCTTGACACTTAAATGTATTTTCTCATCTGTACATTATTCATGAGAATAAACTGTACACGCAGAGAAAGCATCCTAGATGAATGTATGAGAACATAAAAGGCAGGGTTACATAAATGACATTCTATAGCAGCCCACACAACTGAATGAAAGGTAGAGAGAACACAAAATCAAAATATCATTTGTTTACTATATTTGCTTCAAAAAAATAAAACACTCCCTTACAGGTTCTTCCCAATCAGAAGTCTATCATGCATATGTCAACAATCATAAAAGATTACTTGAAAGCTAGAACAACAGAAACTTTGCCATGGATTTCTAATATTAATCTAAGCATAAAGCAAGAAGATATGCTTGCCAAAGGTGTTTTTCACCATCATAGAGAATGTCTACCATAGAGTCTGGAAGATGAAAGAGGAATTCCCTATTGATGGTTAGGTCTGTTGGACAGGGGTCCGTCCACTCTGCCCTTCCCCCATTGATTTGTCACTTTGCCCTTCCAGAGTGTTGGACATAAATGCACTCACCCTTACCTTGATTTGTAAAGCAGGCAGCCTAACCTTTCCTTCATTGATTTGTAAAGCAGAGAACTCCACCTTGCTTAATCTGTAAACAGGCAGAACTCCCACCCCTTGCTTTCCCTTGATTAATCTGTGGGTGGGAGTCCCAGCCTAGGGTTTGGCGCAGCTGGGAAATTCAAATGTATACTGACCAATCACTAATTGTAGTTTCAAGTGTACACTGACCAATCATTGGAGTTTCAGCATACATCACTGTAACACATCACAGCTTACTTAACCTGGCTATGGAGCCTCTATAAAATCGGCACACTGTCTGTGCAAAAGCACTGTCTGATTTGGGTGACCATGTACCCCAACAGTCCTGGGGTGTCCCTCGGTAATAAAATCCACTTTTAAAATTTAATCTTGGGGATCTTCTGTCTCACTTTTATTGGGGTACAACAGGTCTTGCCACAAAGAAGAGGAATTAGATTTGTTTTGTTTGGCCACAGTGGTCAGATGGTTGGAAGTTAGAAAGAAGAGTTTAGGTATAATGGAAGAAAAAAGCCCCCAACACTGAAGGCTCTCTGTAAGTGGAAGGGGCTGCTTTGAAGAAAGGCAGTTCCTTCTCACTGGATGTCTTCAAGCAAAGGGTGGATGATCATTTATCAAGTATCAGATTATAGAGAAAATTCTTTTTCAAGTATGTGTTGGATGCCCATCAAGGTCCCTCCAATTCTGTAATTCTGATTCTCTTTTTCAGATGTTTGTATTTGCCAGTGACATTCAGCTGATATCATCAAACTCAGAAACACTTCTGAGTCTCCTAAATGGTGACTAAGTGGTTCAAAGGGTAGAACACTCTTCTTGGCCTGAAACCAAAAAGACCTGAGTCCAAATCTGGCTTCAGATATTTACTAGTTATGTGATCCTGGGCAAGTCATTTAACTTGTCTGCCTCAATTTCCTCAATTATAAAGTGGGGATAATAATAGCACTTACTTTTCAAAATTATTGTAAGGATCAAATTAGATAATACTGACATATAGTAAGTGCTTTAAAAATTCTTGTTTCCTTCTTTCCTAAATGAGATGCATAACTATGCAAAAGCATTTGACTTAACTATTCACAGTGAAAAACAAAATGACTGAATACACATCATTCAGACAATGAAATACATTTAGATCAGTTGTATGAACAACGTCATGGTTTTATATCAGGTCATCTGCTATCAATAGACATTATTTGTTGATAGTGTTCTAGGCCTAGAACTGATCTGAAAGAGCAGGCAGGATAGAATGGTCTCTGGAAAATTAAATGTACTTTTAAGTACTGCAAACTCTTCCCTGAAACAAAGAATCATATTTTGAATGTTAACATTCTTCTGGTGATAGTATATCTGTAAGTCAAAACAAACCATGGTTTCCCAGGAATTTAATTTGCGGGGAGGAGGGTCACATAAAGGGGAATGGAGAAGCATATGTCAGGCATATCACTAACCAAGAACTGGGGGAGGTGGCAAAGGGAATGGAGACAAAGGATGTCATCAGAGAAATACAATGACAAGAAAAAAAGGTGTCTAGTCATGTGGTGATAATAAGGAACTGATGGAGGAGGGCTCATGTGCTCCACTAGGATAGATGCAATGTCGAAAGAACTCTACAACTAAGTGGAACTTTTGTTGAGGATTTATGTGAAGACATGGAAGAGAATCACACACACACATATACACATAAATATACATGTAAAATTTAAAAATCAGAAAATAATGATGAAAATATTTCTCCAACACTATGACCTGGAAGTTGTATAATGAAGGGAGCAGAAATGAAATATAGTAAGAGGAAATTCAATAGAAACAAATGTAAACTCTTACACTTATTTTACATTTGGATTTTTTTTAGATCAACTTCACAAGTATAGGATGGGAGGGTCATGGCTAAATAGCAACTTATCTGAAAAAGACCAAGAAAATTTTAGCACATTGTAGTTTCAATAGAAGTCAACAGTGTGATAAGGCAGTCAAAAACCTAATGTGATCTTGGTCTAATAATAATAATTAATTGTGGGATCCAATGTGTGGTGGCATTGAATCTCTTCTCTTTGAATGAAGTACAGAAGGAAACAGGGTTTAATTAAGTTTGTACACATTAGACATTGGCTAAAGTGCTGGGGATACAAATAGTAACAAAAAGAAAGAGAATCCCTGCTCTCAAGGAGCTTACGTTCTAATGGGGAAGACAATATGCAAAACTGTAAATATGGAATAAGGGGAAATAAAAAAATACTGGGATAGGGGTATAATCCAGAAGTCAGGAACAGGGCTGGGAGAGGAATGAGGGCTGGTCTGGGCCCTTTAACAAAATGGAGGTGCCAAGAGGAACTCACCAGTGAGAGAAAGGGGAAGGTCCTGTAGGGGTATATTCCAGGTTGAGAAGTATGTTCTAGGGCAAGGAGGCCCTAGGCCTTGAGGAAAGTTTCAGGATGAATAGCAACAAAGGCATGGTTTTGAAGTCTGGAAGTCAAGGCCATCTACTCTGAACACATGCACGTG
The DNA here is from genome assembly GCA_011680675.1 of Gymnobelideus leadbeateri. Taxonomy (NCBI): domain Eukaryota; kingdom Metazoa; phylum Chordata; class Mammalia; order Diprotodontia; family Petauridae; genus Gymnobelideus; species Gymnobelideus leadbeateri. The sequence continues at coordinate 702,027 of WOXC01011114.1, read as the reverse complement.
GACTGGACCAGTTTTAATCTTGAGGGACCTTAGCCTCTAATGAGAAAGGCTTCTTTTTCTTATACTCTTCTCCTGGTTAAATTCCCAGACTAGTATCCTGGGAATAATTTATTAACAGCTCGGATTTGGGCTTGTATCTAGGGTCTCTCATAAAGGAGTGTGTTGAATGGTAATTAATGTACAATCCAAGTCATTTATGGGACGAGTATTTATTTCCTACATACAAAAGAAATGATTAAAAAACAACAACAAACTTGTAAGCACATAGTCATGGAAGATTTAAAACAGGATTCAATAACTTAACATAAAACTACTGTCATACTTTTTCACATTTACAGAAACATAAACAAATTAAATAAGTGATAGTATTAATTCCTGTTATATTCAGCTAGAAGGTTGAGATTGCAACATCCTTAAAATATAATGTCACCAAAACTATTGAACAGATATTATTATTATTATTATTACATTTCTCCTTGGCTTTCTATGGTCTCCTCAAAGTTCATGTTTTCTGGCCAACTAGGCCAGGTCTTGGGCTCCTTCTCTTATTGGTGGTTTTATCCCCAATACAGAAACTTTTCCTGCTACCACCTCTTCTGAACCTCTTAAACTCACAAATTCATCTTCAAGCCTGGACATGTCCTTTCAGGATCAACACTCATTTACCTAAGGAAAGAACAAGCATAGAAAATGCAATCCAAAACCTTAGACTTGTTTAGGCAGCTGCCCCTTCCCTTTCACCTAATCCTAACCCCTTTCACATCATTCCCTCTCTGAAAGGCCACTGAATCACTGGTTCTTCTAACTCCATGGCCACTAAGAGGGTTGCCTTGTCATATTAAAGTGCCAAGCTCCCTCAGCTCAGAATAACACACGTAAAAGGCCAGAAGCCATGAGATCAACAGAGAAATGACTTTGAAGAAAAAGGAAGAAATTGTTTCTCTATAGGTGGCAAAGTGGATAGAGTGTCCGGCCTGCAATCTGGAAGGCTCATCTTCCTGCGCTCAAAACCAGCCTCAGACACTTTGTTGTGTGACCATAAGCAATTCACTTAAGATTATTTTGCCTCAGTTTCCTCATCTATAAAATGAGCTAGAGAAGGAAATGGCAAACCACTTTAATATCTTTGTCAAGAAAACTCCAAATCAGGCAATAAAAAGTTAGAAATGACTGAAAAACAGCTGAAGTCCCTCTATACTGTGTTCTGTTCTAAGCAGTACAATTTAAGAAGGAAATTGGCAAACGGATAGAAATCAGAGGAGAGCAATCAGGATGATGAAGGGAGGACCTTGAGCCCCTTTCTTACGAAGATCAGCTGAAGGAATTGAGGATGTTTAATATGGAGAAGAGAAGACTCAGGGGGAAATAATGGTTGCTTCCAGAATTTGAAGGGAGGCCATGTAGAAGAATAATTAGTCTTATTCTGTTTGGTATTAGGAGAACCAGAAGTAGGAGCTGGAAATTACACGGGCAAATTTACGCTTTTTATCAGGGAAAAGTTCCTAACAATTAGAATTGCCCAAAAAGGAGGTACTAGGTTATGCTATGCTACAGGTGTTAAGAGACTCCTTGTCAAGTATGTTCAATTGACAGTTACTTGGGGAGAAAGAATGGACTCGGTGACTATTCATTTCCAAAATTCTGGGCTTTGGTGAAAGCAACCAAATCCAGATGTTGATAAGGCAATAATGTAATTGTGGCGATTCATGTTTACATTCCATCACATTAGCATTTGGTAAGTATCTCCTATTCACTAGGAAACAAAGACAGTGACTCAGGGATCAGAAAACTGAAGAGGGTCGATAACTACATGGTGAAAAAACCAAGATAACTGGACAATTTCTGTTGCTGTAATTTATGGATGCGCCATTTCCTTTTCTTTTTCTCTTGTGCTGATTCATAGCTCAAAGTTATCACCTCTATTTCACATAATGGTGTTTACTTTTTACAAAATACAAACATAATATCTCATTTGCTTATTGAGTTTTCTCCAATATGTGGTTTTCTTTAAAGTTCTGCTAGGGATGCTTATGCAAACATTTTTCAAATCATTCAATTCCCAAGCTTACCTTAAAAAAAAATGACACTGTACTTTCATTTTTCTATAGAGGGACTCCAATTTTGTAGAAAAACCACAGCTTAAAATTTAAGAAGCAACATGGAAGTTACCTATATGTTTTTATCTTGTTTAGTGGAGACATTTTTAACAAGCTTTTAGTTGGAAAGGAAATAAGAAACAAAAGGTTGAAGCCCTGGGACTATAAAGCCTTTTTAAACTTTTGACTGGTCTCCATCCTTTCTTCCTTCTTATTTACTCTGGAAACTTTTGTATTTGCAGCACTTAGCATAGTACCTGGTAAGTACTTAATAAATGTTTTATCTATCTTGTATCCTTTTCTTTATCTTTATCCCAAATATGAACTTCTGGCTGCTTAGGATAGCTTAGTGTAGCTAACATTGGTCTTCCTTAAATCCCACTTCCTCTTATTTCTGACCTGTTGTCCTAAAGTTAGCTTTTCACTTAGACCCTGTTACTGGTCCACTAGATACTGGGTCTAACCATTCTTCTTAGGGTCAAAGAATTTATAGTTGTAAGGAGTTCACCTAGTCTAATCCTTAAGTTTTTCACTGAAGCAAATTGAAGGGAGAGATAAAGTGATTTGTGCAAGTTCCCACGGGTTTTTAAATAGCAGAGCCAGATTCAAAACTAGGGGTTTTTTATTCCAAATTCAGTGATCTTAGCTGCTATAACCACACCTCTCCTAAAACTTCTGATATCACATTGACATTAAGAAATTAGTATAGATTCCAAACCAGCAATTTTTGTTAAGCTTTAATTTTATGATGTTACTTCTTTTTAGGAATTTACTTGGGATTTTGTTTCTGATTTAAGCAAGAACTAAGGGTTAGGTTTTAGGGTTTGTCTGTCTCATTTATTAAGTAGAGTCAGTCAAATAAAGTCAGAGTAATTAGGCAAGCTGTGAAAAGGTGTGGATTTCCATTCTTTTAGCTTCTGGTTGGAGATAGAACATGTAAAAAAAAGAGTAAGCACCATGGGCAAACACCCAAGTGGATTCACTATTTGAGAATAAAAAAGGGTAAGGGAGCTTTTTAATAGACTTAGTCATGCCAGAAAGTCAGGTCAATCATTCACTATACAAGTCAATCATTCAAATGTAAGGAGATATGCAGAGTAAGTGGGGTCTAGGCTATCTTTCAAAACACAAACATGAGCAGATGGTGAAAATGACAACTAGGACAAGTCTCAGTGCCCCTTACAAAGTATAATGTAGATAAAACTAGGTTACATAGTATTCATTCAGAAGAGGAAAGCATGAGAAGGTGAAATTGACGAGATTTGTGCCAGTGTGCAGAAGGAGCAGAAGCCAGAGGGTAGGAGGAAAAACAGCAGATACAGCCTGTTACAGTCATAGAGAGGGACTGAAAAGAAGGCACAGTGACTCATCCTTTGGACAGTCCTTAATGTCACCTGAGGCAGCAGCTCTGTATCATCAACCTTTTAGCCAGAAAATGAAGGATTTTTCCCCAGTGAATTTTATGTTACTCTAGTTTTCCAGAATACGTGTTTGAGTTTCCAGATAACCTAACAAACACTTTAAAACCCCATACTTTTTGGTGAACACTGCCATATTGTAACCTGCTTTATAATAAGCTCTTTTTACCAAAATGAAAGCTTTTTTAAGAGTCACAGAATAGTAAAGACATCCAAGTTTATGAAACTCAACCAAGAAGTAGAACTTTTAGTCTCTTTGAAATAAGTCATTTTAAATTCCTCTTTTTAATTTTCATACTTGTCCCTTAATTTTATCTTGTGTGACAGTAAATGAACTGTAATCTTATGTCTACATCTGGTATAAAGTGATTTAATTTCCCAAGTTAATAGTGTTTTTAGTGACATTTTTACATGAACCTTACTACAAATTGTTTCTATGTCATGAAGGTCATTTTTATTCAGTGATTAACTTCTGTAGACCTTGCATCATTTTCCTCTACTCAATATCTGTCCATAAAAATAAAATGCTATGCATCACAATAAAAGATACACAGTCATTTATTTGGCTATAGTCATAGATTTACAACGAGAAGGGATGTTTATAGGTCATTCAGTCTAGACCTGTGATTTCCTCAGTGTAGGGGACTCTCTCCACTATTAAAGGTCATAGGATCACAGATTCAGAAGTAAAAGGGTTTTAGAAGTCACCCAGTCCAATTGCCTCACTTTACAAATGAGAAAATGAGGCCCAACAGTGTCAAGCAATTTGTACATAGTAACAGAGGTTGTATATTAACAGAGACAAAACTCAAACACATCTTCCCTGACTCCAAATCCAAGACACTGTCTACTTTATGTTGCTGTCTCCTCTTCCCTTATTTTAAGTCACAAAGAGGCTACATGATTTGCTCAAGGTCACACATATACTAAGCATCGGGGCTGAGATTTGAATCCAGATTCTCTGAGTTTTCCTCCAACATTTTGGGGGGGCTTATTTGCCAGCCCTGTCTAAGAAGTCTCATTATTTGACCTTTTAAAAAGAAGCTGCTATAAATTCTTTCCCTTTGAAGAGGAGGTGTCACTTCTGTGTCAGGAATCTGATGAAAGGGTGTTCTCATTTTGGGGGCAAGATTGTGGACAAATATCCAAAGCTGTTTTTTTTTTTATGATTCTAACCATAGTCCTTTATAATTCTAACCATAGCCCTAGATTTTAAGTGCCCATGGAGTGCCATGGGGCACTAAGATGTTCTACATTGGAAATAATGCTTCTTACACTACAGTTTCTTGAGTCACCATTTCTTCAAATCAGTTTTCCAGAGTCCATCTAGTAAGAGAGGAAAGAGTTAAGGATATTTAATCTTCGGTGTCCTCAGGCAATCAATAAACATTTATTAAGTCCCTACTATGTATTAGGCAATATGCCTACTATGTCCTAGGGATACAAAGAAAAGCAAAAGGCAGTCCCTACTTTCAGTATAGTGGAGAAGAAAACATGAAAACGATAAATTGGAGATAATCTTAGAAGGAAGGCACTAGCATTAAGTAGGATTAGGAAAGACTTTTTATAGAATGTGAGATTTTACCTGGGATTTGAAGGAAACCAGGCAGGACAGAAGAAAGAGATGAAGAGGAAGAGTATTCCAGGAACTAGGAACAGTCAGTGAAAATGCATAGATTCTGGAGATGGAGTGTCTTATTCAAGGAACAGCAAGGAAGCAAGTGTCACTTGATCATGGAGTATATGGGGGTAGGAGTTGTAAGGTGTAAGAAGAATGAGAAGGTTGAGGCAGAGAGATTATGAAGGGCTCTGAACACCAAGAAGTGGATTTTATATTTGATCCTAAAGGTGTAGGGAGTGACTGAGTTGATGAATAGGGGAGTGACAAGTCAGACTACTCTGTAGGAAGATTAATTTGACAGATGAGTGAAGGATAGAACAGAACGGAGAGAAACTAGTGTCAGGAAGACCAACTGGCAGGCTACTGCAGTAGCTGTGAAGTGGGGGTAATCAGAGCCCCACTGGGGGCCTTGGCTCCCACATATGTGAAATGAGGGGGTGGTACCAGATGACCTCTGAGGTCTCTTGCCAAGCTGAGTTTGATACTTTGAAAGTATAAGGGTCAGACTGATTGGGTACTGAGGTGATTTTTTTTCTTGACAACTCATTCCTAATACGAGACCTGTATAAATTTCTCCTGATAATCCCATATTGGGTGGGGGGGAGCACAACCAGACAAACCAGTAGTACTTAAAACACAGATAGACGGTAAGTCACTACAGATTTATTCAGTGTCTGGTGTCTATAGGCATGTTTGAATATATGTGGAGATTTTGACTTACTCCTGGACAGCACATAAAGGTATAACTTTTCTCCTGTTTATACCAGAAAGGTACCCAAGGAATATTTCCTTGTATGTTTTCTCATCTATAAAACAAGAGGGAGGAACTAGATGGCCTCTGAGGTCCTTAGCAGTTTGAAATCTATGATCTTATGATCCTGTGAAGATATCATGGGTCAGTTTGACTGAGTGCTGAAGTAATGTTTGTTTGGTTTTTCTCGAGGAGTCATACACTAGAATTGTCTAAATTTCTACTGATTACCCCATATTGGGAAAAGCAAACAAATATACAGACAAACCACTTAGAACAAAGATAAAATACTGGGTGAGGCACTACAGACCTATTTAGCATCTGGTGACTATAATCATCTCTGAATATATGTGGAGATTTAGCTTTTCCCATGGATAGCATATATGTATATCTATTTTGTTGTTGTTCAGTCGTTTCAGTCCCAATCGACTTTGTGACTCCATTTGGGGTCTTCTTGGCAAAGATACTGGAGTAGCTTGCCATTTCCTTCTCCAGCTCATTTTACAGATAAGGAAATTGAGGTAAACAGGAATAAGTGACTTACCCAGGGTCACATAGTTAGTGTCTGAGGTCACATTTGAATTTAGGTCTTTTTGACTCTGCATTCTATACATACAACATACAAATACACACAAAAGTTACTATTTTTCTCACATTTGTGCCAGAAAAGTCCCTGAAAAATACTTTCTTGCCTATATTATGAAGAAATATAGCTGCAGAATAGATTTGTCATACATTGAATTTGCAAATGCATCCAAATCACTGATGACCTAAAACTATTTTCCTAAGAAAATTGTTTTCCCATTTTTTTGTTTCTTATCTCTATTTTCAAATGCTGATAAGATTTCATACTGTTTAATGAAATTTTAAAAAAGAATTCTTTGTCCTCTGTACTGCCAGTCTCTTCTGGCTGATGTAAGGGCTAAAGCCATAGTGTTAAACATCTGAATGTGTGTGTACATATCTCTCTCATGCAACTTGCCCATGTCTCATAGACACATAAGGCTTTCAACATCCCTTTCATAGAATCACTGAATTTCAGTGTTGGAAGGGCCTTCAAGAATCTTATCTGACCAAGAATCTCCTCTATAGGCCTCCAATAAGTAATCACTGAGCCTTTGCTTTAAGATTTCATGTGAGGGCAAGCTCACTACCTCTCAAAGTATTGCATTTCAGTTTGGGCTTTTCTCTAATTATTACAGAACCTCAGGGTTGGAAGACCTTTTAAATCAACTTGTACTCAACCAAGGGTATCTTCTACAATGACCCCAATAAGGAATGACCCAGGCTTTGCTTAGCTTCATGGGATCATAGATTTAGACCTATATGGGAGGATGCAACATATAAGAAGGATCAGTATCATTCAAGATAGAATGCAATAGGGACAAATGAAATATCCAGACAAAGCATTCTACAGTTTATGGTTGTGGAACAAATTGTGGTTTCCACGCATTTTGTAGAACTGGATTCAAATCTTGTTACTATTACCTACTCTATGTGTGATCTTGTACAATCCCACTTCTTCTCTGGCCTTTGGTAGTATATATGGCCCCCTTTTACTGCTATGGAAAGTAAGACTCAAAGTTCAAGGTCACTCAGGTAATGTTCTTTTCACTATTCCATAGGTCCTGGGCTTATGTTTGTGGCAGTCAAACTGCTTATCTAACCCTGAATATACCAAGACTATTGATTCTTTGTGCTCTTTAATTTATTTCATTTCATTCTTTTGACATATTACTTGGGACATATTTAGTATAATGTAATGGAAATGCAGATTTAAAGATCTTCCCTGCCCCTAGCTTAAGTGCACCTGGAGCCTGTGGTGGGAGGCTTGTTTTTCAGGGAAGCCCACACCTTGATACTTTGTGATTGGGCAGTGGGTCAAGGAGGTTGTTACATTCTCTGAGCCAAGAGAAGGCTATATAAGCCCTGAGGAGAGGCTTTGCTTTGGGGCTGACTTTGAGAAGTGTTGTGTGATTTGACCAGATGAGACTCTGGGAAGCCGTTGTTGAGAGCCCCCCGGCTTTGAAAACCCAGATGTTGATGCTTCCCTCTCTGGTAACTGTGATTTGGTATTGATATGATGGTAGGACAGTTTGGAAGCCTGTCTGTTTGATCTGTAAGTTCTGTAACTCTGAAGTTTGGGGTGCTGACCTTTTTCCCCTGAACTAGGTAATGTGTGTTTGTTTGATTAAAGTAAGCTTGTTAACCCATTTTGAGTTGCTTTCCTTTTGAAAAGCAGATCTAAGAACCTGTGTTGGCAGTCACCCTGGGGATATTGGGGTGCTTGCTGCTACATATAACCAATGCATTCACTCCACTATTTGTTTGGACCATTTTCGTTTTTCCAACCTACAAAGTGTTCAGATCTCTACCACAAACTCTTAGTGTCCAAAGCACTCACACTTCTGATCTTGTAAAACCTCCACAGGAAAGCTTCGGGTGGCAGAAAGCAGACACTTGTCTAGTCAGCTCCCTGTAGATCCCCATTGACCGGAGGCCTCAGCAGCAGGTTTGTGTGGGGGGAGTGTTTTCCTAGCTGAGAATCAAATTATTGATTTTTTAAAATGTGCTTGAAAAGAGATAGTGACCTGTCACTGAGGATGCACCGGGACAATAACAATGAAAAGGAAGCATAGTAAGCCTTAGAGCAATGGCTGACATTTATAATAATTCTTTGCAATTCATCTTATAGACATTATCTTTAAAAGACGTGCTAAGAGAGACTTGGATTTGGAATCAGAGAACTAGGGCTAAAATCCTGGCTCTGCTACTTATCTACTGTGTCACTTTGGGCAAGAGTGCTGGGGTCTGCAGTGTGGAAGACCTGAGTTCAAATTTGACCTCAGATATTTCCTCCTCTGTGATCCTGAGCAAATCATTTAACTACTACCTGCCTCAGTTTCCTCAAACATAAAATGACAATTGTAATGGTACCTACTTCAGAGGCTTGTTGTGAGGACCAAATGATATAATATTTATAAAAGCATTTAGCATAGCGCCTGGCTATTGGATACTTAGTAAATCCTTTCCCCTTATTTTTAAAATGTGGGGGTTGGACATGATATCACCATCTCTTCCAGTTCTAAACCTAGTGATAATTATAAGAGCCCTAAGAAATAGGGAACATAAATATTATTAGATCCATTTTACAGATAAGGAAATTGATTTTGAGAGAAATTAAATGTTTTCCCCATTTTCCCCATTTTCCCCATCCTCTACGACTCTAGGCCAGGTCCAATCACAAGCCAGTGCTTTCTCCACTATATCATATAAGAATTGGTCTTTTGAGTGGGTTAACTATTTTCCTTAGAATGTCATCAACATAGGTTGATGACTTTTGGCACTTAGTGGTTTGAAACTAGTCTAGGTTATTTTTCTTTGTTTATATTTGTGTATTTTCTTTCTCTTTTGCATCTTGAGGCATTTCTCCAATGAGAATGTTCTTGTAAATTCTAAAAATAAACAAATAGTCATTAGTGGTGTGAGAATTGCACAAAGCCCATAATTTTTCATCCCACTTGGGCTGGTCTAATTATACCTAAGAGGCCATAAAAATAAGAGTGCTGGGAGATCTTTAACTCCACAGCATCCAGAGTCCATAAATTGCTGAAATTGATTATTTCAGCATGAATCAGACTGATGCAAGTAAAAAGGATGAGAGCAACAATTTTAAAAAAATCATTACACAATAATTTATCCAACTTGCCTACAGTTTGTGTTTTGAGTTCCTTATTTTAGATTGCAGTAGTTGTTTAGATATAGCATGTTTTACCTCTTCCTGTCAGTAACATTTTCACTCAGGTATAACATAATACTTTTTCTTGCTCTTCTCCAATGCATTTATCATGTACTAGTTTTCTAAGAATATTAACTTTCTCCCCCAGATAGGATCCATAAGCTTTCATGTGTTATCTAAATTTTGTATGTCTCTCAAGAAAATAATATAGTATGATGTATGCAGTAGGTATGTGGTAAATGTCTGTTGAACAAAATTATATTAAACGCCCCCCCCAGATAATAATGATACTGATGCCATGTATGTATAGATTTTATTTACATGTAGATGGCAGTGAGGACACACATTTGTGTTTAAATTTTTTTTGCATCAGAAATGACAAATTTCTACTTATTCATCCAAACTCCTTGTTTAATCCCCTTTGTGATCAAGAGTACATATGAATGAGGGAGCTACCTGGATAGGGATACCTTTATGGAACAAACCAAAGCTCAGTGGTTCAAAATGGTGTTGAATCCACAAATTATCCACAAACTAATTATTATATTGTTTCAGTCAACTGAACTAACCAGACACTGGCATGTACTAGTTGTTAGTTTGAGGTGACTCTGCTTTGATTAATTCTTTTAAAAGTGTGGAATATATGACTTTATCCAGCTCATATATTTATGTAAACATCTAAGATTTCAAACAAGGTTAAAGAACACAAAATTCAACATATATTCATTAAAAGGAAGGGGAAAAGCATAACTGCACTAGGCATTGAGTAGAATTTCAAAGGCAAGATAGATTTGGGAATGGTGATTAAATTCAGGGAAGGAAAACTGGCATGAAAATATATAATAATGATAGTTTTTGTTTATATTGTTGTTATTGCTGTTCAGTCATTTTAGTTGAGTCGTGACCTCATTTGGGGTTTTCTTGGCAAAAATACCGGAATGTTTTCCTTCTCCAGCTCATTTTACAGATGAGGAAACTGAGGCAAACTGGGTTAAATTACTTGCCCACAGTCACATTAAATAGTAATTGTCTGAGGTCAGTTTTAAACTCAGGAAAACGAGTCTTTCTCACTCCAAGGTCCGGCAATCTATGCACTACACCACCTAGCTGCCAGGGTTTTACAAAATATTTTACCTACATATCCTCTTTTTGATTAACACCACAGCCCTATAAAATAGACAGTAAAAGTGTCATTAACTCTGTTCTCTGTATATGGCTGTTCTCCACTCCCACAGCTCCTCCATGGTATGGGCCTGGGTCACCTTAGTACTGGCTGCGCCTTCTCATTGCTCTCCCCGCCTCAAGTCTCTCTCCACTCCAACCTATTCCTCACTCCACTACACCGTCAAAATGATTTCCCTAAAATTCAGGTCTGACCACAAATCAGTCACCTACCCAATAAACTCCAATGGCTCCAAATTAACTTCAGGAACAAATATAAAATCCTGTTTGGCATTTAAAGCCTTTCACAACTTGGTTTCCTCCCTTCCCATTCTTATAGCTCCTCTCTATTTACTCTTCAGGCCACCTATTTGCCATCTCCCGACTTTGTGTGTTTTTCAGTGGCTGTCCCCTCTGCAGCTGCAATACTCTTCTATTTTTTCTTTGCTTTCTGGTTTTCTTCTAGACAGATCAAATCCCACCTTCTACAGGAGAACTTTTAGGATTTCCCCTCAATGCTAGTGCCATCCCTTTGAGGTGATTTTCCATTTTCCATGGTATATATGTTAGTGTGTATATATGTGTATATATGTATATATTCCTATACACAGACATACACACACACACACAGATATATACCTGTGAATATAAAGTACACAGTTCTTTAAATGTTATCTCTCCCACTAGAAGGTGAGCTCTTTGAAGGCAGAGCCTATGTTTTTACCTCACTTTTTAGCCCTAGTGCTTACACAGTGTATGGGCGCATGGTAAGTAGTTAATAAATGTTTGTAGGCTGGTTGAGAGCAGGTTCAAAAGAGATGGAGGCCTAGAGGCAGTAATGTGTACAATAAAATGAGGGTAATTGTAGAAACAAACTAGAAAAAAAAAACAGTAATCTAAAAAGAAATTAGTATGGTACTTAAATGGAACAGTTAATAGTTCTGTCAACACCAAAGCCATTAATATTGTGTTTGTCAGTGTCTAAAATGGAGGGAGTGGGTACTAAATTAGAGCTTGGGGGCCAAATATAATACTTAACACACTCTGCAAGATGCTGGAGATTAAAAGACAGGCAGTCTATGGATAGTGCTCTCAAGCTGCTTACACTATAATAGGGAGTAAAAGCTCAAACAAGTAACTGATTCAAGGTAAGTAAGATAAACACAATGGTGAGATCTATGAAACAAATGAGAAATTTGAGGAAGGAGAGATGATTTTTCTTTGGCAGATGGAAGATCAGGGAAGACTTCATGGAGAAGGTAATCTTTGAGTTGGGAATTCATGTTGTATAAGGGGGCCCCTGTGAGCAAAGACAAGGACACAAGAGAGGGCAGGATGAGAATAAGAAAAAGGGAGCAGTCCAGTTTGCCTCAAATGTAGTTAAGAAAGGGAAGAAGTATAAGATAAGGCCCGCAAGGTGGATTAAAGACATATTGTGGAGGGCCTTTTAAGGTCTTTAGGCCAGGTTCAGGCTTTTATGTTTTATTTTGTAAATAATGTGGAATTACAGAAGGTTTTTGAGGAGATGAGTGATCTGACCAGAACAATGCATTAAGATTATTTGGACAATGGTATGAATTTAAAAGGGCAATTAAGTGGCATAGTAGATAGAGTGCTGCTCCTAGAGTCAGGAAGACTCCTCTTCTTAAGTTCAAATCTGACCTTAGACCTTTATAGGCTGTGTGATGATGAGCAAGTCACTTAACCCTGTTTGCTCATCTGTAAAATGAGCTGGAGAAGGAAATGGTAAACCACTCCAGTATCTTTTCCAAGAAAATCCTAAATGGGATCACAATAATCAGACATAACTGAAACAACTGAACAACAATGAATTAGAAAGGATGGATGGCAGAGTGGAGCAAATTAGCATTTATCTGGTACCTTTTACATGCCAGGCACTGTTTCAAGTGCTTTACAAATATCTCATTTGATCCTCACAGTTCTAACTTAAGTAGATAGATAAAAGTTTTTTGGATTTGGTCACCTACCTGCCTAGAGGCAGGTCATCTAGGTAGAAGGAGATGAATTCCTCAACAAGAAACATTAAATAAATGGGAAGAAGATGCATTGGAAGTATATTTATTCTTGTGAGTGGAATTTGGGGGGAAAATTAAAAAAAAAGAGAGAGAGTAGGCAGTAGTCTTTGGATTCACTGAGAAAATGAACAGATACTACACTACTAATGTATTGGAGGTGTGTGTATGTGTGTGTGATCCTCTCATGGCCTAAACAGACCATTTATATGTAGGTGGATGAACATATAAATTCTTTGAACAAACTGATGAGTTTACATGGCATTGGACCACCATTTGGGACCTTCGATTTGTCCTGTGGGTATATGGACATGCTTCTTGGTAACCACCTGGAGAATGGGTGTCAGTGATGATAAATTCAGGTTGGCACAGGCTTCTGTGGGATGCATAATGTTTTTCCCCCAGTCCCACTCCTCTTCAAGTGGACTACCATGCTTCCATGCTAACTTTGGGTCATTCTTGACCCCCTCAGTCTTACTTGAATCACACAAATGAGCAGTTGCCAATTCTTGTTTTTAACTCTATAGTTTCTCTCATCTTCTCTCTACACCCAGTCACTACCCCAGCTCAGCCCCAAATGCATGAATCTGAAGTTTTAGTTTTAGAAAGTCACGGGTTGGTCATTGACTATAAGGCTGTGAATAAATGAATGTTACTGATTTTTTTTTTTAAACAAATACTTTATTAACTTCTGTTTTACATCATTCATTTCTGCCAGATTTTGAGTTACAATCATTTTCCCCCCATTATTCCCCTACCCAACCTCCCAGAATAGCAGTCCCACAAGATATCGCTTCCTCCAATCTGCTCTCTCCCATACCTTCTCCCATACCCCCTTCGACTTTTCCAATAGAGGAAGGTGAATCTTTGTGTCCCAATGCCTGCACATCTTATCTCCCAATTACAAGCAAAAGAGTATTAATAATAGTATTTATATATATTTGAAACATTTAATGTTAAGACCTTGAATTTCAGATCCATTTCCTTCCTCCCTTGTCACCCATTCCCTCTGGGGAGATAAGTAATTCAGTATATATTGTACATGTCTAGCTATGCAAAACATTATCATAGTAGATATATTGTACAAGGCTGCTTATAATTCCCTCCCACTCATCCCACCCCCCACCTGGTCCATTCCCTACATGATCCTGTCCCTCTTCTATAGTGGGTACTTCCAACCTCCCCTCACCCCAAGGATGCCCTCCCATCCATCATCCCTCCTCTCATCCCCCTTCCCCCTATCCTGCTGCAGGTTGAGATATCCCATTTAGTATGTATGTCATTTTTCTCCCTGAACCAAATTCAATGTGAATGTGGTTTTGCCTTTTTAGCCTTCCTTATTCTCCCCCTCCTTTGCACCCACTTCCCCTACATGAGATAGTTTACCCTATCATGTCTCTCCCCATCTCCTCTGCCACTTTCCTCTCTCACCTCATAATTTCATCCCTTGAGTACTCTCCCTTCCCAACAAAATCAACCTATGCCCTCTATCCATATATAACTGTAACCATATACACACACCTTCACATATGTATTCATATGACCACACCCCCTTCATCCATTATTTTCATAGTGAGAAAGATATCATCAGTCACAGATATTGCTTTTCCATATAGGGATGTAAATAGTTCAACTTTGATAAGTTCCTTTTGATTTCTTTTCCCTGATTACCTTCTCAGGCATCTCTTGCTTCTTGTGTCTGGATGTCAAATTTTCTATTCAATTCTGGTTTTTTCCTCAAGAATGCTTGAAAGTCCTCATTCCACTGAATGACCATATTTTCCCCTGAAACAAAATACTCAGTTTTGCTGGGTAGGTGACCCTTGGGTTCATTCCCAGTTCTTTTGCCCTCTGGAATATCATATTCCATGCCCTTCGATCCCTCAGCGTAGAAGCTGCCAGGTCCTGGCCTATTCTGATTGTGTTTCCACAATATTGAAATTGTTTCTTCCTGGCTGCTTGGAGTATTTTCTCCTTGATCTGGGGATTCTGGAACCTGGCTATAATATTCCTGGGAGTTTTCTTTTTGGGATCTTTTCAGGAGGTGATCTGTGGATTCTTTCAACCTCTATTTTGCCCTCTGGATCTAAAACATCAGGGCAGTTTTCCTTGAGAATTCTTGAAGGGTGATTTCTAGGTTCTTTCCTTGATCATGGCTTTCAGGTAGTCCAATAATTTTTAAATTGTCTCTCCTGGATCTATTCTCCAGGTCAGTGGTTTTTCCCATGAGATATTTCACATTGCCTTCTAATCTTTCGTTTGTTTGGATCTGCTTAACAGCATCTTGATTCCTCATAAAGTCATTAGCTTCCATTTGCTCCAGTCTAACTCTGAAGGAATGAATCTCCTCAGTGAACTTTGAGATTCTTTTTCCATCTGGCAAATTCGACTTTTTAAGGCATTCTTCTCCTCATTGCCCTTTTGGGCCTCCTTTGCCATTTGAGTTAGTCTATTTTTTAAGGTGTTGTTTTCTCAGTCAGGCTGTTGACCCTCATTTCATACTTTTCCTGCATCCTTCTCATTTCTCTTTCCAATTTTTCCTCCACTTCTCTTATTTGATTTTTAAAAGTCCTTCTTAAGGTCCTCTATGGCCTGCAACCCACTCATGTTTTCCCCTGGGGCTTTTGGAGCAGGACTTCTGACCTCACAGTCCTTTTCCCGCTCTATGCCCCAAAATAGGAGTCTAGGGTTGCATTTTTCTGTTTCCTTTGCCTTGGCATGTTGCCACTTAATTGCTTGACTTTTGGGCTTATTGCCACACTATGGCTTTAAGGCCAGATAGAGGAATTTTCGTCCCGAACGTGTGGGGGGCAACTTCCGCTTCTGGCAAGCTGTAAACCCACCCACAACTTCCACCCTAGATCACAATCCAGATCCAGGGAGGTTAAAGCAAGAGCGATTACCCCCCAAGACTGATCGCTGGATCTCCCCACGATTTGTAGGCTGGGATCCGGAAATGCCTCTGAAAACTACACAGTGGTGTGTCTCCTCAGCAGCTTCTAGCCCCCAGGGGAGGGAGCTGACGCATTCCCCAAATACAGGTCCCAAAGTCCATAGGACACTAACCTCTTACTTTGTCCTAGGCAAGTCTATGTTGATAATTCTGGGGTCTCCACAGTTCCTGGTGTTCTGGGGTTCCTCCAGCCGGCTGCTGGCCCTGCCGCCCTGGGGCTAAAACCTCGGCTCACGTGGACCTGGGCTCAGCTCGGCTCCTGCGCTCTGCGCGCTGCCAGCTCCCAGACCACTGCGCTGGTCCTTCCTGCAGGGTGCTGGGCTGTCCTCAGCGGGAGGTTAGCTTCTCTGTGTCGTTCTGTGGGTGCTGGGGCTCCAGAAGTTTTTCAGAGTCCTTTTTTACATAGTTTGTGGAGAATCTGGGGGCAGAGAGGCTTGGAGGAGCTGTTTCTACTCTGCCATCTTGGCTCCGCCCCCTATGTTACTGATTTTTTAAAACATGTTTTTGAACTTTTATGTAGCCAGCTCAATTAGTATTTTTATTAAGGAAGTATGTTGGCAAGACTCATGCAATTCCTTTCCCTCTCCTATTCTTCCACCATTTCCACCATTCAGATCTCTATTTGATTCAGATTTCTTTTCTCTCACAAGCTAACTTTCACATCAAACCCTTTCTCACACTCCCCAGGGGATAATCAAGCATTGGCTTTATTCTTAGACCCTGTTCTTGTTGAATCACTCTCCTACTCAAAAAAGACTGAATCTTTCCTGTCTATTAAATTCAGGTTCCTTTGATTGGCATTCAAAGCTCCCCAAAGAACTGAAGGTAAGATTGCTACAAGAAGGAATCTAAAAACTATTCCTTTTCTATTAAAGACAGAATTTTTAAATTTACCTGCAGTCAGAGCCGAAGTTTGTCAAAAGGAAGAAGGATATTCTCATATAGGATGACAAGTTCCCTACTCCTGCATATGTCACACACACACACACACACACACACACACACACACACACACACACACACATCCATTTACAAAGAGTACAAGATGTATTTTCATGAGATTGGAGAGGTAACTAATATATATGAGTATATGTTTTGTGTGTAAACTCATGAGAAAAGAGGTCCATTTTTCATATGACTAGAACATGCGAAGTGCTCACCAATTCATAAAGTCCTATTTTAAAGAGTTTCTCATTAATACCTGTATTTTAACACAAGGTACCATATGAGGACACTTTAAGTATTTTAGATCACAATGGTAATTGTAATGCTAAGCTTTAACTAATCACTCTCTGATTAGATTATTATGTTAATTATAAAAATAAACAGATATTTGCACCTTCATTTTTAGTCACAAGAGCCATAGTTTTGGCAACTGCTCATTTATATTTTTCACAGTAGTAGAAAATACTACTTGAGATATCTCACCACAAACACGAATGAATCAAAAAGAAATATGTATATACCAAGAAGAATATGCAAATCAAAGAGCTAGGAAATTAATTCTTTTGTTATAAATTATATACTCAAATAAGATATTTAATTTTGGTCTTAGAATTTTAAGAAAAAAAGTTGAATACTGGAAATGACGCAGAGAAATGGATTAAAATATTTGGGAAATATCACTTATGAATAAAAGTTAAAAAGAAATTTAGAACAAGCTTAAGATTCAAAGTTATCACGGAATAAAGAAAAGATTATTCTATTTGGAGTCGGAAATCCAGCATCTGAATCTTGACTTTGTCAACTACTATGTGATCTTGGATAAATCTTTCTACTTGGATAAATTTCTTCTTTTAAAAATGAGGATATAAAACCAAATATTCTCTAGGGTTCTTTACAGCTTTAAATCTATCATTATTTAATTTTAAAGAATGAACGTAAGATTGCTAAAGGAAGGAATCTAAAAACTATTCCCTATCTACTAAAGACAGAATTTTAAAGTTTACCTAAATTGCAGTCAAAGCCTAAGTTTGTCAAAAGGAAGAACAAGTTCCTTACTCCTGAATTATGTCTAAAAATTAGAAATTTGGTTATATAATTTATTTTATAAGTTATCCTGACTTTCCATCTACTCTGTGTATATCTTGTATATTTCTAGTTGTTTACATGTTATTTACCTCATTACAATGTTAGACTCTTGAGAAGAACAGTTTTTGCCTTTCCTCAGGATCTGGCACACAGAAAGAGCTTAATAAATGCTTGTTGACTGTCTGACAGAGAGCAAAAATGTGAAATTACATAGTTCTTGAGATTCCTTCCATATCTAGAATCCTAGGGATGCGTGCTTAATATTTTTCAAATCTAATTCTATATCTGTGTCTGAGGACTACATCTGGTTTGGAGAGAAATGAAGGCCTGAAAATAGGACTCTTGAAGGAAAGGAGAGCTTACTTCACAAGAAACACCACTGAATGGAAACACTTAGGCCAAAATTCTTCTTTAATAGTGCTCTAGGTGGAATCATTTAGTACCAGACTCTCCCATAGTTGTGTCCATAGCTAGATCCATTCTTGGCAAGTGGACCAGTCCCAACACAGCCCCAGCCTCAGCACCCATTCTAATTATTCTGCCTAATTACCACCTAATTATCCACTGAGGGGATATCAACCTTGGTTATCAACCTTGACTTTATTCTTAGGCACTGATCTTGTCAAGTCAATCTCCTACTCAAAAAAGACTTAATCTTCTCAATCTTTCCTGTCTATTAAATTCAGGTTCCTTTGATTGGCATTCAAAGCCCCAAAATACAGCTTTAACTTATCCTTCTAGACTTATGCTACTGCTTGCTATGAACTTTTCTCTGCAGTCAAAGCAGATTATGTGGAATATACCATATTATGTTCTTTCCTGCCTCTCTGTCCCCCAGTATCATTGCTTACCTTTTTGTCAACTGAATTTCTACCCAGTCCTCTCCAATTCCTTCTCTCTAGGGTTCTTTTTTTTACCCATTTCCACGTAACACTTTATTTTTCGTCTGTTTAATGCACATAACATTTATTATATTTATCTGTGTACACACTTTATTCTCCTACTAAAATATTGCCTTTAGAGATTGCAGGCACCCAACAAAAGTTGAATTTGTTGAATGAGGGCAAGGATCATGTTTTATCTGGACTTTTCATCTCCTCTAGTACTGTTCTTTGTACACAGGAGACGCTTAAGAAATGTTTGCAGAATTATGTGTGGAACATGCTGCAATGTGTGACAATATGAACAAATGGTAGAATATTTTTAAATTCTGTTATCTTTAGTTTGTGGTAAAATTTCAAAGGGGTATGTAACACGATCCACTTAGCTTTTAAATTATGTTTTCTTATACCTAGTAACATAAAAGAAATATTGTTTTATGTCCAATTTATATTGCTTTTTTTTGAGGAGCAAAGTTAACAAGCACCCATTTTCTCTTACTATAGAGTTTATAATTTTTTTCATTCTGCAATAACTAATTAGAAAACATAAAGATGGTAATGAAAAGTGAATGCCATTGACAAGGATTTTAAAATATTTAAAGTGTTCTAATGTGGATATCAAAAATATTTAATGATTCTTCAGGATGAAGGCTGTTTTGTAAAGCTACTGTCCAATTTAGTTGCAATTAATCCTAAAGTGTACCATCCTGGGTAAAGAGGGGAGATTAAACACGGGAAAAAATCCCTTTCAGGTTTCTCAGTGGTATCTTCCCACCTTACTAAATACAATTCATAATCTCCAAAGGCTAAAGGAATCTGTTAAGAACAACATAAAACTTTGATGGCACACATATCACATAGCTATCACATATACACTTTGTTGACAATTTTAATTTACACAAAAAAAACAGTATCTATGCCAAACCAAGTGGCTTTAGATAGGTTTGTTCTTATACCAAATTGTCCTGGAAAAGGACAATACAATTGTTGAAGGTCTTCCTTATCTTTTACTCATGGAAAAAACCAGACTAGGAACTAATGTACAGATCCACCCACACTTTGGAAGTTGAGCTGGACAGCTCAATCATGGGCCTAAGTGTGGGCATTAGGAACCTATGAATTTCCTAGTTCAGATAAAGTAATGAACCAGCAGTGCCCACTTTTCATGTATTGCTAAACTTGAATGTAGCTTGCCTACAGGAATGCTGCCCAATAAGAAAATGAGAAATTAGAAAAGAGAAAAAATAATTTTTGCTCTCCATCAGCATTACTTAATTGGATCAGCCAAATCCTCATCATTTAAACAGCATGCATGCATGTATACACACATATGTACTGTCATATATACATACATGCCCACTATCTATCTACCCATCTAATGCTAGCCTGTCAGAATATCCGATCTAAATATTGTCAGTCAAAAATGGAAAATACTCCCATCCCAAAGAAACAAGACAGGCACTCTCTGGCCAGGAGTTCTTCACGTTGTTTTTGTGCACTGTGGAACCCCCTTCGGAAGTCTGGTGAAGCCATCCTCAGAACTTTAAGAAAAAATAATTGAAGGAAATGCTAAATTTGGGTTGGAGGTCAATGGAAATAAATGTCATTTATTTTTCGATCCACGTCCACAGAGCCCGGGACTCCAGGTTTAGGAATTCCTGCTCTAGGACAAAGAAATAATCTTTCTAAATTGTGACCAGGAAAAGGAAAGTATTTTGTCACCGTAGGTGCTAGAATCCTAACCCAATCGAGCAACTCGAGCCTTCCCTGGGTGCCCCGAAGTTGGTTCTGTGAAGCCCGAGCAATCCCTTAGACCTCTTTTAGTGGCAGGAAATTGTCTCAGCCTCCCTGGGTGGGGGCAGCTGCAAAGGTGAGTTAGAAGCTTGGGGGTCCACACTCCTCGAGACTCCTTTTGGGGTCTTCACTACCCTCCTACTCCTCTTCATTTCCCCCTCCACACACCATCCGATCTCCATCCCCGACGCCCTTCTGAATTCCAGGGGCTGCAAGCAGAATTCGGGCCCACGGGACGGAGAGCTCGGGGCTCGCCCGGCGCACCTGGAAGAGTGAGTCAAACAAACCGGCCAACAAACCCCGCCCCGCACCGGGCGCTGGGATCCCGCGAGTGACAGGCCACACCCCTTCCCCGGGCCGGCCCCAGTCTTGCAATTGGCTGATACCGTTCCTTTCTCCCCCTCCTCCCTTAAACGGGAGCGCCAATTGCGAAACAGAGCTAGGAAGAGCGTGACTAGAGCTCCTCTTCCCATTGGCCACCACCAGCATCGCTCAGAACCCACAAGCCCTTCCTTGTGGTCTGGGACTTGCTTGTCTTTTGAATTTGGAACTGAGCGGAGGACACCTACCCGGGAGCCTGAAGCCGGCGGTTTCCTGGCGCGGTGGCGGGAGGGTGTCTAGAGTACTCTGAAAGAGTCCCTGCTCCTTCCCCTTCCCCCTCCCCGTGTAATGGAAGCAGAGCCCCAATTAGAAGACTGCCTCTGGGGAGGAGTTGGGAGGCCGAGGGAAGAAAGCCCAGGGGTAAAGAAGGAATAAGGCTCTACCTCCCGTGGCGGCCCGCCCCTCGCTCGCCGCCTTCGGCCTCGGGGATTCCTCCTGGCGCGGAGAGGCAGCGGGCTTGGCCCGGCAAGTACGGAAGTGCGGCCAGAACGCGGCCCGGGTGACGGTGTCGCCGCCGCCCGGGACGCACCTCCTGCTTCTGCAGCAGCTGCACTGCCCCGTCCCGCCGCCGCCTCCCCCGGGACTTCAAGTCCCTGCCTCCTCTGAGAAATCAGACTCCCGCTGCTTCCTCTGCTCTCTCCTCACTATCTCATTAAGGAGAGTCCGCCCAGGCGCTCGGCCCTCTCTATTGTTCCCGCTGCCGCGGTGGGCTGGCTCCGCTGCCCCGGGCAGGCTGGGGTTGTGGGGGGGGGGGGGTGCGAAGGAGGGAGCCTCTGAGCCATGGGGCGACATGCGGAGCCTGGCCGAGGCTGGAGCCCGCCGCGCCGAGGCTACCGCTCTAACTAGGCTGCTCGCGGGCAAGCGCCAAGGGCTGCTGATCAAAGTCCCCGGGAAAGTGCCTGGAGGCCGCGTCCCGGAGAGCCAGAGAGAGGGAAAGTTTGTGTGCGTGCGAGTGTGAGTGTGCCTGAGTGTGCGTTGTGGGCACGCATCTGCCCTCCCCCGCCGTGCCGGGCCGGCGGGGGGGGCGGAAAGCCAGCCGCGCCCCCTCCATCATCTCTCTTCCCACCCTTCCCCCAGATGTGCTGAGAGGCACCAGAAGGGAGGAGGAGGAGGAGGAAAAGCAGGAGGACCCGGCTTCTGGCTTGTGTTTTCTGACTCTCCCCATCCTACCACCCATGGAGGCTGCCGGGTCCTCGGCGAAAGCGGCCAAGGTCGGGGCAGGAAACGGGGGCAGCGAAGGGAGTCCTCCTCCTCCTCCTCCCCCTCCACTTCCCCCGCCGGCCCCTCCGGGGTCCGCAGGCTCGGGGGACTCGGAGCCCGCCCACTCCTCGAGCCCCGCGGCGGGCCCGGGCTCCCTGGCCCCTTCGCCCGAGCTTCCCGCTTACAGGCTGCAGGACTTCGACACGCTGGCGACCGTGGGTGAGTCTCTCTTTGGGGAGCCAGTGGGAGGTGGGGGATGGATGTGGAAGAGATGCCCCCCCCATCCCGGGCGTCTAATTCAAACAAAGGCACTCCGCGGGGTCGAAGCGTCCGGCCGCCGCCGCTGCACTTAATGGGGTGTGCAGTCCGCCGAGAGCGGCTCGCTTACCTGTGTGTGTCTGCACTCCCCGTGCGCCCTGGCGCTTTGCCACCCTGCCCTTCCCCTGGCATGGCCGCAAAGAAAAGAGCTGGGCGCTGTCCGTGTTTCTGGTCGCCTCCAAGTCGGGAGCACTCCTTCGGCCAGCCTCGCTTTTCTTGCCGGACACACAGTTCTTGCTTTCTGGGTTCTTCTGTTTCTCTTCGAACTTAGATTGCTTCTTGGCCCTCGTAAACTGTCAACTTCCATCAAGCTTGAGTTTTTGTTTTGTTCCGCCTTACGACCGAGCTCGGATGAGGACCCTTGTGACGGATTAACTGGGCAAGCGGTCTAGTTAAGCGCGTGCACGTTAAGTATTAAGGCATATGCTACAGCATTTCTTTAAGCCATGGCCGTGTTCTAGGGAAGAGTGAGGTTTCAGATCGCCAGCCTGGAAGTGCCAGGTGTCACAGCCTCCTTTTGAAGGGGGAATTGCATCCCGACCAACATGTCAAGGACTCCTCCTTCATCTGGTTTCTGCTGGCTTGCTCATCTTCTTATTTGGTTTTCGTATTTTGTTTATGACCTGGCCCTGTCCCCTGGTATAGGCAGCGTGTAGGGTGGCAAGGCAGAGTTCCTTTCTCTTCAGATAAGATTGTGACCCTTTGGAAACACTTAGAGCTGTGCAGATATGCTAACTCCAAACTGTCCACACAGGCTGATCGCGCCACGTCTCGTGCCCATTCTTTGCTAAGGGGACTGGGCCAAGATGTTGATAGTAAGAGAAGTCACGGGATAGAGTAGCTTAGGGTTGGTATTAGCTCTTACTCAGTCTCATCTTGGAATATAGAATGTCGAGACTTTAAAACTGTAGGGGAACTTTAGGGATCCTCTTGTCCGATGACTTTATCTTACTGAGGAGGAATTAGTTCAAAGAGAGGCTGCGACTTGCCCAGAGTCACACTCACGCTAGTTAATAGCAGAGCCAGGACCAGAATTCATAATACGAGACTGTCACGCCAGTATGATTACACCACCTTTCCTGAAAGCAAAATGATAAATCAGTTTGGAAGATACAGACTGGTCTGAAAGATATTCTAAAAGTCATCTAGGGCTCCTGGTTGGAGGGCAGACCTTTGGAAAGGATGTGTTTAATTGTGCTAAGAGGCAGAAAATGTAACGTTTATTCATAAATAATGTAGTGGCAGCTCATACTTTTACCTTCAGTTTGCTTTGCCCAAAGCTGATTGAAAATATAAATGACAATTTGGATGTATGAACAAGATAGCTCTGTGTGTGTGTTGGGAGGATAGGAGGACCTATGGACAGAAATGACCTCTAGTCAGCAGCTAATACTGGAGAGGAGTCACAGATTACAGCACATGCCAGTGAAGGTCTTTGAGTGCTTATTGGAGGGCTCATTGAAGTTATTAAAATCATGTAATGTTAGCGCTGCAAGAAATCTTAAGAATCATCAGGTTCAGGTTCCTTATTTTACTTTTAAGGAAATAGACACACAGATGTGAATTATGAGCCTAACAGTTTACTTAGTGGCAGAGCCCAAGCCTCCTAATACGGGCTTCCTGTGCTTTGCCACTCTTCCCCCACCCTTTTTATTGTTACTGTTTTAAGTGCTCTGAAGCTGAACCAAATTGAGGTGGGTTGCAGTTAATGTATTCTGTCCATAATATGTATTCTGTCCATGATATGTAATCACATGGTGTAGCACAGGAGTAAGCCAGCAGAAATGTACCCTGAAGAAGGGACTTCTCTTTAGAATCCTTTGGAACACTAAGGTCATCTCTTCTGCTGATGTCTGGGCTTAGCCCTCCCCTCTACCTTCTGGTTTTTGCTTGTCTGTACTAATACATGTAATTTCTATCCAGTAGAACATATATTCCTTGGGGACAAAGATTGTTGATCTTTTATTTTTGTATTCCTAGTACAAACCTGACATATAGTAAGTGCTTAATAAATGCTTATTGAATTATGTTGAATAGCATAAGTACTTTTAGACACTTATTTTGAAACCTGGGCTAATCTTGATATAAAGACTAATGATTTAGGAGAATCTTACACAAAATCTTGGCAGTTATTGGAGGTGAAAATTAGAGAATGACTTCAAAGTGGACTCCAGAGAACTTGGAATACCCAGATTTCATACACATTTCGTACTAGGTCTAGAAGAGTACCTCAAGTGTGCATATATACAAATATATAAAATAAAACATCAATTGGCTTTCTTTTCTTTTTTTGGTCCAGGAAAACAACATTTCCTAAACCAATTTCCTCTTCCAAATGTTTCCTTCTTGCTTACTTAAAACTTTCCTGTTTTAAAAATATTTTGGTCACATAAGACACACTTAAATGAAGTGATGAATCACCATCAAGTATATATCTGATCTAAAATTGTAAACTCCCTTACATATCTTTTCAGAAAGCTGTATAGTGACTTAATATTAGGCTGAGGCAAAGTGACATCTAATATGTTACAGAAAAAAACTCAGAACACATTGAAAGCTGGACTTAGAAAAAAACAAAACAAAAAAAACAAAAATCAAGATTGTAAATTATCTAGGCCAACCCATACTGAGGAAGCTTTTGTCCATAATTTCTGGCAAATGATTATCCACCTGATTCTTGATGCTCTCCAGTGATGGAGAGCCCATAATCTTTTGTCATAGCCTAATTTAATTTTGGATAGTACTAATTTGTTAGACAGTATTTACCTGTATTGAGCCACATTTTGTCTCCAGCACCTTGCACCCGTTACTCATAATTTTTCTTTCTGGAGCTAAGCAAAATAATTCAAATCCAGCTTCCCTGTGACAATTTTTTAGATACCCTTTCTGAGGATTTATCTTATTTCTATATGCTAAATACCTCCAATTCCTTCAGTATATCTTGTAGGCATGGTGTCCAATCATCTCACCTACTTAGTCACCTTCCTCTGCATATGTTCCACTTTGTTGATGGTGTTTGAAGTCCATCCTCCTGTTCTCCAACATGAACAATTCACTTTAGTGAAACTAGTCTCCTTAGGCAATTTATGGTCAGAGAGTTACTTAGACATAAGTTAAATGGTTTGCCAGAGCCATGATTTGTCAGTTTGTACTTGACCCCTGGTCTTCCTAGTTCTAAGACCAGTTCTCTATCCACTGTGCCAACACTACATCTCTGTAAATCTTGAAGCACTATATAAATGAGTTATTATCCTGGCTTTTATTGAGCTCTCTTTTTCTATGGATTTCTATCGTATTTTTTTCTTGGTACACTATGATTTAGTATTTATTTTATGTTGTTCATAGGATCAGAGGCAGTGTGGGTGTATAGTGGATAGAGAAATTCTGACTAATAGCCAGTGTGAGGATGGAGATTTAAATCTTGACTACAACTCTAGTGTTTTTTCCCATTTTATATATATATATATATATATATATGTATATATACATATATATACATATATATATACACACACATATATATATACACACACATATATATACACACACACACACACACATATACGTGTACACACACACACACACACACACACACACACACACACACACATATATATTTTACCTGCCCTCCTAAGGGTAGGCTTAATGTAGTTTACAGGCAGAAGTTCTGATGAGTCTTAAAGGATCTGTGGAATTTGTACAGTCAAACAGAGAAGTGTTGCCTGAAAGGGAAAAAGTGTGAACAGAGGCAGGATTAAGTGTTGTTAATATAGGTTGAATTCTGCCTTTTAACACTTACTTGGTGTGACCCTGAGCAAAGCACTTAACTTCCATCACCCTTGTTAAATGAAGAACATAAGTTTTAGAGAAGCTGGGTATCTGCTTTGACAGATGGAGTTTCCTTGTCTGGGAGACCCTTTTCCTGATGACGTCATAGGTCTATTGTCTACCCCTCTAATAGCTTCGTAGCTCTGGGGTCTTCACCCTAGAAGCTATCTGCCTCCTACTTATTCAATTGAGGTCTAGGGAGACTGAGTGCCTTGCCCAAGATTATGCAGGGATTTGACCTGGAATTAGAAATTCAGAATCCAGATTCCCTACTCTTTCCGTTTTTACCCTATAGTTATTCTCTAATTATGTTGTTTCTCACATAAACTGGAAAATTCTTTCTTTTTTGCATTTTTTTTTTGGAGGGCAATTGGGGTTAAGTAACTTGCCCAAGGTCACATGGCTAGGTTTTTGTTTGTGTGTGTTAAGTGTCTGAGGCCGGATCCAAACTCAGGTCCTTCTGACTCCAGGGCCAGCATTCTACTCACTATGCCACCTAGCCGACCCAAGACTGGAAAATTCTTGAGGCCAACTAGACACTGAGTCATTTATATTTTGTGTATCTACTGAACATAATAGTCTATAATCAATACTTGTTAATCTGATTTTAAGTCATTATTGTCACAAAGAAGACTTGTATGAGGGAAGTAGCATAAAAAATGTCATCAGACTTGTGTGTCTGGAAAATATGTGGGATGATTGAATTGCAAGGAATAACTGGGCAGCATGTATGTGTGTAATGTTCATGTGATATCAAGAGATCTAAGAGGAAGATCCTTAACATTAGCTCTCTCTTGTGCCCCCCAAAACTCCCCTCTCCTCCCTGTTCCCTAACCCTCCTACCCTCCAGCTTAGAGGACATAGATGAGAGAATCACAGAATGAGAAAGTTCAATTGAGTTACTCTATGACTGTTTGAAGAAATGCCCCCATTGATGAGATCACAGATTCATCCAAGTATTGAAACCACAGTTTACCTTGGCACAGATCTGCCAGTGGTAAATTTTTTTGTTTTTTGTTTTCTTTCTACTTCATTAGTCAGCCAGACTAGAAGGTAGAATTACTAAAGGAACTAAATATAGCATTAAGATTAGAAAAGGTTGTAACTCTTCTCTAACATCTCATTCTCCATTCTCATGTCTTCTCACTTAGATAGAACATAAAATGGAAATTTAGGAATTTTTTTAAATTTTTTTTTTTTAGTTTTGTGAGCTGAAGCTAAAAATATCACAGATGCATTCCATATACAATGATCAATCACAAATATTTATCTATATGACATATACATAAATATACATATCTTTCATATATATGACATATACATACATATAGCATATACATACACACATATACATATATACATATATACACATACATACATATATATATGTATGTGTATGTATATATATATATATATATATATATATATATATATATACACATATATATATATATATATTTTGGCATTCAAAGTCTTTCCCAACCTGACCCCCTCCTATTTTTCTAGTTTTCTTATACCTTACTCCCCAACATGTAGACTTTGATCCATTGACACTGGTTTCCTGGCTGTTGTATGAACAAGACACTTTATTATTGTTAGGTTAGGTATTCTTTTATCTCTATGCCTGGAACATTCTCCTCTGCTCCTACTGCTAACCTCCTTGGTTTCTTTTAAGTCCCTACTAAAGCTCACCTTCTACAAGAACCCTTCCCTAACCCCTTTTAATTTCAGAGACTTCCCTGTGTTAATTTTTCCATATTTATCTTGTTCATAGCTTTTTTTTTATATGTCTCATTGCCTGCTGTCTCCCTCATTAGATTATGAAATCTTTCAGGACAGGGACTGTCTTTTGCCTTTTTTTTTGTATCCCCACTGTTTAGTACTTAGTAGGCGCTTAATAAATGTTATTTATCTACATAGTTGCTGTTTTGTTTTTGTGGTAATGGCTGCTACCTTATGTTAAGCATGTATACAAAAAATAGCTAAGAACAGACTGAATGTTGCCTCAACCTTGGCTTCAAGGTACTTAAAATCTGGTAGGAAAAAAAATAGCACCGGTGGAATCCTAGGATTTTCATGCCAAACCAGTGCCTTTTTTCTACTTTTCCATGCTTCAGGTAAATGCTTTTTAAACGAAGTTATGGATCTCTCCTCACTCTTCAATAAATTACACTATTAAGTTACACTCTACAAAGTCATTACTTCTAATTTTGAGTTGAAAAAGGTGAGGTTTTTTTTTAATACATGATGTCTCTTTGCCATATGTGTAGATTTGATGTTGCTTGAGAGTGGAGTAGGAAAGTTGTTTTTATGTCTGTGAGGAAAGTCTTTTATCCCTAAATATCCCACCATTAGAGAATCACCTCTTTTGTAGTAAATATTTTGTTCACCCTTCAGTTCACTTTAAAAAGGCATATGTTTCTGGCTGGGGGTAGTGAATTGTTTTTTTTTGGGGGGGGGGCGTAGTGAATTGTTTATACTTTAGAGTGGGTTAATCAAGAATTTATTGAATGACTACTACATACCACATCCTGGGAATACCAAGACAGAAATAAAACAGTCTCTGTCATCAGTCAAGGAACATAAATTCTATCTATAGAGACATGTACATATTTATATACAAAATACATATGAGGTAACATTTGATGGGGAAGACATGAGACATAAGCAAAAGTCTCATGTACAAGGTGGCACCTGAGCTAAATTTTGAAGAAATCAGGGGATTTTATGACTCAGAAAAGAGGGGAGAGCCCTTTCCATGCTGGAAGACAATATGGATAGAGGTACAGGGTCAGGACAACAAAATGGTCGGTTTGGCCACGTTGTGGAGTGTGGGAAGGAGCATGATGTATAATAATCTGAGAAAGACTTGCTTTAAAGGAGTCAGGACAGCACAAAACAAACTGAATGATTGACAAAGTGGGAAGGAGAATTTGAAATGTTGTCATTAAGTAAATGGAGGTTTGGTTTAGTAAGGAAGAACTTTTGATTTAGCGTTGAAGTATTTGGATTTGCATCTTGTTTCTGCTACTTATTAACTGACAGTTTATGGCAAAGACATTTAACCTTTCTAAGCCTCAGTTTCCTCATATTTAAAATGAGGGTTTTAGACCAAATCGCCTGAAGTTCCTCCAGTTCTAAATTAATGGGGTGGTTTGGCTGTTGCCTTGAAGAGACACATAGTTAAAGGAGACAATATAAGCAATTGGGACCAAGATAATGGGGCCAGGAAGTTAGGTGTTGGAACTAATTGGGCTCATTTTACAGGGCACAACATTCCAGATTTGGGGAATGATATGAGTAAAGACACAGAATTGGGACTATGAATGATATGTTTATGGGAACAAACTTCTGTGACTAAAGAAAATCTTTTATATTGGAAGGCAATTAATTGACTGGGGAAGATGAGAAAGCCTTCAACTACTCTAGGCCATTGTTGCCACACTCAATAGAAATGATCATTCAGGGCTACATATTGATTTAGAAAATCACTAATTAATATTATCTATGTTGTATTGTATTTTTATTTATTTTATGAAACATTTTCCCAATTACATTTTAATCTGGTTCAGACCACATTGGGGAGTTTTATTGGCTGAATTTGATACCTCTGATCTAGTACAAACTCTTCATTTTGTAGATGGGAAAACAGAGAGACAGGACATTAAATGGCTGAGGTTTGTTTTTTTTTATTTAAACTATTCAAGTACAGGCTCTCCCATAGAGAGTAAAACTGCATTTTTTGGAGGGAAGTCCAGTCTGAGTAAGTGAAAAGGCTGATAATAGTATTTGTAGTATTTTGGAATTTGAGCTGGAAAGGACCTTAGACTTAGATAATTTAGTTCTACATCTTCATTTTATAAATGTGGAAACTGAAGCCCAAAGAGATTTTGTCATTCCCAAGGTCAGAAAGCTTGTCTAGAACTAAGTTCTCCCCTATCTCTTAAGTCATCTGTGTAGCATGTTGGAGAGATAGAGTTCTGGGCCTGGACTCAGAAAGACCTGAGTTCAAATATGGCTTCAGATACTTTATTAACTGTGTGACCTTGGGCAAGTCACTTAATCTCTTTCTTCCTCAGTTTCTTCATCTGTAGAATGGGGGTCATAATGGCACCTACCTCCCATGGTTGTTATGAGGACCAAGTGAGGTAATAATTATAAAGCATTTCGCACAGGGCCGGTCATAGTAGGTGTTTAATATATGCTTATTCTTCTTCCCCCTTCTCTTCCCGTGCTCTCATTGATATACTTTTAGGAAACTGTTTCCTTTTTTTGCTTCTTTTTACTTTTTTTACTTACTGTTTTAAAGTGTATATAATACCAGACTCTTCGTGTTTTATGGGTGGGAACATTTGCTTTTCTGAATAGTTAAGTATATTGTTACTAAGCTTATGTTATTTGTAAATTTGCAAAAAAAAGTTTGCACTGACAGCATTTCAGACATACTTAAAATAGTTCTCTTTTGTAGTTTAATAACCCTTTTTATAATTTTGGTTTGGCCTAATCCTTTTATTAGCAAACAAATTTCTCAACTTTGAGTTCATCTTTACACAAATCAAAATTATCACAACTTCTCAATGTCTTAAGTTTAAATTATTGAAATTTTACTCTATGTATATGTAGGATCATCAGCTGACATTAGTGTACAAAGAACATTTGGAATCAGAAAGCTTAGGTTCAAATTTTGCTGCTGTTACTCATTGCTTATGTAATGTTGATTTAACATAACATTTAACCTCATGTATGTTTATTTCTTTATCTATAAAATTATGGAGTTGAATCTGATATTATGAACCATGATTGGCTATAAATCCTTTGATCCCAGATACCTTTCAAAATATTTTTACATAAATTATCTATGAGTGGATATTTGGTGTAATGGAGACAGCTGGCTTTGCCTTTTATTCAGACTTTGTCCCCCCAAAACTTTCTTTGTTTCTAGTTGTAAAGCAACTGCTGATCTACATTGGTAGAGGGATTTTACTCCCAAAACAAATAAACTCAAATGTTTTTATTGCATATTTATGTATGTACATAAATATTATACAATAATATATATTATGTAATCTATATTACATATAGATTATTATATTATATAATATATTATTATAATATTATATAATATATAATTATATAATATTATATAAGATATAATATTATATAATATTACATAAGAGGTGTTACTGCTTAGAACTAAGCTGAACTTTTTATTTAGTCTGGTGGTTTCTAGGTGAAAAAACTGGTATGACAGCTGATGTTATATGAATGGATGTCTGGTTGAGTTTTCTGACTATTTAGTGTCTCATATAGTACCATAGAGACAAAGATTAGGCAAAAGGGAAGACTTAGTGAATAGAAACCCAGCAACTTTTTAATCTGTGTTCCAGTATCCTCTTTCTTTCTTTTTTCTTGTTCCCATTCCTGCTCAAAGGAAAGATGGAGAAAGTAAGAGAAAAGAGAGATGCTGCTTTTGAAAGGAATTTTAAAATAGAAAATGATTGCTTAGGGTGATACAGAGATCTCTGCAATCAAAACCCTTCTTCCAACCTTTTGCCTGAAGAACATTTCCCTGGTATTAGAACTCAGAATGTGTTTTCCCATTGAAATAGTGATGTATATGATGGTTAGATACAGATAAAATCACAGAGTAATGTCATTCTGTTAGTAAAGTTGATGAACTATAACAGGATTGGTTTTTGGCAACTGTATTACTAGAAATAAAAATTGCAGGTTCAATAGGATGCCCTAGAACACAAACTCCCTTCTCCCTCTTTGTTGACAGGACACCCCATTTCTTCCCCTCTGGAGAAAGTATAGCTTTGTATGGTTCCTTGGTTTTTCTTTTCCCACGCTTAGAGGGACCTCTGCTTTTCTCAGAACTATCACCTGCCTGGTATCATGAGTGATCTAGGCCTGCCAGGGTTCTTCTTTCACTCCTACTATTGGTGACCTTGGTTATGTGAGCCTTAGGAAAGTGTTCTTTCCCTAAGCCAGGCCTGGATTCTGACCCACTTTTGAGAGCTATTATTTGAGAGAATGCCATTCCTGCCTTCTTAGTAGACTCTGCTAAAGGTGATCCAGTCCTGAAGGGACTGGTATCACTGTTATTTATTTTTTTTAGCATACTTTAAATATATTATGGGCAGAACAGAGGAATAAAAGGATGGCCTTGCAATTGTGAGGGGGTATAGTTGAAGTATGTATTAGTGAGGCTTTTGTAGACTAACACAGGAACCCAAACCACCGACTGAAATAATGGCTTTTTATATCTATTTCCCCAAAGAAACAAAAGACTTGCTTATAAAATTGGGAGTTACCTTTACATCAAGTGAAGTCAGCAAGCATTTATTAATCACCATCTATGTTCCAGGCACTGTGTGCCTGTAGCACTAAGTGCTACAAAAACAAGGATGATTCTTTTAATATATTTTGCCTTTAAATATAAAATTTCATAGCTGGGGAAGAAAGTTGATTTTAGTATATTAAGCTGTAATACTTCTTTGCAAATTGAATAGTAAATACTGGCATAGATCAATCTCTTTCCTTTGGATATATATTTTTTCTCTTGTAGTTTCTGATAACTTCAGATCATTGAATTTTGGTCATCTAATCCAGTCTCTACCCTAAACATGAACTTTTTTTTTTTAACAACATCCCACCTCTGTTGGACTGTTGTGGAAAAGTACTGGGATTTAAAGTTAGAAATTGGACTTCTGTGATCTCAGGCAAGTCACTTTTTTTTCTCTGGGTTTGACTTTCTTCATCTGTAGAATAAGGGAGTTAATTAGATGAGGTTCCTTCTAGCTGTTAATCTGTGACCCTATGAGTGCAGAACTGTCATCACCTACTTTTGGTTATATCCCACCAGTAATAAGGAATTTACTGCCTGTCAAGGTAATCCATTCCATTTTGACCTTATAACTTATAGAAAGAGAGAAAAATTTCTCTTTTTTACATATTTTTTTACTTTTACATATCCTGTGCCTTTTTTTTTTTTTTTATGTTCTTATGTCCCTTTGGCTCACTATCTATGGAAAGTGGCAAAGTGGATTGTGTTTGTTTGGAAGGACAGAATATTGTAGAAGGTAGCATTTGAGCCACTTATCCAGTTATCTCTGTTTCTCTTTCAATACTTTTCTTTATCTTCCAATTCATTCCTTACATTGACTTAGGAGTTTCTTTCTCCTTCCTGTCACTTTTCTATGCACAGTGACAATGGATGGAAGTTCTAGCACAGGGGTGGGGAACCTTCAGTCTTGACATGGAGTCTTCTAGGTCCTCACGGTGACCCTTTGACAGAATCCAAATTTCCTTATTTCTGTAAAGTTTGGATTCCATCCAAGGTCTATCTTGAGGACCTAGAGGATCTCCAGGTCACAGGTTCCCCATCCCTGATCTAGCAATTACTCAGACACTGATCTCTTAATTCCCTAAGAAGGTGTGGCTAGCATAGTAGCTCTGACGTGCTTACATTTTATCTACATTTTGTTCAGAACCAAGTTTAACTGAAAGGTACTAATGTGAACTTCTGGCATATTGGTTTATGAGAGTTGGTGTTGTCATTATGGATAGATGGTCGGGCCTGAAGTAATGAAAACCTGGGTTCAAGTTCTGTCTCTTGACACAGATTACCTGGGTCACCACTGGCAAACTATTGAACTTTTCAGTTAACTTAATATCCAAACCACTTAACTTCCCAGGCAACTCTCTGATACTATGTTAAGAGGAGTTACTGGTCTGGACCAGTAGAAGAAGACTAGTCTCCACATTATTTCAGCCCCCAAGTTAGGGCTATTAGCTGTTTCTTTTCATGGAGTAAAGATTTTTTTATGGAGGGCGAGCACTGGCCCTGGAATCAGGAGGACCTGAGTTCAAAATCGCCCTCAGACACTTACTAGCTGTGTGACCTTAGGCAAGTCACTTAACCCCAATTGCCCTGCCTTCCCCCCTCCAAAAAAGCAAAAAAACCAAAGAAACCAAGATTTATGGAGAAATAATAGGAGAACTACCCCAGGAGACAAAAAAAAAAAAAAAATCAACACAGTTGGTAATTAAAAATGTAAAAAATACATGTTTGATATATAATACCTATGGACCTGGCTCTTCTTGGAAAGGATGAGTTGTGTCTTCTCATATCTCTTCAATTGAATCCTGCTTGGTTTTTATAATTTTGTTACATTCACTTTTGATTTTTTTTAGCGTGTAGTTTTTTCCATTTTTATTGTTGTAGTTACCATGCATATTGTTTTCTTGACTCTGCTTACTTTACTTTGCATCAGTTCATACAGATCTTTCCATCTTTCTTTGTATTTAGCACATACATAATTTCTTGCAGCATAGTAACATTCCATTACATTCATGTACCACAGTTTGTTTAGCTATTCCTCAATTGACTTTGTTTACAATTTTTAGTTCTCTCAAAAAGAGCTAGAGTAAATATTTTGGTGTATATGGGGGCTTTCTTTTTACCAATGGTTTTCTTGCAGGTATAAAGCTAGTAATGGAGTCTCTGGTGTAGAGAGTTTTTAAATATTTTTAATAAAGTAGTCATTTTATTTGCATAATTCCAAATTGCTTTCTAAAACGATTTCACTCTTTCATAGCTCTACCAACAGTAAATTACTGTGTCTATCATTCCACCTCCCCATCAACATTTATCATTCCATTTTTGGGCAGTTATTTAAATTGTTCTTTATTTCTTTAAGAAACATTTTATAATTAAATCTATACAAGTCTTTTTCTGTGCTTTGATAGGTTGATCCCCAAATATGTTATGCCTTTTGTAGTTATTTGGAATGAGATTTCCCTTTCTATTATTTCTTCTTGTTTTTTGTTATTACATAAAAATGTTGCTAATTTTTGAGGATTTGTTTTTTTGCCTGAAAAATTTGCCTGAAACTTGTCTTGGCTAGTATCTTTGCTGATTCCCTAAAATTTTTCAAGAAAACTATCACTGTCATAAGCAGATAGGATAATTTTTACCTTCTTTTTGCCCATATTTATTCTTTTAATTTATTCTCTTGTCTTATTGCTATTGCTAGCATTTCCAGAACAATATAAAATAATAATAGGGGATTAGGCATTCTTTTACCACTATTTGTTGGAAAAGGTTCTAGCATAACTCCATTGCCTATGATTCTTGCTTTTGGTTTTAGATAGATATTTTTTATCATATTAAAAAAAGCTTCCTCTATGCCTATACTTTGTAGGTTTTTAGCATAAAAGAATTTTGTCCTTTGTCAAAGACTTTTTCTATATCTGTTGGCCATATAGTTTTGGCTGTTTTGGTTTTTAATATGATTGTGATTGTTTTCCCAATATTGAACCCTCCTTGCATTTGTTGGTATAGCTCTTACTTGGTTAATAATGAATGCTTTCTTGGATAAATCTCTGTAGTCTGTTTGGCAGGATTTTGTTTATTACTTTTTGTTCAGTAGTGATGTTGGCCTGTAGTTCTCTTTCTGTATTTATCTTTCCCCACTTTAGGCATTAGGACTGTAGTTGTCTTATAAAAAGATTTTGGTAGGATGCCTTTTTTTGAGAAGAATTCATTAAGCATAGGTACTAACTGTTCCCTAAAAGTTTGAATTCTCCCGTGAACGTTTTGGGATGAGGAGTTTTTATCTTTGGTAGTTCCTATACAGATAGATTTATTTGCTTTCCTGAGACTGGGTTATTTAAGATCTGCATCTGATCTTCTGAACTGGGCTGTAGGATGAGGTTTTGTTGCAGGCCTCTACAGGTATGTGTAATCTGTGCGTTTGCCAGTGAAATCCTGCTGCTAGTAGTGTAGGATGTGGGGGAGGGGTACTGAATGAACTCAGGGATAGTGAGCACCAATTCGTGGTTTTTTTTTTTTAATTCGTTGGGGGAGTCTGGATGTTTTAGATCTTGGGGACAGCTGAAGTTACTTTATCTTTGGTGCATAAATTCTGTTTTGGAGAGGTTTGAGAGCTTGTGGGAAGTCAGAAAAAATGTTTAATTTTCCATTTGTTATTTGACCTAATTAATAATATTTTGTTGGCAAACAAACCATCAGATTTAAAAACTTTTGATTCTCTTATTCTCTTTTTAAAATGATCTTGGTAGAAGAATTCATAGTTTTGCAATTTCAGAACTGGACAGATCCTTAGAGATCATCAGTCTAATGTTACAGATGAAGAAATACAGACCCAAGAGAGTTGGGTTGCTTAATGATTTATTGCTGGTTAGTGAAAGAACCTGCATGAGAATTCAGGTCTTTTGACTTCCAAGGCAGTGTTGGTTTTTCCAGTATACTGAATTGTAGAGCCAATACCATTAGTATGGCATATCTAATTAACATACAAGAATGTTGCTCTAAAATCTCATATGCGGACATTTTGAGCAGTGTTATCCACTTGACACATATTACTGTTTTTGTGGGTAATAATCTCTAATTCCCTGTTTTTTCCCCCTTTCCTTAGATTGATCAATCACTGTCTATAAGAGTATGCTACTCATTCTAATTCCTGGTTCTTTCATTCCCCTTTTCTTCAACTCTTCCTTACCCACATCCTACTCAAACCCTGCCCATTCTTGGAATTTCCATTAAATAGTAAACAAAACTAGCAGTCATCAAGGGATCACTCTCTTATATTCCTTCCACCCACTAGCCCTTTTTGAGAACTGGCTCCATACTGATGAAATCGTATCCCTAGTTATTTTCTCTAGCACTAATTGTATCTTCCCTCAGTAGTCCTTCTGGTCCTAGAGAAGGTCCTCCTTGCTTCCCACTGCCACTTCCACACCCTCCCTTTTTTGAAATTACTTAGCTGCTTGTCCTCCTTGGAAGTTCACATTT